>QTSX02000769.1:0-409599 GCA_014839935.2 Entomophthora muscae | reverse complement strand
GACAGAAATGGTCAGATATTATGAAGCAGTCTCCATGTGGTGGGGAATCACACCCAAATTCACATAGGATTGATGATTAATCACCAACAAAGCTTCAAATACTGTCTGGTAAAATTTCCAAAAGATACACTAGGATTAAGTAAAATGATTAACCCTAGCCAAAAAAGTCCTAGATAAATTGCCTGAAAGAGAACCAAGGTATCTTCTGCATAGAATTCTGGACATTAAATGGAGCAAGTGTCTCTGATTCAGATACAGTAGGGAAAACTCCTTTGATTTGATGGCATTGGATTAACATTGGGAGGAGACAATGATGAAGTGCCAACAGCAAGACCCCATCTTCTGGTAATAATCCAACTCTGAATCAAATTATAAGGGGTGTAGCGTAGAAGACTAACTACAGGATGCATGATAAAATCAAGTTAGACCAGGAGAATCTTGATTTTATTTGAGCAAAAGTTTTAGGGATGACTCAACTCTTATTAGCTGAACAGTGAAGATTTTCCCATATATATCAAAATTTGACTAAGCAGTACCACCTGAATCCTTGGCTCCTATTACTTCTGCATCTTCAAGTGAGTAACTAGTCAATTTTGCAAAGAACCCTTGAATAAACAACTTTTGGCAACTATGCTAATAAATAATATCATATTGGGTGGCCCTCAAATTACGTCAATTTATCAACATCAGCTTACAAGGGGAATTTGGATTCACCTGGCAAAATGGAGTAGCTGTAACCCATTTTTGATCAACTGTTTGATTTAATTCTGTTAAATTGGTCAATTTTTTTAAAGGGTTTCTGGTTTTTTGAGCCTTCCTACTTGGCCAAATAATTCCCGGCATTATGGAATTTACTGTGACATTACCCTCCGCTTTAGCCCAGGCACAATACAACCATCCAGGAGATGGGGCAAGGAGAAGTTCTTTTGGGCGGGAGGAAGCTTAATTGCTGCTAAGATAAGCTTGGGGTGACCAATGGCAGTGGTATTGCAATTGTAGAGCTCTTGGATAAAATCTGTTGAATTAGAACAATCATGGTGAGGAACCCATAAATTTTAAGAATCAGGATAATCTTTCCAAGACACCAAATATTCCTATTGATTTTGGCTCTTACAGGAGGCCAAAATACAATTCAACTCATACTCAAGTTCTCCTTCCACAAGATTTGGTTGGGAAGAAGGAGTCTCAGTGCCCTCAAAGGGAGTAAGTAAGCATTCATGGAAAGTATGAAAAATCTTAAAGGATGGGGGTAAATCTAACTGATACGCAGAGGGGCCAATTTGACGTTCAACTTTGAAGGGCCAACTTGTTTGGGACCTAGCTTGCGGCAGGGAACCTTCAATTTAATATTGTGGGTATCCACCATGACGAGGTCACCTGGCCTGTATTTAGGACCTTCTTGGCGCTTGCAATCTGAGTATTCCTTGTAAGTTGTCACAGCGGCAGCAAGAGTAACCTGAAGCCCCTGATGAACCTGTTTCAATGCAGCGGCTTGATTAGTTGCAGCTTCCACGTTGCTAACCAATTGAGAACCCATGTTGGACAAGGGGTTGTAACCCACATTGGCATAAAATGGCAAGACCTGAGTTGACGTGTGTGGGTGTTATTATATGTGAACTCTACTATGGGTAGGTTAGTACACCAGTCATATTGTTGCGCAATAGTTTAGCAACATAGGTAAACCTCCAAACTTTGGTTTACCCTCTCTGTTTGTCAATTATATTGGGGGTTAAAAGCTGCAGAACGGCACAATTTGATACCAAAAATTCCAGTAAAAGCTTCCCAGAACTGAGCAATAAATTGGGGCCTGCAGTAACTCACAATCTTCATTGGGATGCCATGTAGGGAGAAGATCTTATTCACAAACAACCTAGCTGTTTCTGGAGAAGTAATTGTGGTTGAGCAAGATACAAAGTGTGTCATTTTTGTGAAACAACCTACCACCAGCATGATTGCATTAAACCCATTATAATCTGGAATTTCACTGATGAAATCCACTGACACTGACTTCCAGGGGCCTGCAGCAGGCTGCAATGGAACCAGAAATCCAGTAGTCTTGTTCTGGCTTGCCTTGGCCCAAACACATACCAGGCAGTCTCAGATAAAAGCCGCTACCTGCACTGTCAAACCTTTCCAAAAAAACTGTTGGCAAATTAGTTACACTACTTTATTTTTCCCTGGGCGGCCTGACATAGGACAGGTGTGATAGGCCTCCATGATTTCATCCCAAATGGCTCCCTCTGGAACCCACAAGCAACCTTGATGACATAGAATTGGTCCTATCTTGTGATAACCCTAAAGCTGGCCTACCAGATGTTCATGATAGTTCCAGTAACCTATCATAACCCTTGGAAAGAGGCTGTAAGAACTTAACTTTGGAATATAAGTCTAAGTCTGCACCCTTGGTTAAAGACATAATGGCAAGCATAGCAGGTATAGTTAATACAAAGGGGGACACAGCCTCATTGGGAATCAAATTATGTGTGCTAAACTTGACGTCCATACTATCATCTGGAAGATGGGAAGGGTTTCTGCTCAACTCATCTTCCCAGTGATTATTAATTCCCTTAATGAACTTGTAGTGGAACTTGTATCTTGTCAGATCCCCATGCCATTTATATTAACAGCCTGACAAAACCCTGGGTTGACAATAGTACAGGAGGGCTTTATGGTCAGTTCTTACTAAAAATGAATGACACACCAACATGAGATGGTGATGCAAATGCTTTAAAGATCCCACAACTGCCAACAATTCCATGTTGTAAATCATGTAATTGTGTTCCTGAGCCTCCATTTTCTAGGAGAAGTACCCCACTGGTCTTTCAACACCATTGTTGATAGTTTGTAGCAACACACTGGCCACAGAATATTTGAAGGCATCTGTGGAGACCAAAAAAGAATCTCTTGGTCCACATGATGTAAAACTGGAGAAGACAACAAAAGAGCCTTGACTGCTGTGAACGTGTTTGCGCACTCAGGCGTCCATACTAAAGTTGTTTTCTCACTAGCCAAATACAAGGGAGCCGCCACTTCAGACCAATGAGGGGTAAAAATTTTCAAGAAGGTACAGGTACCCAGAAAACTGCAAAGTTAGGATATTGTTACAGAAGTAGCATACTTGCAAACCGCTGCTTCCTTGTCAGGGGCAATAGTGTGATCATCCTCAAAGATAATATTACTCAAAAAGGTAACCTTACGTTTAAAGAATTCACACTTAATTCTTTCAATGATCAAATTAGCCTGAAGGATACGCTCTACAGCTGCTGACAGATGGGACTTTGAGACTCTTCATCTGGAGAAAACACCAAGATGTTGTCCATGTACACAATGGCACATACACCCAGGAGATCTCCCAAAACCAATTCAGTCAACTGCTGAAAGCAATCTGGGGCATTCTTCAATTCAAAAGGCATAACATGGAACTGAAAGATACCTTTCTTTATTCTTAACGCCGCCAACCATTCCATTCCTTCTGCAATACTAATCTGGTTGAATTCATTCAAGAGATCAAGTTTCAAGAATTCCTTTTCCTTCTCAACACTCTGAGAAATTTGTGCTTTGAGAGGCAAAGGGTAGGGGTTGGGAATTGTGATTTTGTTCAAATTTTGATAGTCAACACAAGGTCTAAGAGACCCATTGGATCTTTGGACAAACAATAACAGAGAGAAAATTGAAAAAGCCCTCTTGAAGATGTATCTCTTTGCCAACATGTCACAAGTCCACTCTTTCAAGCATGCATCCTCCTTTAAAGCCAAAGGGTAAATAGGAGACACAATACAAATCAGATCAACAGTAAATTTAAAGTCAAAGCCAAGCTGAGTATGCTTGGGGAGAACCTTGCCCCTGATGGCGTCAAATGCTGCGGACCAAGGCTGAAGGAATGCCAGTAAGTCTGAACTCACAGGTATAGGAACAGGAACCAATTGGATTGTCTGTGAAGACTGCTATAATTCTGACACATTCAAGTTATATGGATGGTAATGCCTTAAGAGGTCCACTTGTAATTCATTTTCTTTTAGAAGAGTCAATACATTATGGTCCCAACACCAGCCTACTCCTAGGATGATAGGGTACATAAGAGTAGAGCATATGGAGAACATCGCAGTAAAAGATTGACCCGCAACTACAAATGTCACCGGTTTATTAAGTTAAAAAGAGGGAAATGTTTGACAGTTTCCACCCCTGACTAGCATTCTAGGATGATAATTGAGTTGTAACAAATTGGCAGTCTCAACACTCATGAAATTCTCAGAAGCACTAGTATCTAACAGAATGGCTGATCAGAAGATAGTTTGGCTGTTATTAATGCTATCATAAAAAAGAAGTAACCAGAAGTAGATTTATTTGCTGTAAACAATGCATCCTCAGCAGGATCTTACTTCTCCTCTGTGGTACAGACAGCAGCTAAGGAGGCAGGGTGCTCCTGAAAGTAACGCTCAATCATTTCTTGGACAGCTTCAGGGAGGACAGAACAATCACAATCAATGGGGACAAGAGGTAAACTCCTTGGACTTGACTACCAAAGATTTTTGGGAACAACATGTTGATGCATAGCCAATAAACTCTCAGTGGTTGCCACCACTGGCGCTTTGTTTACCTTGGTGGGTTTGTTCAAAATTGCTAATTGTGACTGAGAAGAAACACAAGGGGAGCAATCACAACTCTGACTAGTTGAAGCCACCGCAGAACAATTACTAGAAAACCAGGAGTGTGAAGCAGGTTTGGCTTCAATTTCCATAGCACCTTGTTTGAACGTTGACATATTTGAGACCAGAAAAAGAATTTGGCTTACCAGGGCCTCAGTTGTGGTTAACAGGGAATCCTAAACTGCCAAATCCTGGGCAGTCTGGTCACCTGCTAACCACAACTCTGAGAGCTTATTGACTTCAGGAACATCAATTGTACGGCAGTAGGCAAGAAACTGAGAAAGGAATACCAAGAGCGGAGTAGTACCCTGCTGGAAGGTGTACAACTTACAATATACTTTGAGCTCCTCAATAGATACACGCACATTATTTAAAAAAGGGTATAAATATGCAATTTCAGTTAAAGCATGTGGATTGCTCTCCACCGCAGACAACAACCATTTGCAAGCATCCTCTGAACCCTTTTTCATCACATGGTAAACTTGAGATTTTTGACTAAGGCTAGAACCGGAATAGAATGATAAAGCCGGCCAAACTTCACACAAAATTTCATCAGTGGGTGGAGCAGGAAAATAATCTGGACACCAAAATGACATGACACAACATAAATAAGAAGCAGATGATCTAGTCTCAACAACTGTTACCTGAGATGGAAACCACAAATTAAATAAGAGCCCAAACTGAAAACTCAGAAAGGAGCTGATGCAAATAAACATGCTAAACGCAGATATCTCAATGGAATAAGAGAAAAGAAACACAAATTCATGATGAGCTGCCTCTAAAAACTTAGACGTAGAAGAGTTGAGTAATGTGACAGAAATTTCTGGATAATAAAAAGCTGTCTCCAAGTGGTGGGGAATCACCACCCAAATCCACATGGAGTTAATGATTAACCACTGTTAAGTATATACTTCTGGGAAGTATAATAAACAAGATAAAGGGGAAGATTAAGAAGAGAATGATACTTTATTGATATGAATATAGGATAATATATAGTATCATGGAAAGCCACATGCCGTCCATGTATGTCATTATGGTCATGGCTTATTTGAGTAATGTTCCTCTTAAGTCACAAGGCTGATTTAAGTTGTGTTCTGCTTAGGATCTGGATTGTCTGATACCTGCAATAGATGGTCAACTGATAGTAGTGCTACTGACTTACTGGTTGGTTGGTGAGCCATTGGTGACTTATTTGGTGATCTACTTGGTGTGTTAATTCCCTGAGAGGGAGTAATCAAATATGTTGTGACACCACCAACACAGCTTCAGATACCATTTTGTGAAATTTCCAAGCAAGACACTAGTGTTAAGCAAAATTATTAACCCTAACCAAAAGAGCCCAGTATAAATGGCCTGTGAGAGAATCAGAGTGTCTTCAGAATAAAATTCAGGACGTTGAGATAGAACCAGAGTTTCAGTTTAAACAGTAGGAGGTACAACTCCAAGATTGGCAGACATTGGATTAACATTGGGCAGAGGCAATGACAAAAAGCCAACAGCAGGGGACATCTTCCTGTAATATCTGGCTAAGAATTAGATTTTAGGGAATGTAGCGCAGCAGGTCAACTACAGGATGCATTTGAAATAAAAGTTAGACCAAGTTATATTTGATTTTATTGCGTAAAGTTTTTGGAGAACTCAACTCTTAAGAGTTGAAACAGTGAAAATTATTCAATATATATCAAAACTCAACTAAGCAATACCGCCTAGATCCTGGGCTCCTATTCCTTCCACATTGTCAAGTGAGTATCTGGTCCAGTTTGCAGAGAACCATTGAGTGACCAACTTTGATGACCATGCTAACAAATAAGATCATATTGAATGACCCTCAAATTATGTCAATTTATCAACATCAGCTTACAAGGGGAATTCAGATTCAACTGGCAAACTGGAGTAGCTGTAACCCATTTTTATCAACTGTTTGATTTAAGTCTGTTAAATTGGTCAATTTTGTTAAAAGGTTTCTGGCTTTTTGAGCCTTCCTACTTGGCCAAATAATTCCCGGCATTATGGAATTTACTGTGACACAACTTCTTGCAAGAAACTATGATTAGCAATTGTCAGGAATATTCCTGACACTTATAGTTGTGTAATCAATAAACTGTCACCCACCACCAATGTGAAGGCGCCTGCTGCCACCAAGCAAACGTCTGCTGTCAACGTGCAGACATCCACCACCAACGTGCAGACATTTGCCACCATAAAGCAGATACACACTGCTCCCATGCAGAAGCCGCCACAACCAAGCATTCACCTGCTATCAGCATGTAGGCACCTGCTGCCACCAAGAAGATGTCCACTGCCACCATGCAGGCCCCTGCCACCACCAAGCAGATACATGCTGCTGCCATGCAGAAGCCTGTCACTACCATGATGTTGCCTGTTGTCAATGCGCAGGTGCCCACTGCCACCAAACAGAAGTCCACTGCCATCCTGCAGACCCCTGCCACCACCATGCATAATCCTGTCACAACCAAGCCGTTGCCCACTGTCAACTTGCAGGCGCCTGCCGCCACCAAGCAGACGTCCACCACCACGCAGGCCCCCACTGCCACCACGCAGAAGTCTGTCACAACCAAGCTGTTGCCTGCTTTCAACATGTAGGCACCCATCATGTAAGGTCTCATGGTTTGGGGAAGATGATTATAAACTAAAGATTTTAACCCAGAGATATTTATATCAGTCAAATACAAAAAAAGGTGGGCAAGGTCTACAATAGTAACTGAACTAAGGCTCCTAAGTGCTTATATGAGGTAAAATAAGGACTAAGACAATTTACTAACCCTAAGAAAATAAAATAGAGACCAGTTTTAATGACAGATGATTTGGTTAAAAAGTCAATCTCTAAGTCTGGGAAATGTTCTGCACTAGAGGGAGGATTAAAGCATTCAACAATTAAATTGTGTGTGCTACTATAAAAACTTCTTAACTGGTGAAGAATAAAGTCAAAAGGAATCATGAGACCAAGGATTTAAACTTAGACAAAAAAATAAAGAAGAACACAAGCCACAAAACCTAAAAAGTGCCTTTTTGGGGTGCAAGTCAAACAATCTCAACTTAAGTTGAGACTGAGTAAAACTCAGGCTTTTATTCAAGTCCGGGTTTTGAGGTGAAAGTAAAGGATGTGAAAACTAACCAAGAGTAGTTAGTTGGTTTTAAGCATGAAAAACAAACACAAGCACATGTTTAAAGTTTTCTTAACTTAAGAAGATTAAAGCAAGATAAAGGAGCAAACAGGGAAGCTGATGGTTAATTGTTTTCTTAAAACCAAGAAGAGCAGAGGCAGAAAAGCGGTAAAACTAGGACCAAGGCTGCTGGCGTAAGTGTGAAGGAAAGCAGAGAAAAAGCAAAAGGTAGTTGAATTTGGACTGGATTTAACTAACCCAGTGTATAGGAACAGGTTTGAATCCCATTTGCAAAAATAAGGTAAGTTTGAACTTGAATTTAACCGTTAATCTTTAGGTTAATTGGCCCAAAAGAAAAGAAAATGAAGAGGAGAACTGGGAATTTGTAAAAATGTTGAAAATCCTACCTAGGATTAAAAAATGGCCAGTTGTAGTAAATAAAATACTAGCAGAAAGAGAAAATGAAGGAAAATCCTGACAGTACCTCCCTTAGCTGCTAGTGTGAAGATCCTGGTAGGCTTTAAGCAACTGTTGGCAGTGGTTAAGGTTCTCTTCAGGTTTTCATGTGGAGTCTTCAAGTTCATAGCCCTTCCATAGGATGAGTTATTCTGTGCCAGATTGAAGGGTGCAATGGGATAAGATTTCCTGGACCTTGTATTCTTCAGAACCCTGGAAATAGAGAGGACGGGGTAGAGCCTTTGATTGGTGACTGGAGGAAGGTTGTCTTAGTTTCAGAAGAAATGAACAATGGAAAACATTATGGATGTGTGTCAGGATTGACAATTCTTTCTTCCTAGAAACCCGGGCCCAGAAGCAGGAATCAACCCCCAAACCTGGATTCCTTTGGGCCGCCGGGCCTGTGGACCGCAGGACCGCCTGCCTGTGTTTTTCTGGGATCAAGCCCCCACAAGCTAATATCGAGTGTATTGGCCCATGCGTTAAAAAGAGACAAACCAAAGAAATCATTGCGCCAAATGGAGGATTAATCACAGTTCCTAATGGAGGCACTGATTTGGCAACTATTAGCTTCATAAACTCAAAGTATACACCAGCAACTAATCAAGAGTCAACCCAGGAAAGAGGCATGGGCCCACAACCTGGTCTCATGACCTCAACACTAAAGCAAGATAATCAGGCAGCCAAATTGAGATTCCTGACCAATGAAAGAACCCCAGGCCAAGTGCCATTTTGTTGCCTTTGGACCCAAGCACCCAGTTTCCCCAGCCCTGGCCTTCCCAATGCCCTGATGAACCCCCATGGAAAATGTTAAGTTTGGAGGGGGGTACTATATAGACCCAAGGACCCCACACTCCAAACTTATTGCCATTTTTGAATAAAGGTTATGTTAATTTGGCTCATACAACTATTGCCTTATTTTGTATTTGCTGTCTACCAATTCAGTTCAAGATCTCCTGGCCTGCCTGCCCCACTGCCTGCTGTTTTCTGTCCTCCTGGAGTACCCTTTAGACCCGTCCACTTTACTAACTACCCTCTTAAGTCTGAATACAAAGAATACACCCCGGAAAAGATACTTGAACTCAATCCCCTGGCCCACATACAATCCACAGTTAGATACAACTGACAAGGCCTGTGGATATTTTCAACACCCAAGTTGTTCAGAGGGAAATTCAATTATCTCCCTGCTTACAACCTATCCATGGAATCACCTGTGACCCCAAAACCCATGCCTGCTTCTACACCTGGCCTCCCAACTGACCATCCTGGCAAGCTGCTTGGGATTGTGTACATCACCCTCACAGGGGTGATCAACACTATAATCCTGGCTGCCAACCTGTGGTCTTGGGTGGGGAAGTCTGCCTCATACCTTTTAAAGTTAGCTCCCCTCTTGTGGTGGGTGTTGCCCGCAAAAAACCCGGCCCAAGTTACCCCTGGAAACAATGGACTGGCTGCCCAAGACTGAATCCCCGACATTGTGGAAGTGCTCAGGAAGAGATAGTCTAAAGGCAGTAGTTAAAATCCTTTCCATTACTGGGAACAGCCCAATGAAGAAGGAACAGAATATTCAAGAGGCAATAATAACTGGGAGGTTCTTTGTTGAAAGGCGTACCAAATCCTCAGGCTGAATCTTGTCACCTGGAATTTTTTTCTTGTTGTAGTGCTTCTTATAGTCTAATATGGCAGACTGGAGGTAGGCAAGAAGTTGGGTCTTTGTTTCCTTGATTGTGGTGGCAAGTTTGGCTGCGGACTGTGAGCAGAAGTATCCCTGGAGGTCAGGAAGGAAGGAAGGAAGGAAGGAAGGGGTATAACCAAGACTTGCTTGGAGTAGTGTCATGCCAATAGATTAGTGGTATGCTGAGTTATAGGAGTATTGGGCAATGGGGAGGGTGTTGGACCAGTTGTCTTGCTTCTCATTAATGAAACAACAGAGATACTGTTCACAGGTTTGATTTGTTCTTTTAGTTTGTCCATCAGTCTGTGGGTGATATGCAGTGCTGTAGAGAGAGTTTACCCCAAGAGAGGCCATGAGATCTTGCCAGAATGCTGAAGTAAACTGGGGGCCACAGTCAGAGACTATGTCACAAGGGACTTCATGATGAGGTAAGATATACTTAACAAATAGCTCAGCAGTTTGTTTGGCAGTGACAGTTGTGTGGCAGGGGCAGAAAGAGGCTTCCTTGAAGAAGTGATCAACCACTACTAAGATTGTGTTGTAGCCTGCAGACAGGGGTAGCTGGGTAATTTAGTCCATAGAAAGGCTTTGCCAAGGACCTTCAGGGATTGGGAGGGGACAGAGTATACCAGGTGGCTTGGAAGTGCAATTCTTGTTTCTGAGACATACTAGGCAGCTGGCAACGTATTTCTTGGTGGTCTTTGCTATATGTGGCCACCAGTAGTGTGACTTTATAAGGGCCAAGGTTCTCTTATAGACTAAGTGTCTGGCGGGGAGGGAGTTGTGGAGTCCAATTGTGATTTGCAACTGCAAGTCTTTATTGGGTATCTTAACCAGTTTGCGGAAGGGAAGCAGGTTATTCTTAAGTGAATACTCTGAGGGGGCATTGCTTTGGATAGCAGGTACTGGATGATCTTGTTGGAGGTGGGGTCTTCTGACTGGGCCTTCTGTATTGAATAGGTGTCTGGGAAGTTGAAAAGGGTTGACAAAATCTGGTTGATGAAGAAAGAAGCAGGGAAGACTGCTTTGGTGTTGAGACGTTTGTATTCAGGATCAGAGTCAGCAGTTGTAGGGTGTCAAGAGAGTAGGTCAGGGAGGCCGTTGAGGGATCCCATCTTGTAAGTGATGGTAAACAAGAAGTTGGTAAGTTTAATCACTCATTGAGCATGTTGTTGAGATATGTGATGGGCTTTAGTGAAGAACAGTAAGTTCTTGTGGTCCGTGAAGATACTAACAGGGTCTGAGGTTCCTTTGAGGTAACAGCGCCAATGCTTGAGGGACTTGATAATTGTAAGAAGTTCCTTGTTGTAAACAGGATGATTCTTCTCAGCAGGAAGATGCTTCTGGTGTAGTAAGCTACAGGATGGAGAATACTATCTCCCCATGCTGAATAAGGATAACACCAACATCATAGTTGCTGGTGTCAGTCTCCAGGAAGAAGGGTTTGTTGCTATTGGTATGAGCAAGACCGGAGGAGTGGCAAACAGGTGGTGTATCCGCTCAAAAGAGTCCTGTGCTTCAGCAGACCATTTGAACTCAACCTTGGTGGAGGTCATATTAGTGAGTGGAAGGAGAATGCTGCTGAATCTGAGGACAAACTTGTGGCAGTAATTAGCAAGACAAAGAAACCCTTGGAGCTCCTTGTGGTTCTTTGGTGCTGGTCAAGAGAGGATGGCATCAAGTTTTCTTGGAGTGATGGCGAATTCTTCCTTGGTTACAATATATCCAAGGAATTCAACGCTTGTCTGGAATAAGCAACACTTAGAAAGCTTGCAGTAAAGATGATATTCTTGAAGCCTAGCCATGACTTTTCTTAGGTGATCAATGTGGTTGGAAGTGTTCTTGGAATATATTAATATCTTGTCAAGATACACCACCACAAACTCATTTAGTAAGGGAAGGAGAACCTTGTTCATGAGGGCTTGGAACATTGAAGGTGCATTGCAGAGGCCAAAGGGCATAACCTTGTACTTGTAGAGACCAAAGAGAGTGCAGAAAGCTGTCTTCCATTTGTGTCTTTTGGCAACACAGATCTGGTTGAAAGCTACACAAAGGTCAACCTTAGAAAAGATCTGACTGCCCAATAGGCAGTCTGTGAGGGCTTTGGCAGATGGAATGGGACAGCAATCCTTGATTGTGACAGCATTCAGGGCACAATAGTTGATGTATGGCCGCTTGGAACCATTGTATTTGGCAACAAATAAGATCAGAGAAGAGCAGGATGACGTAGAGCAAGTAATGAAACCCTTACTGAGCTTGTTGTTAATGTATTCCAAAAGCAACTTATTGTTGGCATCAGATAATGGAATTATTCTTCCCCAGGGTGGGTTTGCTCCTTCAGTCAAGTTGATCTGGATGTTGTATGGTCTGTGGGGAGGTAGGTCGCGGCATTGCTTGTCGCTGAATACCTCTTCATAGTTGCTTATGCAGAGAGGGATACCACTGTCTCCAGAGCTGTTTCTGAGGAAGGTAGGATGGTGCAGGAGTTTAGCATCTTGAAGTTCCAAAAACTAGTGGGGAGTTGTTGTTTCCTTAAGAGGTCTAGGGAGCAGTGAATGTCATGTGTGTAGAAATCATCCTTGCGCTCTTGACATCTGACAATGAGGCCAACTTCCTCACACCAATTCATGCCAAGGTAAACAGGGAAGTTTAGTGACTCGGAAATGACAAACTGGGAGTGGAAGGCAGACTTCCCCAGGCGGAACAAAATGGGAGGCTTTATCTTGAAGGCTGTCACAGGCAAATTATTGGGGCCACAGGTGTCAATCTTTGGGACAGGCAAGAGCTTCAGAGCTTTGGCTAGTCTGGAATCAATGTAGTTTACGTCAGCACCCGTATCCAACAAGGCAAAGGTCTGGATGTTGGAGACAGGGCCATGAATCACAATCTGGATGAAGGGCAGAGAGGACTTCCCAGGGGTTTGGATGTTATTGATTTGGGTATGGCTGGGAGAGCCTGTAGACTCTGATGTTGTTTCATCCAGAGTAGGCTCTAGTTCCAGGTTAAGCGGGGGATTTGTCTGGGATCTGGGCAGTTTGCCACCAAATAGTCACCCTGTCTACATTAAGAGCACAGCTTATTCAGTTGTCTGCAAAGAGCTTTGGCAGCAGTCAAAAAATATCTGTCACCATCCTTTGGTTCATAGGATGAGGCTGGTGAAGTGTTGGATGGGCTTACAGTAGAAAAGGAGCGCGGAGTGGTTGTCAGCCATGTGGTAGGCTGGTTGATGGCTGGGACTGGTTGAGGCTGGGGTGGCTTCAATATGGTTCTGAACTTCTTTTCCCATTTGGAGACTGTCTTCATGAGTGGTTCCAACTCTTCAGGAAGGTTGTGATGGATAAGAAAGGCCTTGAGATTGGGGTTTAAAACAAGCATATAAAAGTCACAAGCTTCAGAGTGATTAGCATTTAATCAGGATTGCATCTCACAAAAACGTTTGTTGTAATCATTCAAGGACCCTGTTCCTTGGGTGAAGTTTGAGAAGTGTGTATTTGAGGCGGTAGCGGACTTCTCCTCAGTTCCTTTCTGCAGCGTGTGCAAGCAGTTTGGATAAAAAACAGTCGTAGCTCTCAAGGATAGAAGGATCTCGAACAGATGACTCATAGAACCAACTGCGCATAGGGCCCTCAAGTTGTTTTGAAAGGTAGATAACCTTTTGAGAGTCTGAGCTGAACTCCAAAGGATATGCTAGGAAATGGGCTTGTGTGAAAGCTAATAAATTGAAGGTGCTATTAAAAGAATTAGATAATTGCTTAAACTTAGAAATGATATTGAGTATAACAGTCTGACTATGGGAAGTGGAAATTTTCTCTGTATTATCCTTATCAATGGGAGACTTATTCTTAAAAAATAAAAGTGAAATAAGGTATAATAGAAAGGACAAAGCTAAGGTGCAAAATATGGTTACTGCTAAGACAAACAAAAGAATGATTGAAAAAGAAAAGTTTAATTTTGGCATAATGCCATGTGAAGTTGAGATAATGTAAGGTCTCATGGTTTGAGGAAGATGATTATAAACTAAAGCTTTTAACCCAGTGATACTTATATTAGTCAAATAAAAAAAGGTGGACAAGGTCTACAATAGCAACTGAACTAAGGCTCCTAAGTGCTTATATGAGGTAAAATAAGGACTAAGACAATTTATTAACCCTAAGAAATTAAAATAGAGACCAGTTTTAATGAAAGATGATTTGGTTAAAAAGTCAATCTCTAAGTCTGGGAAATGTTCTGCACTAGAGGGAGGATTAAAGCTATCAACAATTAAATTGTGTGTGCTACTATAAAAACTTCTTAACTGATGAAGAATAAAGTCAAAAGGAATCATGAGACCAAGGATTTAAACTAAGACTAAAAAAATAAAGAAGAACACAAGCCACAAAACCTAACAAGCGCCTTTTTGGGGTGCAAGTCAAACAATCTCAACTTAAGTTGAGACTGAGTAAAACTCAGGCTTTTATTCAAGTCTGGGTTTCGAGGTGAAAGTAGAGGATGTGAAAACTAACCAAGAGTAGTTAGTTGGTTTTAAGCATGAAAAACAAACACAATCACATTTTTAAAGTTTTCTTAACTTAAGAAGACTAAAGCAATGTAAAGGAGCAAACAGGGAAGCTGATGATTAATTGTTTTCTTAAAACCAAGAAGAGCAGAGGCAGAAAAGCGGGAAAACTAGGTCCAAGGCTACTGGCGTAAGCGGGAAGGAAAGCAGAGCAAAAGCAAAAGGTAATTGAATTTGGACTGGATTTAACTAACCCAGCGTATAGGTACAGGTTTAAATCCCATTTGAAAAAAGATAAGTTTGAACTTGAATTTAACTGTTAATCTATAGGTTAATTGACCCAAAAGAAAAGAAAATGAAGAGGAGAACTGGGAATTTGTAAAAATGTTGAAAATCCTAGCTAGGATTAAAAAAATGGCCAGTTGTAGTTAATAAAATACTAGCAGCAAGAGAAAATGAAGGAGAATCCTGACACACTGCCACCACACAGAAGCCCGCCACCACCAAGCTGTTGCCTGGTGCCAACACGCAGACGCTTGTCGCCATTAAGCAGATGCCCACTGCCACTGCACAGGCGCCCACCACTCTTGCCAGCCACACCTGCAAGCCATCCTCAACCAGGCACTCATGGGCCAGCCTGCCACCTGCCAGCCTTTGCCTTCCCATGCCAGCAGGCCAGTCCCTATCCACTCCTTTGGGAAATAGCCAGATTGGAAAATCAGGAAAGGCAATTTCCCCAAAGCTAAACTTGGGAGGAACTGCTGCACAATTTGGGAGCATACCAAAAGGGGAATGGACTGACAGGCTATCCAACAATGGAAATCATGCACCAAATTCAGTAAATGAATATGGATGCATGAAGAAGACCAAACTTGCACTATGCCAATGCAAACTTGGATCCAGCCAAACCTTCTCAATTGCCAGCCACCCAAGCCAATCCAGAAAAGGGAATAACAGATTCAACTCATACTCTTGGTTCCCCAATGCTATGCCTTCCAATAATCATGCCTTGTAGGTCCATTAGTATAAATAAAGATAAGCCCCTCAATGATAGTTTGTGCTATCATTGAGTGAATATCCTCCTCAATATTATCACATTACTCAATCCTTTACCCAGGCTAAGCAAGTAACCTTACTACACCCATTACCCCTCCCCAAGTCAGAAGATGAACTATATCATCTTCACAGCTGTCTTGACAGCTTACCTTGGGATAGGGGGTCACCAGCCAATGCTCAGTTTGGTCCTGAACCACAGGGATCAAAAGGGATATCATAAAATGAGCCAACTCACCTCAACTCAATGGTTTTGACCCTGTGGACACCTCTGGCATCATCTCGCCCAACTCCCAACTTGGCTACTTATGTGATCTCTTCAGCTATGCTACTGTACCTTGCTGTCAGCCTTAGACAATGCAATGTCCTTGCCAAAGCCTTCTGTTGGCAGTAAACTTCTATCCAATTATCTACGCCTTGAATGGCTTTGAGCTGCCTAAACTGCCATCTTATGTTACTAAAGTTTTACCCTCAATACTTGGGTATTACAGCAATGAATCAACTTTAACCCAGTTATTTGGCGCCCTCTACATAACACTCACTGGACTAGTTGATTCTATGGTGCCCACTAAGGAGCATTGGGCCTTTCTTTGAAAATTGTTATCCTAAATTGTAAAATTAATTCCCATCCTGTGGTGGGCCCTTTCCTCTGGGCCCGTGGGCTGTCTGCCCACAAGTTCCCCTGAACCTTCTGCAGGATGGCTCTCTGAAAGTGTTGATCTAGTTTGGTCTCTGATATCAGCAGTCATGAATCTCTCTGTTCCTGGTTGGCTTTAAAAAGTTTGATTCTGTTGTGCTGCATTGACTTGAGAGTTATTTGAGTGCCAATCAATTTGATACAATAGGTGTTATTAGATTTGACATCAATGATTATCCCTGGTTCTTATAGGCCTTGGCCTGATTTTTTATTATAGCTGACTATCCAGATTTTATATCCTACTTGGAATCTCTCAACTTGGAGTGAGATGGCTTCTCTTTTGGCTCTTTCCTCATATTAAGACATTTTCCTCTTTTTGTTATTAGAAGTTTGAATCCTTTTTGGCACCTTCTTTGATAGAGGCAGATCTGGTCCCAAGTTGGTACTAATGATAGTTGGCTTATGTCCATACACCAATTTATATGGACTTATTCTTTTTTATTTAATTGACTGTGGCAAACAATTAATGCATTTGGAAGAATTTCTTTCCAAAGGAGGAGATTTTTGGAAGATAGCTTTCTGAGTACCTCTACTAGGGATTTATTTAGTCTTTCTGCTCTATTTTTTATTGTGGATAATAAAAAGTACTGATTTTATTGTCATGGACAGGTGTGGTACCATACTAAGGCACCATGGTTGGAGTCCACCCTTCAGGGTATTGCGGCACCAAAGCCCAATACAAGAAGGGCAAGGAGCAGGACAAGTACAGTATACCAGCTACAAGTGTACAGTAAGCACTGAGGTGAGGTACTACAACCTAAGTAAGTCTAAGGATAGTCAGGATGACCATCCTGTATCTGCTGTGATCATAGGGGATAACCTCAGCAAAGGATTGCAGGATTAAAGGGGGGAGCAGGAGGTATGAAGCTGCTGGCCCTTCCAGGGCTGGGCCCTGGCTGGTAGTCCATTGTCACAGGTTCTACTAGGTGAAGTACTTGTGACTGAGCTGGTTGATTTGGGATTGTTCAAGGTGATAAAAGAATATGGGGAATAAAGGCAAAGACTACTCTATGAACCATACACTTTATTAAATGTTGTCTGCATCTGACTTGATTGTAGGGAAGTGGGCTTTATACCAATTATCTGGTCTTCCTTGTAAGTGACTACTGACAGCTCCTTGGTGAACTCTAATAGTCCATTCTTTGGTCACAGGTACTTTGTGTGAGGAGGAGGAATTCTTGAAAACAGAGGATAGGGTCCCAAGAATCTTGGACTGGTTTGGGAAAGGGAAGCTCACTGGGTCTGGGACATTGGATTGTTTGGTTGAATCATGGCTAGGGGCTGTACTGGGAACTTGGTTTGGCTCATCTGGTTTCACCTTAAAATTGGCCGGATTACTGGAAGCTGATTGGTGGCTAATTATACCAAGTTTGATCATTTGAGACTGGAGTTGCTTGATAGTTTGGACTTTCTTATGGGCAGAGGGATTGTCATCTGCAGGTGAATATTCCTGGCTGAGTAGCTTCTCTTCACTTTTTGAACCAATGAAGTAATTGTAAACTCCAGGTGATGTGGGGATTACATTGGCTTGGGACTCTTCTTCAATAGGCTTTATTTGATTGGGAGTGGATTCTGGATCAACCTCCTGCAGGTGGTGTTTCATCACATCAGTGGGTGTAATGACATTTGCATTGGAATTTGACTGGGTAGTGGCAGTTAGATCAGGACTGGATGGGGAGTTCAGATTGAGGACAGAAGTATGCAGTTCAGAAGAACTGGCAAGCTGAGTGAGAGCTTGGGTATTTGACAAGTTATTCAGCAAATCCAGTACCAACTGGGTTTGCTGAATAGCCCAGAAAATATTGTTAACTTAAGTTGGGAGCCACCTGGCTCATTTGTAGCATTGGAGCCAGTGGCTCTGCTACCGTTGGGGGGCGCCAGCCTCCTGGGCCAGTTAACAAACTGGCCCTGTATTGTGAAGTGATTGGTTATAAACTAGCTGTCACTATATTCATGCACTAATCCATTAAGCTTGATGAACCAAAGGGCAATGGTACTCTCGCCCTGGATGATAAATAGTCCAAACAATCAACTAGGTTGTATTTTGAGTTCATATTAACTGATGATCATCCAATCATTAGTTTAATATTAGGCTAAGCAATAGAGGGGATTGGGCTGTAACCAGAGGATCCTGGCGTTTTATTGACTCTCATCAATACCTCCTTCACTATATAACTTTCTTCTTGATTGATTAAATAAAGATCAAATTACATACATTTATATTTATTATACGCAGTAGGCTGCAAGAATTATCTTAGCTTAATCTTTAGTAATACATAGGTTGTAGTCAAGTTAAGCGTTAGTAGCTATCAACCAACCAATAGCTGAAGTTACAACACCCTGGCTGCTTAATTAATTTCTGTTGCACTTAAATGGTTTAAACTAATCTCTCTTTTAATAGTTGGTTCTCACCTGCCCTGGTGGTTCAAACGGGTTTGATTCCCCCAGTGGGTTTGCGTGGTTGCCCATGTTTTTGTTTGACAGGGGAGGACGCGGTATTGAACCCGGTAGTCAAATTTCTGGGCTTGCCAGCCCTTACATTTATGCTGTAAAAAATCTTGGTGAGAGAAAATTTGGTTTTTATATGAGGTGAGCTCTCTTTCTGCATCTGTGATGAGGAGCTCAGAATTATTAAAATATTATTACTTTCTTGTCATTAAATTGTCTTACATAATTTTCTTTGTGTTTTTTGATGGCTTGTGTCATGTGCTATCTTTTTGAATAGTGATTGACTATTATTGTATACTTATTGTCATTTTTCCCCAGGAATATGTAGCACAAAATCCAATACCCACACTTTAAAAGTTTGTGTCAAAGATATTAGAACTACTAACTTTGAGGGTGCTTTGAATTTAGTTTACTTTTCCAAGTTTTGCATTTCTCAAGAGCTAAATTGATGACATACAATGATTTTGGTCACTAATAGCAGTTCTTGAGGTATTCATACATATTCCTGATACAGATTTGTCTTAATTTTATGTGATTACAAATGATGGTGTCAATATTTTGTGTTGAAAAAACTTAAGGCACATTATAACCACTAGGAAGGATATAATGTAGTATACCATAAGCATTTCAAACTGGTGTTTTTTTCTAAGGATCATATCTTGATTCTTTATGGCTGTTTCAGATGAAAAGCTTTCTTAGATATCTTCAGTTATTAACATAGACTAATCAAGGCTTATCCATTAGTACAGAGTATGTGTTTACAGTATAGCCTTGATAGGGAGTCTCTAGTAAGGAGCATCTTCCCTGGATTCTATTTTATAATTATTGGGTACCTTTATAAAAAGCTTATTTTTTAGCTTACCTTCTTTAAAAATGTATTTTTTGAAGAGCACTAATAAATTTTGATTGGGTGACATTTTAAATATATGTGCTCTTTCCAGATAGCAGAGCAATTTCATTAGATGATGAAAAATTGCTATTAGCTCTTTATCACAGATGAATTATCTGATTTTGTCATCTGATAAGTTTTATGACAACTAATCATCAAGGAGGAGCTCATTGTATTTCATCTGTGTTCTTAGCACTCCTCTAATAGCATTATCAGAGGCCTCTGTTGTTAAGGTACCAGTTACTGTATCTGGATTTATCTCCCAGAGGGCCCACAGGAATTTGTGGCTTGATTGGAAGTGCCCACCATAGGATGAGTTCTAACTTGAATTAATATGATAAGATGTGCTCCATTAAATACCAAGTCCCAGTAGAAAGTACCATGGTATCCATCAATCCTACCAGTGTAATTTAGGTTATAATTATCAACTGGTGGGCAGAGAATGCAGGCAGTTCTTTGATTAGGAGGGCACAAACAGGCTTTGGGTAGGAATAAAATCCTTAGGTACAAGATAAGCAGGTAAGTAGTTGTATTTTTCTTTGAAAAATTTAGGCTATGCAATGCCAAACACTTTCTCTGTTAACTCTATAGGGTTTTTGGGAGAGGGCCAATGAGACAAGGAAAATGATGTTTTCTAGTAAAACCCCTTTTAATCTGGGTTGGGGTATTTGCTTAAATGTACTAGACCAAATGGAACACCAGTTGGACATGAAAACACAGGTGGTGAGCCAGAGGTCCATCAGTTAGCTGGCTAGCAGGAGCTTCAAGGCTGGATGGTACTTTAGTCAAATGTGCAATATTAAGATAAAATAAGGGGAAATTGATTAAATCAAAGGTCCATTGTTTATTTAAAATGACAATAAAACCCCATCCTCAATGGTGAGGTTTTTTATAGGCTTTCTCTGCAGGCTCATTCATAAATCATCTGATTTATTAAACAACACTAAGTTCAGACTTTGGACCTCTAAAACAAACTTGGATTGTAAGCCCAAGTTTTTCTGGCATATTTAGGCTTTTTACTCTGGGGTAACTAGACAATTCCCTTGATGACACCTCTTTAGACTTGTTTTCCTGAGGATCTGCAAGCTCAGTCATTAGTTACAGGTTGACTGAGTAGCCTACAAGCTTACAGTTTGGTAAGCTATAGACTCGGAAGTCCTTGTCATTGGTTTTTCATTACTTCTAATATGTTGAATCTAAGTAGAGCTTCCCTAAAAAATTAAACTTTGGGGAAACTGCAAAGACTTGATAAGCTCAATTGATAACTGCAAAAATGATGCCCCTTGGGTTTACATTCAATTTCAGTAATTAAAACCCTTTTCTCATATCCAGGAGTGGAATGAAAAGCAAACCTATCAATTGAGTCATCAGATTTCCAGAATCAGGCATCAGCTACAAAAAAACACAGGCCAACGGACCCAATGGCAAAGGGTTTAGGTTTAATTCTTCAAGTCAAGGCTTAATCCTTTTTTTGAGAGAAATGAAATTCATAAAATATTTCTCAAGATTTTATATTGATCCCTGTTGGGATATTATAGGATGGTGTCAGGAATATTCCTGACAACAAACTTTTCCAAGGCAAAATTTTGTGTTCTGTAGGACTAACAGAACAAAACAAAAAATTGCAGCAGTTTCCCCAATCAGGGGGAACTGCTGAAAAACAGCTGCACATCAAATCAGAAATTGAAAATTGAAAATTTGGAATTATACCTCCGCCGCGCGGCCAGCCGCCGGTTGTCTGCAGACCACACAGCCAATTGCCAGGCGCCCGCTGGCTGCATGCGCGCGGCTACCACCCAGCCAGCCACTGCCTGCCTGCCAGCAGGGGAGGGCGCACCCCCCACAGCAGGCCCGTCCACCCCTGCTGTATAGGGAAATTGCCCAATTGGGAAACCCAAAAAGGCAATTTCCCCAAACCTAAAAATAGGGGGAAGTGCTGCCCAAATTTGGAATCTGCCAAATTTGGGAGGGGTTGACAGTCTGCCATGCAATCCACATAATGCAGGAATTACAGAATTGGAATTTGGGTGCATGAAAGCACCTAAAGGGAACCAAGGGCAATGCAAGTCAGAGATCAACAATACATTGATGGCCAAGCCTCTCCAATCCCAATCCCAAAAGGGGATTCCAGACAACTCCAAGTGTTTGGGGTTCCCTGTCTAATGTTTTGCACTATTCATGCCCCATCAAGGCTGATAGTATATAATAAAGCCCAATCACTTGATGATAGTTTGTGCTATCATTGAGTGAAATTACCTCTCAATAGTATCACATAAATCAATCTAAAGACTTACCTTACAAGAAGTTAAACAAGACACTAAGCTTTGTCTGCCCTTTCCCAGGACCAGAAGATGAATCACCTAATCTTCTCAGCTGTCCTCACAGCATGCCTAGGGATTGGGGCCACCAACATAATTAACAGCATAGGCCATTCAACAATTCATCTGGTGAGTACTACTACAAGGAGCTGGCGCTGCTCAACTCCTCCAAGCGGTACTCCTGGCCCACTCTGGTATCACCCCACTCCACCCAGTCTGTAGCTATATACACCTGTGTATACTAAGTACTTACATATTTTGCCGGTAATTTCAGATGTTATAACGTACACACCAAAGTCTTTTGATTGATGATGACAGTCTATCCAATTGTGACAGCGCTCACAGGCTTCCAAGTTGCCAACTTGGTCCCTTATTTTGCTAAAATACTCCCCCAATTGTTGGGTCTTTACAGATGGGTGCTGTAACTATTTGTTACTTTAGTTGTCTGAAGTGTTGATCTTTGAAGGGCTCACAAACAAACTTTGTTGTTTTGCCTGAAATTTTGAATAGAGGGGCAGTCAACACTTCCTAATATAATATTAATGACTTTACATACACAGTCACTCCTATAAATTACAGATTTTGCTCTTTGCTTCTTAGTGATGATACATAATATATAGTTATTATCTTTTCATGAACAGGATTTACTCTTTACTTGATAATAAAACTGCATAAGATGGTTTAATTGTTAGAAATTAACTTTTATTTAGATGCTTTGATAGTTATATGATTTTCCTGGAGTGTTTTAAGCGCTGCACAAAAATCTTTCTAATATAGTTTTTTTGGCTGTGGCTGATTATTTAATATAGGTAGACTATGACATGTTTCCTAATAAGTTCCTTGAACACCTCATCAATGAAGGTCACAAAGATACTGGGGGCATTGGCCATACCAAATTTTAGGACAAAATATTCAAATTATACATATTTGGTCCTGAATGTAGTCTTCAGGATGTCTTCAGGCTTAACACTGATTTGATGGTATCCTGAATTCATATTAATCTTGTTAAAGAATTGTGATCTTCCTAATTCATCAAAGAGGTCATCAATCAGGGGCAGTAAATACCTGTTTATAATTGTAACTTTTTAAGGGAATAATAATTGGTAACTAGGTGTAATCCTCCATATTTATTAGCCACAAAGAAGTCATCCTCTCCAAAGAGAGACTTGAATGGTATAATGAGTCTTTTTTAATGCTTTATTTAGATATTTCTTTAGAAAGTTGTTTTCTTATGGTGTTTGGAAATATATGCAATGAAACTTAGGAACAAGTCCTTTTAGGTCAATTTGGGGTTGAATACTACAGTCAGTTGGTACCCCTGAAGTTTCTCTTGGAAGACAGAGGGGAATTATTGGGCGTATTGTTGATGTGTGAGGTCCTGTTCTTTTGAGGCTTCCATATTTTTGAAATGGATGATCTCATATGTATAGGTGTTTCAGTAAATCTTACTGAAAGTATTTTCTTCCTCTGTTTCCGTGATTTTCACTAATATACAATCCTTCATAAGAATATCAAGGCAATTAGGGTAGACATATGTTATACTTTGCCTTTTTGTATAGTGAGGGTTTAGATTTACTGTTCAATGTGAGTTTTTGTCTTTCTTATCCAATCTAGACCTAGTACTATGCCATACCTAGGTATTTGAATGATGGGTTCACCAAGGGTGATATTAAGGTCTCATTATTGTGCTCACAGTTAGTTTTAATTCTTTAGTTACATTTACATATCTGTTGTCTGCCATTATCACTTATTGTAAATCAGTTCTGAAGATAGTTAGTTCCAAAATATTGTTGTAACTGAACCAATGATAGTTCAGTATTTATATTGGAAAAGACAAAAGTCCAATAGAAAGGACAAGAATACAAATAATATGTAGTTTATTGAGGAATATTGTAATTACTAAAGCATAGTGAGAAGACACAAGTCTACAGGGGGTGGTACAGTGGCAGGTTCAATATAAGGTTTGGGCTGTGGAATAACTTGCGCAGGAATCAGCGTGTTGAATTGGCAGCGCTCCTAATTAGGAGATAGTTCCTGTAATTTGACATTGCCATTAGATTTATCCATGCCATTAGACACATCATGGGTTATCTCATTGAGTGCCCCCCTGTGTATTGTGAGATACATTGGCAGGTGAGGATGAAAGCTTGGTTGCAATAATATTGGTGAATATTTTGCAATAAAACCCCTTTCTTTCCCAGTATCAAATGAAACTCTGTCATGATAATGTAAAGAAGAAATGATAAGTGAGATTTTCAGCTTGAGCAGAAAACAATATATAATTGTTGGGGACATTTGGATCATAATGATTAAATTCATGTCCTAGTCTCTGTACAAGCCTTGTAATGTGAGAGAGGGTGGCTTGTTCAAGTTCTCTCCTGATATTTTATCTTTTTTAGATAAGGTTTTGGTAATTATCTGGTTTTCCTGAGTGATACAGTTCCTGCTTCAAGGATTAGTGTAGTGAATCACAATATTCATGTGCTTTCAATTCACCTTTGAAATAGTTACATTTTAACTTCAAACTTCTTTAGTTTCCTTTTGCTACTTGAAATGAGCATCAACCTAAAAAAGATGATGATATCATTTATCTTTTTCCTGGTGACACTATTGATTATTGACCTACTTATAAGAGTTGCCAGTGATTTATATGTTTTTCTACTGTTTTGCAGTAACTTTTTACCATATAAGACCTGTTGTGGTTCATCTAAAAAATTAAGTTCTAATCAAATTTTATTTTTGTGATTTTTATTGTACTTTAGTGTCCTCTCTCTAGTTGCACCTAAAGAAGATTTCTATTAATTATATTCTCCAGGCCTTAAGGTAAATCCCTTATTCATTCATAAATACTCATCTAATAGCTTACTAAAAACCCAATCTTACAGTTAGGGTTTTCTCTTGTGTATCTTGGCTGCGCCTAAGGGCACAACAATTAGAATTGTTAGCTTAGTTGGATTGTTTGTTAGGACAAGTATTCTTTTTGTTGAAGGGCTTTCTTTTTTGCTTGTTAGTTACATATAGGTCATCAAATTTCTGGGAAGCTTGTTTCCCTCTCAAGAATGTTTCTTGGAGTATGTTGCATCTATTCACATCAAATTGGTGTCAGATGCCTGTTGAAAGTCTGTTATAAAAATCCAGACATGTTATATGATCATCAAATCTATATTGTTGGGAGCTCAATTGTGGATGTATTTATATGCTGCAACATAATCTTCAATAGCCTAGTCATTTTGAAGGTTTTGAGCTCTGCCATTATCATGATGTTGGAGTCCTTGATGGAAAATTTATCTAAAAAAAGCTTTCTTGGATGTTTCACAGTCTTTGCTCCTGTTAGGGTTCTTTTCAAACCAGTCACTCATAAATCTGAAGGCTATGCCTGCTACTTAAAGAGCAATCTTGCTTTCTCATATTCTTTGGAGGTACCCAACTTGTGTGAATTTATTCTGGGTGCTTTGGATCCAGAGATTGGGTTCTCTTGGTGCAGCCCTACAAACATCCCAATTTCAGCTGAACAAAGGTGCTGAAATACAATGCTGGGCACCTCAAGGGCGGCTTGAGCTGGGGGTGAGTTTAGGACTACATGAGTGCCAAGAAAATTGTACTGTCTGCTGGGTACAAGGATATTATTGAAGACAGTATATCCCGTGAGAATGTCCTGTCCTTCTTCATATCTGCTCCAGCCAGTATAGATAGCCATCACTGGATTCAGTTCTTGGGAGAAGTTTTTCCTTTAAGTTGTGTAGGTGTGGATAGCCTACTTGTTCTAGCGCTGTTGAGTATATACTTGTTGGAAGTATAAAAAACAAGATAAAGGGGAGCATTAAGGAGAGAATTATATTTATTTGATATGAAGATAGAGTGTTATATAGTATCAAAGGAAGGCAAATAATGTTCATGTACACCATGGCAGTCATGGGACATATCCAGATAATGTTCTTGGGTTTTGAAATTGTTTAATCCCTGTACCACATGAGTGTGTGATAAGAGTGCCACTGATTATCCATTAATTGGGGTGTTTTCCACAAACTATTTTCTCAAGAGGAAGTAAGTGTAGATGTTACAACAATAATCAGATAAAACCCATATTTAACCAGATGGTGGAGAGTGGCTTATAGAACCTAAAAACAGGGTTTTAGCTTGAGTTAAGTATGTGCAAAACTAATCTAATCAAAAGAAAATAAATCTCAAAAAAATAAAAAGTGAGTTCTGCTGGCCAATTTTCTATCATTTTGACTGAAAATTTGTTCACAGGAAATTAATTGATAAAATATCTTTCTGCCCCATATTTTATATAAATCAGACAAGAGGTAGATGACCTGTTAAGAAAATATAGAGATAAAAAGTACTGTTGCAGTTGAGCCAAGTTAGTTAATATTGAAGCACAAAGGTCATTTACAGCAGCTGGCTTAAAATCTAGAAGTATATTGAAGTTTGACTGCCAATTCTATAAAATGGTACCCTTGCTCAATAACTTTAAGTGGATCTGAAGCAACTTTATTCCAAAGAGATTTTCAATTGCCAGCCCAATAGATGTTATCTAGACAAAGCACATTCCAAGCTAGAAACCAGCTTAAAGTAGAAATCTGATGAACAAAGATACAGGCCTTGAAAGGGGATAATGATAATAGAAATCATTCAGTTCTTAAAAGTTTGATTTTTTCTTTAGTGGCAGGGTGGTAGTAGAAACCACCCTCAACATCAAGACTATCCATAAGATTTGACAACACCAGCGAAGACTTTAACAATGCCAAATTGTGTTTGATGTAATATGGCTGTTGAGTATTGTAGCATCCTTCCTGGTTGGAAGGAGACTTGGTGAATTGTATAGGGCTAGGGTGGTAAAGCCTTCCAGTTGATTCCGAAACATGGATCTGATTAGAGAGGAAGGGAACTTTAAGATTTCCAGCCCAAGTTAAAAGCTCATCTATTAAACAAACTGTCAAGTCAAATAATCACATTGTCAAATATCAATGTTAAAGAGTTGTTGAAAAGTATTTGTGGTTCTAGGATGGGAATTATTCAATGAAGTGTACTTCTTTCAGAAGTTCTGAAAAAAGCTAAAAAACATGAATAAAGTATCTTGATAATCAAGTGTTACTGTGGAGTGTAGAGCCTTAAAGACGAGTGTTTAGTCCTGAAACTAAAAGAGACAAAAATGATATTAAAATATTAAGCAAGTGATACTTTAATGGTTTAAGAAGGATTTCATATTGCATTATTTGGCCTAATTTAAAATACTTAGACTATAAAAAAATCAAAGAAATATTTTGGGTGTACCTTTAAAGCAAACATCGTGAAAAACTACAGGAGAATCCTCAGAGTATATGAAATTTCTTTCTTTTCCACATAGACTGACAAAGGAATATTTTTGATGGTGAGGCTCATATGTATTGAGCTTGATTCTTCTGAAGAAAAAATTGAGAAATTTGACGTCCTTAAAGCCTGATTTAAGATTTAGACTACGCGAAACATTAAAAGGTGAAGTTACATGAAGTTATATTCTTGGGAACTGTTTCCTCTAAAAATAGCTGGCCATGGACATCAATAGTATAAAAATATTCCCTTGGGGAGTTGTCTTTTAAAGTTGAATAGCAGATGCCGTTTTCAGAAAGAGTTTTTGGTCTTGTGAAAATCAAGCTGGGCTGAAGACGCAAAAAGTTAAATGCCGATTTCGATTTAGAGAGCATTGTATTTTTAAACTACTTTGGGTATAAGAATATGAGTTTTTTTTAGTGGCGCTACTGTTGTTGAATCCTTAAATGCTTACGTTATCATGTGTTGATTGATATTTAGTTTTATTAGTTGAAGACAAGGATTTAATTTGTTTTTTGTGGCTATTGTGGTGCCAGATTCGAATCTGCGCCAAATCTCGAATATTTAAATCTACCAAAAGCTTGAAAAAGTTTTATGGCTTGGTTTAAATTATGACCTCAATTTCAAACTTTTTTTATGGGAACACAAATTTTATTAACAATCAGAGGTGGCCTCTAAACGAGAGGTGGCCTTGGGGGGAAGGAAGTGGGATTGTTAACAGAGTGGGGTTGCATATCAGATGCCCTCTGTGTGCCTGTCCTTCTATTGAATTTCTCCATCTATTACCAGTCGGGAAGATTCAACAATAGTGTCCATGTGTTTCCTATTACCTTGGACTGTGTGTCCAAACTTATCTGTCCTCATCATTGTATTATGCATCAGGGTTTGATACTTCTCTTTCATAATGACCATCTGATTAGGCCCATTGTCAAAAATAACACTAATTCAAGTGGTGTGGATTGTCCACAAAGCCAGTGACATCAATTTCAGTAGACAATCTCTCTTCTATTCTTCACTTTTATTTTAAGTTGATTGGCTGTAAGGAGCTTTCACAGAGACAAGTGCTGCAGTCTCATTAGTTTGTGTCTCTTTTCTGTTTGCTTCAAATATTGGATATTTTTAGTCTTGCACTACAAAGTGGAGGTCACACTGTTTCTTTGTCTTGTCTGTTTTTTGTTGCCGTTTTAATGTTGTCTGTCCTATTTTCTTTTTCTACTTCCACAGGGAGGTCTAGTGTGTTTTCTTGCTTCACAGAGAGTTGACCTCTGTGGGGGGAAGGAATAAAATCCTGGATGTTCACTTTCAACATCACTATGATAAATTTGCCATTCTGAAACAGGGTTGCCTTTGTAAATTTGGTGTTTTCTTTGTGGCAAAGCTCACAAATGGCACCAGAATGTGGGATTTGCTACCTGGGTAGAATGAAAAAACTGGTGTAATCTGCTAATTTGAGGATCACACCAGCAATTTCACTCATCCATTAGAACTCATTCACATAACCCAGTTTTTTAGCCTTCAGGAGTTTATTGCCAAATTTCAAATTCTTGCTAATAAGGCTATGAAGGTATGTGTCAAAGGTTCCAAATAAGACAATAGAGCCTGTCTTGCCTGATATTTCCACCAATTTTTAGACTTAGGCTACTTTGAACACGCTCTCATCCTCCCTTATACAGAGATGGTCCACATAGCAGCTCCTGCCACCCTTGATGAAGCTTATGACTTGGTATGCAACAGGTATGAAGCTATAGTTTAATGCAAATTTGACAAAGTTGCCTATACAGTAGTTTCAAAAGCTATGGTGGCAAGCAAAAATACTTCATATTTAAACAAAAATAACTCATATGAAAACAAAGTTAAAAATAAACAAATTTACTTAATTTACAATAGATTTGGGTTCATTTTGATTTTGTTTACATCTGAGTTATTTTTGTTTAAATCTGAGATGAATTTGGTTAAACCTGAAGTATTTTTGCTTTTTGCCATAGCTTTTAAAACTACTGTATCACATCCAATTATAACTCTTTTGCCCCATCTTCTCCTCTAAACCTAAGAAAAACTATGTAAAGTCCTTAGAGCAAGAGGTCAAGAGGATAAAGAAATGCTTTGAACAAATGTATCTCACTACTGGCTGACCTCAACCACTCCCATGCTCTTATTCTCTGGGAAGAATTATTAACCAGGGCTGTGAAGAGCTTAATTTATTGGATAGTTAATATCAACCAACAATGCTGAGTATAAGAAATTTACTCATAATACAGTAGTTTTCAGAGCCATGATACTAAGCAAAATTAAATCAGATATAAACATGATAAAAACAATGAATTTACATTGATTAAAAATTGATTTGGGTTCACTTCTGTTCCATTTAAATCTGAGTTGATTCTGCTTTTTGCCACAGCTTTGAAAACTACTGTAATTAATATTACCAATTATAAGTTAAATTATGAATACAATCAGAGCGCTGAGGCACCAGAAGCATCAGGTTGTTTAATAAAACACCAGCAACCTCCAAAATTTGCGCTGAGACATCAGCACATTTAATTCCAAACACTGAGATGCCAACAAACAGAATTAATAGTGTTGAAGTGCCAGACTTAATTTAGACTGTTGTTTTCTTCCCAGTAGACAGTTTAAATTAAATAAGTTAGTGTATCACAATTACTAACAACAAACCTGCCTTGGGGCATCTAAAAATTGGCAACCAGAATTCATATTCTTGAGATTCAAAAATACAAGGTAATTAAGTCACATTCAGGATCACAGCTTGGCTAGCTAGCAGAGATTGCTCTTGCTCTAGGCAAAGCTCATTGCACATATGACCAGTTAAGAAAAATTTGCCCTTTAGTCACCACTGACATAGAGCTATCACAGGGTGCTGGACTGTCCTAGAAGACATTGCTTGTCAGGGATACATCCTGTGATAGGTTCCTTAGAACTTGCAGGTGGACAGCCTGCAGGCCCAGAAGGAAGAGCCCACCACAGGATGTGGGCTAACTTTACAATATAGGATAGTGATTTCCCAAGGATGGCACAGGGTCTGCTGGTGGGCATCATAGAATCAATTAAGCCAGTGAGGGTGATGTACATGACTCTAAATATCTGGGTGGAGGTAGACACACTAGTAGCAACAGATTCTTGTGGGCGGTTGGGCTGTGGGGTCAAGGGCAGGGTTATTGGTACCATGTATGGAGGCAGGTAGCTATATTTGTTGTGAAATAGCAAAGGTTGCACAGTGATCCAAGTTCTTTCACAACCAATAAGCTCTGTTTCTCTGGTACGGGCTTCTGGGTTGTAAATTAGGATCTCTGTCATGGCTTGCCATGACATGGTGGCTTTAAAAAAGTCCCGTTTTAAAGTCTTGGATCAATTAAGCTACCTCTTATTGTCAGAAATCCTTTTTGATGATCTTCCTAGGTACCCTAGGTCAAAAGTTATGGCAATTCAAAGAGCCGAGTTCAAAAATCCTATCAACATGTCCTGAAATGGTTAGGAGATTGGATTTCAAATCAAGACAAGCAAAAATTAGTGAGCAGGCAAATCCAATCATATCTCAGCTTACAGTGATCAGTTTTGGGCATTCTTACGCTCAAATTAAATCCCCAGATGAGGAAAATCCTTCTGAAGTATTTTTTGATGACTAACTGAGGCAAAGCGCAAAGTTTGAATCTGGCCAAAGGAATATGATTGTAATTAGTCATCTGATGTCTCAAACTATTGGCATGACCCCCCAGATATAGAGACAAGGACCTTCAGGAATAATCTAGAAGAATCTTAAAGACCAATGCAAATGGTATAAAAAGAATCTAGTTCCCTCTTTCCCCATTGTGATCATTCTTGGTCTGAATAATAAAAAAGGACTTCTCTTAGACTATAGTTTAAATGAATCAAAGTTGGGAGCCCTTAGTCCCTGACAATCTCCTCCAAAGTAAACTCCAAATAATCTGGGTTTAGAGGATATACTGTAAAATGAACTGGGCTGTAGAGAGCTCCTGGGGAACAGAACAATTTGAGTGGTTGGTAAAATACCTTTTATGAGGCTGATAAGGTGCGCCTTTTGGGAAAGCTTCAAATATAAAAGTAGGAAGAGAAGAAGTATATTTTATTGAATAATACTTTAGACTTATATAGATTTAGCTGTGGCGGGGATATTAGTTAGACAAAACCCATGGGCTGGCCATGTGCTGGATGGGTTTGAGTTGGTGGATACCTGGACAGTCATGTGATATTGGTTTGCTGCCATTTCTGGTATGTCAAATGGTATATTGAAAAGGCACCAAATTGGGCGATGACTGGATGTTAGGTGTGATGGCAATAGCCAGAATACTTGTACATCCAGACCCTCAACACACCCCTCCCTTAAGGGGTTACTCAGGTACATCAGGAGGGGGCTTTGTCTTGACGGCTGCTGCCTGATGTTCCTGGAGTTGTTTACTAATGGGCCCCAACTGGGTTGAGTGTTCTCCTTTGCTAGGGCGGAGGCAAGATCTGTGGTACTTTTTGGTGATGGGCTCTTTGGCACCCTGGAACTTAACCAGGTAGGTGTTCCTGTCTGGTTGGTATCTGATGATTCTTCCTGGTCCCCTGTGTACTGAGTCTAACTTCTTTCTATTCCCAGCTAGGACCCAGACAGGGGATTTGATGGGGAGTGGGTCCTCTGTTGAGGTTACCTTTTGAGTTTTGAGTCTCTTTATTTCTGCCAGTTTGGCTTTGAGACGTATGTGTCATAGAGCTGGTTTATGTTCTACTGTGGGAGGTTTCCCCGGGGGGATCTTCACATATGGTTGGTTATTGTGGGTGACTATTTCTGGCTTGTACCTGTATGTTAGTTCAAAAAATGAGTAGCATGTTCCTTGATTGGTACAAACCTGGGATACTAGTAATGCATGTTTCACATAGAGCGGCCATGTGTCTTTGGCTTTGCCATCCATTATTTTCTCCAGGGTTCTGATAAGGCTGTTGTTCTGGCGTTCAACTCTGCCGTTAGCCTGTGGCCTGTAGGGTGAGGTTGTGGAGTGTTTGATGTTCTTTGTTTTTAGATTGTCATTTACTACATGGCCTGTTAGCTCTTTTGCTCCATCTGTTATGATGTAGTCTGGAGTGCCGTAGTCTGCTATGATTGCTTTATCAATGAATCAATTTATTGTTTCCGCCTTGTGATCTTTTGTTGCCCAGAAGATGGGCCAACATGTGGCAAAGTTAATGGCTATAATTAGGAAACATTGATTTGTTTTGGTTTCTGGGAAGGGTCCCACTACGTCCAGTCCCCAAACCTTAAATGGTTTGGGGTCAGGTACTGGGTTAACTGTTGGCTGTGGCGCCTTGGTGCTGGCGTATTTTTCACATACTGTACACTTTTTTAGAACATCAATTATGTCTTGCTTCAGGTTGGGCCATCATACTATCTCTTTTAATGTGAGATATAGGTTGTTAGCCTTTATGTGTCCTAGCAGACAATGGTGTCTTAATATAGTGTTGACTCTTTGTGCAAGTGGGATGTATGGAATGTGTTTATCCTTGATGATTTGGTATACCATGCCATTTGATATGTGGAAATGTTTTTCATTCCTTACTAGCGTATTGTGGGTTAGTTGATGTGTAGAGGGATCCTTTCCTTTTGTCTTGTACTCAGTGTTGTATAGGTTGGGCCAGTCAGGGTCCAGGTGGCCAGGGTGATCCTCTCTTGGCTGGCATAGCCTAGAGAGAGCATCAGCCGTGACCAGCTTTGCCCCCTTTTTGTATTGGATGTCCAGGTTAAGCTTTTCCAGCAAGGACATCCATTTGGCTTGGCGCCACGCGAGTGTATTCTGAGTTTTGAAATAGATTAAGGATTTGTGGTCAGTCAGCACTCAGACGTTTAAGTGTCCTTTGAGGTAACATCTCCATTTCTTGCATGTGTAATATATTGCTAGCAATTCTTTATTGTGTTTTGGGTATCTTTGCTAAGTGTTTTTTTAGTTTTCTGCTTTTGTAACATACTGGCAGGAAGTCTTGCTGCCCTGGCTGGCGGATGCGTAGGACTGTGCCAATGGCAGTGTCACTAGCGTCTGACTCAAGCTTGTAGCACCTGTTGTTATTAGGGTATTGAAAGATTGGTGCTTTGATCAAAGCTTATTTTAATAGATGGAAATTCTTGTTGCATTCTGGAATCCAGATGAATTTCTTTTTGGTATTACCTTTGGTTAAGTCATTGATTGGTGTGGTGAGTTTTCTGCAGTCTTTGATGTATTTCCTTAGGTAAGCTACCATACTGAGAAAGCATCTAACTTGTTTCACGGAGATGAGGCGTTGCATGTTATTTATGGCTTTTATTTTATCTGGGTCTGCTTTGATGCCATTTTCAGAGACAATGTGGCCCAAGAACAAGAGTTCCTTTTCCATAAATTAGCACTTACTAGGCTTAGCGTATAGTTTGTTCTTTGCAAGTCAATTGAGTGTCTTGCAGACATGTGTGAGGTGTTCCTCTTTTGTTTTTGAAAATATGATGATGATGTTGAGGTAGCATAATGTATTTGGGATTCTGTTTAGTGCCTGGTTCATCATGGTGACAAACATTGTGGGAGCGTTGGTCATCCCAGAATTCATTACTTTTAAATTCAAACAACCCAAATTGCGTGCAGAACGCAGTCTTTGGTATGTCCTTCTCTTTGACTTCAACTTGGTTATAACCAGATGTGAGGTCAATTTTCAAGAAAATTTTTGCTCCAGAGAGCCTTGCAAATAGGTCCTATATGAGGGGAAGTGGGTATTTATTCTTTACTGTACTTGTGTTTAGTGCTCTGTAGTCAGTAACTAAGCAAAGGGATCCTTCTTTCTTCTTTACAAAGAAAACCGCTGACCCCCACGGGGATTCAGACAGGTGAATGAATCCTTTGGCTAGATTGTCCTTGATGTGGGCTTTAAGTGTTTGGGTCTTCATGGGAGAAAGTCTGTAGAGGGGTGCAGGTTTGGGCATGGCTTTGCATAAGTCAATGCCATGTTTGACTTCTTGTTTGGGGGGTAACTCTGTGAGTTCTTCCTTGAATACATGAGCTTATTCCTTTAGGAGTGCCGCAAGTTCTGGGCATTGGATCTTTTGTGTTTGTATATTATTAAATTTGGAGTACCTCATTATGTGGAGGGTACTGTCTTTGGTTAGATGTTCAGAGTCATCTTGATTTATGACTTGAACAAATATTGTGTCTCTTAGAATGAGGTCATTGGGTTCTTTGAGAATGTTGAAATTGACTATATTGTGTTTTATTGTCATGGTTTTTGTTTTCCAACATATGCTGGGATTCACTCGGGTGAACCAGTCCATGCCTGCTACAATGACGTAGTTTATGTTGTTCATGACAAGTCCTTTTATAGAAGTTTGTATGCCTTGGAGGTCAATTCTGAAGGGAGTTGTTTTGCCTTTGAGTAGAACCTTTGATTTATCTGCCATTCTGGCGTATTTGAAGTTGGATTTGACAACTGGTATTTTGAACTTGGTTAAAAATGGTTTGCTAACCATAGTGGGTTGTGCACCAGAGTCAAATAAAATTTTATGTGTATGTGATTTATAAGTGCATGGGTAGACAAGAAGTTGTGAGCAATCTTTAATTTTTATGTTCATAAAAATGGAGGATTGCGGGATACGTGGGATGCGAGAAGCAAAGTTTGTGCCTTGGTACTTCTTCTTGTCAAGTTGGGGGGAGACAGGGGCACTTAAGCCTGTTCCCCCTCCTCTTTTCCCTGTTCCTCTATTTCAAGACCTTTGAGGTCAGAGAGTGTGGGGTCAGATTTGTAGCAGGTTGCTACTTCAGCGTTGTTAACTTCAGCGGTGTCCTCTTTCTTGGGACAGGAGCGGTTTGCGCTTTGGCTGTGATTGCCATTGTTACAATTGAAGTTGCTGTTGTTATGGTTGGTATTTTGGTGTTTATTGCCATTGGCTTTTTCTCTGCCATTGCCTTTTGAGGAGCGGTTGCTGTTGCGTGCAGCATATTCTATGTTGGCGCGTTTTTCAGCGCGCTTGGCTTCAGCAATGAGCGTGGGCATAGAGTTATTAGCTTCTGGAAGGATGAGGGCAGCAACAGAGGGTTTCATTCTGTTGATTAATGATGCTCTGGTGTGTATATTGTCAGCTTGTGCTGGGTTTTGGATCTTGCAACATATTTCTTCAAATTCATTGGCGTAGGCTGCAATAGTGGTCTTTGAGGAAGATCACTGAGCTGTATTGCAATGTCTTGGAGAGATTCAGTGACGCAGAAATTGTGGGTGATGTCAGCTTTGAACTCTTCCCAGTTTTCAAGCTGGTTGTTGGTTTGTGAGCCAACCCAGGTGGCAAACCAGTTAGCTGCAGCCTTGTATAGGCGCTTGCTGGCTTCCTGGACCTATTTTTCATGAGGGATGTGGCTGGTGCTGAGTTTAGCAGCTGTATGGTCTAGCCAGTTGATGACGTTTTCTTTGTTTTTGCCAAAGAACTTGTCAATACCAATGTATTTGATGTTGGTAACTTTACCTGTGATAGGTGGTTGTGCATTTGTTTGTGGTTGAAGAGAGCAACTGTATTGAATCATCTTGGCACATGCTTTGGGCATGACCAGGTCTTTGAATACAGTGCATCCACTAGGAATATCTTCATTGATGTCATGGGCGTAGAAGTAAGTTTTCTAGGTATCCTGGGATGTGGCCTGGTTGAGTACATGGGCAAAGGTGGGCGGGTTCTGTTCAGTCATTTTCTCTTTCATTGGCGTGGTTGAAAACCATGGTGCTACCAGTGATAAGGAGCGCCTTTTGGGGAAGCTTTGAATATAAAAGTAGGAAGAGAAGAAGTATATTTTATTGGATAATACTTTAGACTTATATAGACTTAGCTGTGGCGGGGATATTAGTTAGACCAAACCCAGGGGATGGTCATGTGCTGGATGGGTTCAAGTTGCTGGATACCTGGACAGTCATGTGATATTGGTTTGCTGCTATTTCTGGTATGTTGAATGGTATATTAGAAAGGCACTAAATTGGGTGATGACTGGATGTTAGGTGTGATAGCAATAGCCGGAATACTTGTACATCCAGACCCTTGACAAGGTATCTGCTATATTTGCTTGATTTGCAAGATTTAGAAGCTGTAATAATCCAAATAATTCTTAAAAAATAAGAGTATTTATAATCAAACAGGTGCTGTTTATTGTTGAGATATAGGGCCTTTTATAGGAAGCATTAGAGATGAAAGTTTGGGCATAAATGGCAGTAGTGGTACCAATTGATTGCAGCATGAGATGCGGTGATCCAATAAATGCATTGCACTTAATTTTCATGTTTTAATTGTTGGGTGCATTAATATTGTCACATTGGTCTGTGTTTTCTTAGGCTTGATGAGAATCAGGGACTGACTTTGGAAGATCAAATTGAAAATGGTAAAGTGCTAAAAGGAGACAGGGTAAAACCTGCATGAACCTTTGGTTCATAACACTTTATTATAAGGATGGAAACGAGCATCTTCCTGTCATCTCCTGGGTATAAGTATGCTCATCAAAACTGTGAAAACTTTTGCAAATTCTTGTGGGCCAGGTGGTAGCATTTACCAGGGGGTGGAAATCCTTGGTGGCATCCAACATAGACAATTCATCATTGGCTGGGCTGGGACAGGGAATCTCAGTTTCCCTCTTTGAGGCATGGTATTTGTCATCATTTGGTGGCCCTTTTTCTTGAGGAAATTTTTGCAGTACTTTATTGGTGGTGGCCCAAGTTATTAAAGAGATATTGCTTGGGTTAGTGCTTCTCTTGGCTAGGCTAAGAGGATCCTTCAGAGATCAGGATTTGATCATAGAAGGTGCTTTGCTGGTAGGTTTCAGAGGTTTCTCTAAAGTCAAAACTTTTCTGATTCAAAACAAAAAAACGTGGACAGCTGGGATGGCAGACTGGCAGCCTGCAGGATCCCAGGGGTTGAATCTTGTAATCAGGGGTTTTCCTTGCTAATTGATAGCAGGAATTTGTCCCTTGTGGCATTGATAGCAAATGTTAGAGGCACAATAAATCCTCTATATAAGATGTTGGCTAAAGTTTCTAGGGACCTGGTTTTTTTACTTTCCTGTATGTATAGGGCCTAAAAAAGTTTAACATTTCTATTCACAATATCAAGTGATTGATACCTTCAGAATTCTTATATTCAAAGACTTTGCAATTGTTTGTGTTCTTTGCCAATGATAATTCTGTTGAGGCCCTTGACACAAGTCAAGTCTCAACACTCACAGAAATTTTCTACTCTCACTTGCTACAAATGCAGCAAGCTTGTACACATTTTTTGCTGCTATATCAACCTTTGCACTTCATGCCAGAAATCTCCTACTGCAGCTGTGATTTCCCCTGTTACTAGTCTGATTTCTGTCACCCACCTACTTCTTTAAAATAATTTCTTTCCAGCAAATTAGTGGCTTAAGAGCAGTTTGCTGTGTTAAAGAAAGCTCTCTTATCTAGCTTTCTCTAACACAGTTGATAATAAAAACCTTGTATTGAGTACCCATTGTTTCTAATAAAATTACTTTTATCATATGTACACATGTTCTATGAATTTAAATAATTCAGTGTATGCCATGAACTTTTTTCATTATTATAAGAGATTCATCTGAAATGTGAATCAGGAGATGATATTAACATCTCTGAGGCAGAACATCTTGAACCTGGCATTGATGATCCCTTTTCTGAGGTACTCACCATCATTTTATCTCATGCTAAACACACTCACTTAGAAAGGTCTGACACTCCTTCTCCTGATCATGAAATCAACTACTTCCTATGAGGCGTAAAAAATGTAAGGGAGTACTCTTATCCAAGCTACCCTCTAGAGCCCTTATCATGGTCAACTGGTACAGCCATGTGAAAGTAAAAGATGTATTGACTCATACTACACACAGAACACACCCAGATGTTTTTCCCTCATTATATCCTATCTCATGCATGTTAGCCTTTCTATTGTTACAACACATGCAAAGAGGCCTCCTAGCCCAATAATTTCTCTTACTTTCATAGGTGACAGCTTCTAGAACCCAGAATATACCACTTCATTCCAGCCTAGACCTCTTGAGACCAAAGTGGTTTATGAAGGGCTCAATGTAAAAGAAGCTATAAATATGATTATATGAAAGTAAAGTTGACTTTACTATTGCCTCTTAACCCTATAGGCACAGACTCCATATCTGATTTTAATCTTTTGACCTACTCATAAACACCCAAGGAAATGAATTGGGACAAAAAATTCAACATTATTTTTGATAAGTTAGATATACTAGATAATGATCAACCTAATATGGAGTGGACATCTGCTCCTCAGCATTTTCAATCCATCATGGTGATTGAAGAGAATGATGCAATTGACAAACACAATATACCCTTAGATTGTGAAGAGAGTAAGCTTCAATATTGATGATCAAATCAAATGCAGCAACTACATTGTCACAAGAAAACTCCTGAAATAGTTCCCTGTCAATGTTAAGCCAAATTCTAATATCATCTCAAATGGGCTGTTGGAGTCAGGTATTATGAAAAATATTATTGTTATTGTTATCATTGTGGATCTCTTTTGAATTAGTCCCCAGTGGCATCAGAAGATGATACAGGCTTTATCTTTTTTCCAGCCTATAAAGAAAGAGGTATTGGTGCTGGAAACTGGCCCACCTCATAGCTGTAAATGCCAGATATATTCCTGACAACAACATTCTGGTCATAATTGAGACTAAACCTAAAGTTAAATATGTGGAGCAGTTCCCCCTGATTGGGGAAACTGCTGCAGAACAAAAAGTTGGATAAAAAGAATTAAATAATTTTAATTCTTCAATTTTTGGCTTTTATAGCCCAACTGCAGACTTCACAGCCGCACGCCCAGCCAGCAGGGCTGTTCACCCCTGCTGAATGGGGGAATTGCCAAAACAGGAACCCAAAAAAGGAAATTTCCTAAACACCCAATTTGGGGAAACTGCTGCCCAAATTGGTAATTTGCCAAATCTGGATGGGGCTGACAGCTGCCCTTCAAACCATTTAATGCAGTAGCTTCAAAAACTGAATTTGGATGCATGAAAGCATCCAAATATTCACCAAACCAATGCCATCCAGGAATTGACAATTCATTGCCTTCAAAACCCCACCAATGCCACTCCCAAAAGGGAATCTCAGACAGCACCAAGTGTTTGGGATTCCCTGTAAAATTCTTTTTCACTACTGTAAATTCAGAACCTGAACATAAAAATGCGGGATTGTCAAATCCTTGGTCCAAAATTCAAATCACTTTTGCAGGCAACTCAGCTGAGTGAAAAATAAAATATTTAATAAAATAAAGCATTTAATTTGACTTTTTTGATTCATTTAAATTGGCAAATTTAAAATCTCTTGAGCAGATAACTCAACTAACAAAAGACAAACCCCAGTAAACAAATGCAGGATAAATGAATCAGAAATTCAGGATTCTAATGTACAATTTGAGATTTCCTGTATGTCAAACAAATATAGACATCATGTAAAAATTAATGAATCTGAAATTGCGGGATTGTCAAATCCAAGAACCAAATTTCAAATCAAAAATGAGGTGAATTTGAAATAAATATAATTTATGGGTGTCTCAAAAATGATGCCAAAGGATCTAGAGTGGATTTGTACTAATTCTTTTAAGAATCAAAGGCATTCTCAAAAATAACCCTATCACATTTTAGGGCAGCTAAAATTTAGATGCTTGATTACAGTAGATTTTAGAAAACGCTAATAATAAAATATAATTATATATTACAATATATTTTTATCACGTTGCCTTTTCCTTGGTGTATTGATAGTTATTTGCTGTTCATAATGTGCTTGCATTTAATTGGATAGTTTCACCTCCAGTTGCCTTGGTGATAGGAAATCAAATTGCCTCCCCAAGACCAACTGTGGTTGCGGAGGCAACTCGATTTCCTATTGCCAAGGCGACTGGAGGTGAAACTATCTAATTAAATGCAAGCACATTATCAACAGCAAATGAACTATCAACAGACCAAGGAAAAGACACGTGATAAAAATAGATTGTAATATAAAATTCTATTTTATTATTAGTGTTTTCTGAAATCTACTGTAATTAAGCATCCTTAATAGCAATCCATGGATACATAATGTAGTAAACTGATGGTTTATCTTTGCCCCCTCTCTTTCTTCTTCTAAACAAAGTTTTGTTGGCCCCTTGGCTACACTGAGGGCCAAAAAACTTTTAAAAAATTTCTGCATCATCAGGAGGGTAGATCATAAATCATTATATGGTTTTGTGGTTGTTATAATAGTAATTTAGAGTGCATAATATTGCATCATTTCCAGTTTAGACAATTTTACATTTCATTTAATTTCATGTTAAACATGGTTGTTGAGATTGAATTTTTCATTTGATTTTATCCAGAGTGGAGCTTCTTGATTTGGGTTGATTTTTCCTAGTTTCTTACTGTACATTCAATTTGGATTCCAGTTCCTGCAATTAATATCTGAGTTTACTAGTGGCATTTAAAAGTGATTTGAAACTTGGTTCTTGGATTTGACAATCCTGCAATTCCAAAAAACATAGTAACCTTAATGAAAATGGTTGATGGATTTAAACACTTCAAGACTTATTCCAGTTAATTCATTTTGTCCATTGGAAATATGCTGTTTGACTTGAACTTTTCAAAGTGTCTATGAGTTCCTGCATTTCAAGTTTTCAAATAAATACTCAAAAAAATCAATTTAATTAAAAAAAGGCCATCCCGCAAAAGTGATTCAAAATTTGGACCAAGGATTTGACAATCCCGCATTTTTATGTTCAGGCTCTGAATTTACAGTATTCCCACCCTAAAATATTATTTTTAATAAAGAATTTAATAACTTTGATGATTTTTTACTTATTTTCATGTTTTTTTAAAATTTTATTATGTGAGCAAAAAAGCACAGAAAATAGTTAACATTTGCTAGTCTGCTTAAATTTAATTAAGCATACTATGTTTTTTCATAGTAAATTCTCAAAAAAATGTTGACAGTGTTAATGTTGTCTCTGATAATTTACACAATTTTTCTAATTGTCAGTGAGAATTCAGCTTTTTTTACTAATTTTCACTCATAATGTTGACACTTTTCATTTATCACATGAAACTTTATGTTTTACATAATAAAAACATCTGATTTTTTGATATGTTGTATTTTCAACTTTTCTCTTTCATACTTTTTAATTATTAAAATAAAATTTATATCTAAATATAAAGCACTTGCATATTTCTCTTAAATTTTAACTTGTTATTTAAAATTCTAATAAAATATAATCTTCTACAATATTTTTTAAGTTTTAAATGTCAATAAATGCCATATAAGGTTTAATTTATATATTATGTTTTTTAAGTTGTTTTGTTTTTTAAATACAAAGCTTTACCTCAAAATTTTTTGCTTATTATTTTAGGACAATAACATCTCAAATCAGCCCAAAGGCTCTGAGTGTCCCACAAAGGCTACCAAGTCCCCCAAGAAGAAGCCTTCGTAATCCAAAAAGTCTACCCCTAAGCCCTCCCCCAAGAAGAGCCCCACTCACTTCACTGGGGAGAGGAAACTGATGATTTACTTACTGACCACAGTTTCTATAACTCAGCTTCAGATGAGGAGCCCAAAAAGAAGCGCTGCCAAGCCAAGAAGTCCCCTCCCAAGGATAAGTCTCCCACACATTAGGAGAATTAAGACAAGCTCCCTTCTTCTTCTCCCACAAAACTCCCCTCCTTCCAGCTCATAAGAGGATGACTCCAATCCCCAGACTGACTACTTTTCTGACTTTTGCCATGCTCCTGCTGGCCCCTGAGACCCTCTGTTGGCCCATAATATCTGCTATGACAATGGCAGATTCAAGGTTCCTTCCCCCTTGCCCAAATACTTCCCAATCATGATTGTGAAGGGTGGGCTGGCTATGGTGCCAAATGGGTACATCTTTTCCTGTAACAATGCCAACCGGGGCTTCACAAGCCAGCATTAACACCTATGAGGACTGCTCCTTCCCAGTGTGGCTCAATAATGAAAGCTGGGACCTGATTGAAACCATCAAGAGTGAGCACACTTGTGTGATGCCAAATACCACTATAGCCCACCTCCTCAAGTGGTATCTTGTCCAGGTCATGCTCACCTCAAAAGACCTTTTCCCTACCTTGCTGGCTGTGCTTGCTTGCAAGTACCTCTCCCCTACCAACTTGAAGATAGTTACAACCCATAGTCAGCTGGTGAAGTTTGTTAGTGATAGGCGTCAAGCCTCCAAACCCCTGGCCAAGAGCGCCACTACAATTGAAGACTTGGTCCTCACAGATGCCCTCAAAAAACTGAGAAAGGTGAGATGTTCCTTCTCTATGACAATGGGCAGGAAGTAGAGGATAAGATTATAGTCTACACCACAACATAAAACCTTGTGAAGCTCAACACTTCTACCACCTGGCTGTGAAACAGAACTTTTGCAACCTGTCCTACCCTATTCAAGAAGCTTTGGGTACTGCATGGCCAATTTGACATCCAGGCCATCCCCCTTGTTTTCTTCCTCCTGACTGGTGCTAAGACTGAAGTATACACCAGAGCCTTCAAAATTGTCCAAGGTTCTTTGAGATCCCTTCCTTTTAACAAGCCCCCTACCACCCACGCCATCATAACAAACCCTTACTCCACTGAAAAGAATGAGTCAGCCCAGGCCGCTGAGCAGCTAGCTTATGCACGCTCACTTGGGCCAAAGTTTATTATAATAGACTTTGAGCTTGCTCAGTTCAGAGCCTTTTTAGCAACTTTCAATGGAGAAGTAAAGGGCTTCTTCTTCCATTTAGGCAGGCCCTCATCAATCATCTCAAGAATGAAAAGGGCCTCTTTGAGAAGTATCTCAACAATGGTAAAGGGAAGTGCCGCTTTGCCTTGACTCAGTTTGCTGCCTTGGCTTTTTTGAAGCCAGAGCATACTGTGCTTGGCTTTGAGGCCCTCCTGGAGGATGTTTATGTTAAAAAGCACTCTACCATTTTCAAGGGCTACCTTGATTACTTTGAGCGCCAATGAGTAGGAAAGAAGGTGACTACCTGGAGAGGCAAGAGCAGGGCCACTTTTTCATGGAACTATAAGAGCACCTGTCTCAAGGGGGAGATGAGGACCACCTCCAGCCTGGAGGTGTGGCATAAACACCTGGAGGCAAAGTTTGGGGCCAACCCCAAGTTCAACAATTTCTTCCTCAAGCTTCAGGAGGAGCAGGCCTGGAATTTCTATAAGTTTTGTGACCTGGCCAACTGGGTGGTCCCCAAGAAAAGACCTCTCTCATTACAATCACTTTTTTGAGATAGCTTTTCAATTTTACAGAGCATATTTTTAAAGTAAGTTTTATTAAAGGGAACCATGCTATCTCCAGAACCACTACAGCCTGGAGACTTAGGCCAAGCCCACCATGTAGAGGTAGATCAGGGCATCTCCCCTGATACAGGATAAGTGGACTTACCTACCAACATGGGAGAGCCATCCCCTGCTGAATCTGCAGCTCCAAACCCTCCTCCTGACAAGGGAGAGGAAACTGAGATTCACTTGGGAACTACAGTTGAGAACAATCAATCAGAAGTGAGCGGCCATGAACCCAAGCCAATAGAAACTGAGGAATTCTCAGGAAGTGAACAAAGCCATAGGGTAGATGCCCCCCACTGGGGCCAGAAAAAAAGATCAAAAGGGAGTAGGCAATCAGCAAGCCACCCAAGAGAAGACCAAGGCTCCTTCTGCAAGAAGGAGAGCCCACACAGCACCTTTCTGTAAGTGGACTTGGAATTCCTTGAACTACACAACATAAGAAAGGAGTAGGCAAACACCTGGGCAAGCATGGGCTTCTCAGTAAGTCAAACCGTTAATGGCACAGCCTGGGGTTCACTCCCACAACCACAATAGCATGCAAAAAAATTGGCCTTTCACCTGGCTTGGCTATGAAGTGACTGGGGGAAGAAATGACCCTGGAGTGGGCCCAACTTTTCTGCCAAAGTGGAGTTAAAAGGCTCTAACTGGCAGAGAAGTGGCGCAGAACCAAGATGCCTGCTGTAGAAATCAAATATGCTCTCAAAAACCAGATCCCCCTTGAGGAGGTCAAGCTCTGGAGAGTTGGTGGGTTCACCATATTTGAGGTGGTTGAGTTCTTCCAGGCCTACATCCAAGCAACACTGGCAGGGGAGCTCAGAAGCATCCCAATGGCAGCTGAAAGACTCTTTGAATACTCCAGTACATTTCAAAATATCAAATGGGCCATTAGTGGGCCAAATCTGGAATCACCCTCAGCAATGCAAAGGGCTGGGCAGTCCTCATGTTTAGCCTGGCAGAAGCACAGCTATGGATTGATGCAGGATTAAGAGACCAGGAAGCAAGAGACTGGACATACTGCCAATACTCCCCCAAACTGGCCTGCAGAATGAGAGTTGTGGGGTGGCATCCCAGCATAGCAGCAAAATGGGGCCCCTTCACCACATGGTATCCTATAGTATTGGCTGAGTAGAGAGCACAGGGATGAAGCCCTGCTGACATGAAGTACTGGCTCAACAAAGGCTATACCCTCACTGATGCAGACAAGTGGAAGTTGATGGGCATTACAGCCCACATCCACAGCAACCTGGGGGACCGCCCAATCACCCTCAAACAATGGGGCAATTGGCATGAGACATCCTCCATTACCAAAGCAGCTGACTGGATTGAAGCTGGTTTTACCCCTGAGTTGGTGATTAAGTGGATGGACAATGGAATATCTCCCAGAAACGCCAAGATCCTCCAGGATATATCTACCCCAAGGAGGCAGCCAAATGGCTCACCACATGAATCCCTGCCAAGCTGGCCATATGCTGGAAGGCAGCAATCCCTAACCCCCCTTCAGCCGGAGAGTTCTTCAAGGAGAAGATATCCCTAGAGGAGGCGACCCAATGGACAGCAATGGGAGCCAACACAGCTGAAGCATCCTACTTTTTAGGGTGCAAATGGAACTCATTCACGGTAGCCAACTGGCTCCACACCAATAAGTCTATGTACAAAACATTCCATGTGTAAATGCACCCTTTAAAGAGCCCAGAGGTGATTATGGTGTGGTCTAAAACAGACTTTGGAGCTCCAGAAGCAAAACTATGGATGCAACTGGAGGTGGATATTGAGCTGGCCCGCAACTTCAAGAGTAGAAGAATCACCTCCCAGATCATCATGAGCTTCACTGACAGAGGATGCACCATGGAGGAAGCAGTGGAAAATATTGTCCACAAGATCTCCTTGGCAGAGGCCAAGCCAACCAAGCACAGGAAGACACAGAAGGACTTGTCTTAAAATGAGAGGGTGAAGAAGGGCCTAGACCAAACTCTAAACCCAGATGGATTTCTCCCATATACAGATAGAGTAAGGGAAATGCTTATGCAAGGCAACCCTTTCTGTTCCTTGCCATGCTCAACGCTCCCCAATGCAATGAGGATCCACTTCAACAACCTGTCTAAAGGCAGTATGGATGAATGCTTCTCCATGATCTTCTCCACCCTTGACAAGCACTTCCCAGATAGGGAGTTTGCTCACAAGTGATTGACAGAACATGGATACATAGATGCTGGTTTCACAAGTGAAAGTGAAAGTCAAGAAGCCCTAAGTGCAGACTTTTATCACAAAGGCATACCCAACAAAGTGGAGAGCACAAGATCCACCAACCAGTCAGCCAAATGGGTCACTTTCAAGGACGTCCCCACCACCAAGCCAAGGGAAAGAATCATGCGGCTATCATCACAGGGCTATCATACTATGGAGTGGTCATCAACATTCAGGAGGAAATGGCTAACATGGCCAAGTGCCTCTGCCCTACAGTCATCCACACCCTAGTAGAGATAGCACCCTCAATAATGCGTAAGAATGTCAAGATCCCCAGATTCATATGTCTTCCAGAAGCAGGAAACAAGGTGATCTTGATGTTCTTGCGTATTATTGAGGGTGATATTACTACAGGGCTATCATACTATGGAGTGGTCATCAACATTCAGGAGGAGATGGCTAACATGGCCAAGTGCCTCTGCCCTACAGTCATTCACGCCCTAGTAGAGATAGCACCCTCAATAATATGCAAGAACATCAAAACCACCAGGTTCATATGACTGCCAGAAGAAGGAAATCAAGTGATCTATGTTGAGCCTGAGCACAAGAGGCAGATATGCAGATTCTTCTACTTCCCTGGTCACAGCTTTGGCTAATGCCTTCACAATAAGGGAATACCCACCAGAAGTGTAGACTACAACCTGTAAGATGGAGTCTCCAGAGTGAATGGCAAGGAATTCCTTTGACCAAGAGCAATATGGTAGTTCCCTTCTTTGGCTAAGGACTCCTTTGCCATGGAAGCTCTCCAGGTACAAATGAAGGAGAGACACAGGAGAGACTGGGCCAGAGAGGTAGCCTGGACCAAGAGAGGGACAGTGGACAACTTCAAGGATCCTGCTGGCCCCCATGATGAACCAATGGAAGAGCAGGCAGCACCAAAGGTACAGGAGCACCCTATTCAACATTAATGGATAAAGGCAACAGGTAAGATGGATGGTAAGAAAGCCCCTAGACCCAAGGGGAGCCAGGCCCAGCCAAAACAAACAGAACAGGCCCCCACAAGGTAATACTAAACCAAGCCAAAATCATACTGCACCCCCACCCATGACACCTTTTGATCCAACATTCAAGGTCCCAAAGAGGGGGCACCCACCCAAGGCTAAAGGCAACCCAATCCCAATACCCTCCCAAACTCGCCCTAAACCAACCCTAATGCCCTCCCAAACCAGTCCCTCCATCCTCCCAGACAACACCTCACAGGACTTCACACCTGAAGAGATGGCATTGTTCCAAAAGTATGACAAAGGAGTGAGGGAAAGCACCTGGAACCCCCTCAATTGTAAGCCCACTGGCCAACCCAACAATAACACCCAGCAATTAGTGACTACCAAGACACCAAAGAAACCTCATACCCATGGGTTGAGCAGCCAGGAATAATGAGATTAGGTACTATTAATGCCAGGAGCTTGTGCAACTGGGACACCAGAGCTCAGAAGATCCACCACATTAAGAAAATTAATATGGACCTAATTATTATCACCAAATACCAACTAAACAACAGCACTATCCTCCCTCCCATAGACTATGCCCCCAAGAACCACCTGTATGCAAAACAGATAGGAATTAAGTCCTTCTGGAGCAAACATGTGGCTGTTGTGGCCTTCTCCCCACACATTGATATTTCACTAATAGCAGTGCTCTTAGATGAGCACATCCTTGTGGTGGACGCGGTAGACACCATAACTGAACTCAAGTTAAGAGTAATTTGTGTCTACTTTTTGCTTAACCCAACAAGAAATAACCAATGGGATGTCCTTGACTCACTTGTCCTCCCCAATAACACAGTAGTGATAGGGGGTTTCAACACTTGGACGGACCCATTCAGGGACACTTTCCCTACCAGAACCAAGATTCACTCAAGAAGCACCAGAATGCTCTCCTTCATAACAGAGAAGGAACTGGTCTTCACTCTTGCTGACAAAGCAGAAGGCCCAGCCACCCTCACAAGACGGGAGTTTGGGCCAAGAGGGGAGCTAGTTAAAAGCTCTAGACTGGACTTCATCCTAGTCACAGGGCTGCTGGCTGAGATCATATTGAGGTCAAACACAAGTGTGTCCCCAATAAGCAACCATATGCAGGTGGATGTGGTGATTTTTAAGAAGAAACCACGGCCGCATGAGTTGAGCATCAGGCCAACTACACTTAGGGACCCAGAATGGAGACTCCAACTGTCCATTAAACTCACACAACTTATCAAAGTACTGGACTTTTGAACCCATTTGAACCCTGCACAGAGATGGGAAGAGATAAAAGAGGTAATTAAAAAAGAAATTAAAAAATATGAAAAATAAAAAATAAAAATTGCATTTAAAGAAAAATCAAGATTAGAAAAAGAAATGAAAGATATTATAGACAATAGAACCCACAATTTTGGAAAAGATATGGTTTGATGAGTACTCCAAAACTCATAACAAGATAAGAAAGGAACAGAGGAATGATGACGCCTGTACACGCACAAATGCTACATAAAGATTCCACTGCTCCATGGGGACATCTTCCTGGAAGGCTCTCCAACATCTAAAGGGGCAAAGATCTTGTACTGCTATGACAGAGGTGATAAGGGACAACATAACAAGGGCTATGGAAGAAGAGGAGATTAGAGAGGAAGTGGAGCAATTCTATACCAATCTATACACTCCAGCCCAGATGGACATGGGAGCTGCAGAGGAACTCCACACTATAGCATCCCCATCACTGGCCACGTGCAGCACCAAAGCCCAAGCAGACCTGGTAAAAACCATAAGCCTTAGGGAAGTTAGAGCCACACTCAAAGAAGCGCCAAAAGGCAAAGCTCCTGGGCCAGACAACTTACTGGTGAAAGTGTACAGGATCCTCCAAGCACCACTGGCACTAAAAATGATGAAACTATTCAATTGGTGACTAAGCAATGGCCACCAGTTCCTGGGTGGTAACAAGGTAAAAATATTCCTGATCTTTAAAAAGAAGGGAGCTGCCCACCAGTTGAAGAACTGGAGGCCAATCAGCCTCTCCAACTCAGACTACAAGCTGCTCACCTGCATACTATCTAACAGATTGATGCCAGTGGCAGAAGCCACCCTCCACCAGTGCTAGCATGGGTTTATCCAGGACAGATCTATATGGAATAACATTGAGTCTGTTCAGAATATAGTTCAAGGGAGAAGGGGGGTGGCAGATGGTTACCTGCTCTTCTTGGACATAGAGAAAACATACAAACGGGTCTCCTGGGAGTACCTACAGTTTTCTCTCTGGAGGCAGTGGGCATTCCTCCCCTGTTCTGAAAATGGATTACTACACTTTATCAGAGCCTGAGAGACAAGGTCATTGTCAACAATAGCACAACCAAAGATTTTTATATAGGCCAAGGACTTTGCCAGGGCAACCCTATGTCCCCACTCCCATTCAATTTTGTGGCAAACCTAATACTGGTAGCATGTCAAGTCAAGCTTAAAGGTATTGTTCACCTGTGCCAGGATCATCTGAAGGCTTCAGTCTTTGAGGACAATACTGTATGTGGGGTAGCTGATCAAGAAAATGTGGAGACCTTCTCAAGGCTAATGAATTTATACCAGAAAGCATCAAGCGCTAAAGCTAATATTGATAAGACTGTTACAGTGAGAATAGGCTTACCCAACTTTCCACCCCCAATGGGATGACTACAATAGACTCCAATCTGCTTTTCAGACACCTGGGCATACTGTTTACATCTGGTGACATTGCCCAGGACGCAATGGAACAAGGGCTGTTATCAGACCTAATCAACAGAATTGGTAATTGAAGGTATAAAAAACTGGATCTAGCAGCAAAAGCACAGGCTCTAAATGTGTTTGTATACTCCAAGATTTGGTATGTAGCACAAATACTACCTTTTTCCTCAGCCTTTGAAAAGAAAGTTGAGTCAATTACAAGGACATTCCTTTGGAAGAAAGCAACAGTTGCACCTATATGACTTGATTTAGTTACAAGGATGGAGAAGGAAGGGGGAATGGGCCTACTACCTGTAGCGTATAATGCAAGACGCCTTTGGGGGAAATCCTTCCTGGCATTCATGAAAGCATACAAGCCAAGCACAGCTAGAGCTAGATCATTAAACTGGCTGGAAGGCCTGTGCCAAATTCTCAAAGAAAAACAGTCATTCCAAAGTTACCTGGCCTCTCACTCAGGAATGGTAAGCAGGATGAAGACAGAACCATACCGGCAAAGAAGTACGAGAGCCCTCAGATTAGAGGAGTGGAAAGTCACAACAGCACCAAAGAACAACCCATACTGCCTCACCAATGAGTTCATTAGAGCACATCCAATGAACAACAGAAAGACACAAGAAGGAAAGGACATACTTCAAGTGTTTGTGGATAACATGCTCCAGCCTGTAACTTGCAAGGGGTTAAAAATAAACCAACACAACTTTGATAAAGTCACAAAGAGAGTGCCAAAGCCACAATTTCCGCGCCTTGTCAGTGACTGGGCCCTGGAGGGTACAGAGATCACTCTTAACCTAAAAGAAACTATAGACACAATGAAAAGTAAATTTGTCCCAATTAAGATTAGATCTACCAGCTGGCGCATATTAAACCACACCTATAAATATGGTACAGTAGTTTCAAAAGCTATGGCAACAAGCAAAAACAATTCAGATTTAAACAAAATGAACTCAGATTTAAACAAAATTAAAAATAAACAAATTTATATTGATTTACAATAGATTTGAATTAATTTTAATTTTGTTTAAATATCAGTTCTTTTTGCTTAAATCTGAATTTTTTTGCTTGTTGCCATAGCTTTTAAAACTACTTTACCCATAGCAAAAAATTGTATTAGTACAGGGAGTGTAAAGTATTTCCAGAGCCATTAGCTGGGGTGGACCATAGATACTTTGAATGCAAAAGCAGTTCTGAGTTTTGGAAGTGTGTCTAATGGGAGTTGATGGGGCCAAGACTTCGGAATATGAAGCCAGGACAAGATGTCTTCTTCAATTGAACCCTGAGAAATGCCCCCCTCTACCTGAAAGCAATCTACTACCATTGTGCAATAAACAGAGTCCACTCAGATCAAAGATTGTGGATACTGGAAGCCAAGCCAATAAATGTTGGCATCATGATCCACCAGTGGAAACTCAAAGTTTCCTGTCACCTAGAGAGGATAAGTAAGTTTGGAGATCTCATACCTGGGAAATCCCAAACTCAATGCAATATCATTGCCAACAGCCAGTACATTAAGCACAACACAACCAGTAAGAGGATCCAGTCAATATGGCAAACAGAGTCTCACCAAGACTTAAGCTTGGCAACTTAGCCGGCTTGCCAATTTGTTGGGCGAGTCCTTGTGACGTCCCCCATTACCCCCCAACCACTTCCCAATGGAATTTTGGCTCTTAAAAAATGGGTTGTCCCCAAGAAGAGAAAAATTAAGTAACAGAACTATCAGGAGGAATTCCAAAAGGTGGTGAAGAAAAAATATAAGGTGGTGGAAATCAAAAAATATCTTGAAGATGTAGCAACTGCTCTTGCTGGTGGCTTCAATTAGCCCAGTAAACTTTGCTTTGCTTTTCCTGGATCCTTTTTACCTTTATTTTTATATTCATTTATTTTTTGGATATTAATAATCTTTTTAGGGGTAAATGATAAGTTTCAGATACAGTTTCAATGTGGTTTTGTGAGAAATATCTTATATTTTGTTAATTTATCTTTAAGGTATGAAATATTTTCAGTTGTGCTTATTTAAAGTATAATAAAGTAAATATAGAATTTTCTTATATTTTGTAGTTTTTATAGATATATTAAATATCTTTTTTTTGTCTTGTTGGGAGTTTAATTTTTACAAGAATTCTTTTTTATAATAAAGAGTATAATTTACATAGTAAGTTGAAAAATATTTGCTTATATCTCTTTATTCTTATTACTTAAGGTATTTTATATTGCATTTTTAGACTCTCTAGGGTTATTTTATTATAATAATGCATTTAAAAATATTTTTTATGTTAAAAATGTTCAGGTTAAAGTGTACTGTTAATTAAAAAAGTGTTAATATCCAAAAGACAACATTAAGTAAAACCAGGTTGTCACTTTACTATAGTGTCAACATGGCTACTGTTGGAATTATTAGTGCCAACATGGGCGCTGTTGCCACCCCAGGAAAGGTTCCACACAAGAAGTTTTGTGACCCTCAAATCAACTTCCTCATGACCTACAGCCAAATGTGGAATCCAACTTGAATTAATAAATCCAAAAACAAGAACCAGTGATAATCCCAGCTTGGTGGACAGTTTGACTTGGCTCTGCACTCATTACAAGGATCACACCAACCCCTTCCCAATCCAACTGATTGATTGTCTCAATCTTGTTCCTCTTATAATGATTCACCCCAACTATATAGTTCCCATATCTTAATAAAGATAACTATCTAGTTTCTAATCATTTTTCCTGTGTAACTCTGCTAATATAGCACATTTACCCAATGGTAGTGCAGATAGATTCTTTATACTATCTTTCTTTTTCAAGTTTTTCCTGCTACTTTTACTTGCTGCGGTCAAAAATATATACAAAATAATTATTATTGGGCTCTCTGTGGACTGGACGCCCTACACGCCAGGAACTGAGATACCAGAAGGATATGTATTGTATTAAAACATGGTAATATCAGTCCCTGCCTTCAATACCTTGTCAGTGCAAGGGTTCTTTCAGACTCTTTCTTCCACCCCTCAAACCAATGACAAGAGCATTATACCTGCCCATGTAGCCCAGAAACTTTGCAGTGTTGCCTTGGAGTTATTTTCAGGATCTAATAACAACAATGCCACAACATGGATCCAGTCTGCCCAGAACAAGTTGACACAGATGAAGTTTCCAAACTGTTTCTGGATTGCAGATATCTCTATTCACTTGAACTACAATGCAGGCACTTGGTGCAACAAGTGGTACAAGGACCATACTGAGAAATACTGGGAGACCCTTAAGAGAGACTTCTTGGCCAGATTTTTGATGAAGGATACTGCTCTCATGATCAACTACCAGGTAGAGAACTTAACACAAACTAATACAGTGAAGGAGTTAACAGGAGCCTAAAAAGAACTGCACCAGTGCGCACCTTTGGAAATGACTTTTGATAACCCTGCAACACACCTTATGTACTATGGCGCCCTCAAACCTCACATAATGAGACACATCAACTTAGACCAAAAGACCAACCTCCAAAGTCTTTATGTGAGGAAGAGAAGGTGGAACAAACCTCTAACACATTCCACAAGGCGCAGACTGGGAAAAGAGAGAGACCTAAAGACTATCATCCCCCAGAACAATCCAGCTGTCCTCCACCTGACAACAGCAACAACAACAAGCCTCAGGCATCCAATGTCCATAACAATAAGAACAATGGCCAGTCTAAGTATACTCATTTCAGAGTTACTACCACTCAGGGCAAACAGGATGAGGGAAAAGCCCAGGGAGGGCAATAATCAAGCCAAGCTCTCCCTGACAACTTTCAGCCTCACCCAATAATGAGTATTGTACTGAAAGCCTGGACCAATGCCCAACAATTCAGGTTCCTTCAGAAGACCCATTACTTTATACAGGTGCCAGAAACCCCCATAAATTGTTTTTTACCCTTTACGGCTTAAAGTTACAAAATTTCAGTACTCTTAGACCCATGCACATATTGTACTCTTGTCAACAGCAACTTTGTGAACAGGTTCAAGCTAGTTACTAACTTTTGCAGATTAAAAGCATAGTTTTAGCTGATTAACATCACATTGCTGTTATCCATAAGATTTCCCCTGTAAGTTTACGTCTCCCCCTTGGGCCCACACTTAAATCCTTGCCAAACGCTTGGGAATCCCTGCCAAATTGCGCCTGTATATTTATCCAAATATTTACTTAAAAGCTCAATAAAATACCTTACATTATAAATTGCAGAATTATTTCAAAGATGTGCCATCAAACCCACCCAAGAGACACCCATGGTTAAATATCATGCAAGACTGGCTGGGAGAAGTGGTATTTGCATCCAAGACAGGTTTCTCAATTTTAGTTGAGTCAGTTTTTCCTTTTGATTTTGTACATTTAAAATTTTTAAGATCTTCCTGCCTCAAGAAATGCATTTTTATCCGCTCATATCATTGGTCAACTGGTTTGTGATATTTAATCTACCACTCTAAACCCATTCTCTTCTTTGAATGAACACAAGCGTTGAAAAATACCTTGCTTAATCATTCTCTAATCTAATAAAGTTTGAAATTTGTTGGTAACTCTTACCAATTGGTTTTGTCTGTTGCTTTTGGGTGCTCAGTTAATTAATTCACTTTTTGGTTTCCCTGGAATTGTTTGTGACAACCTTTGGTTGCTGCTGAAACCAAAATTATTTTTTGGTTAAGAGCATGGTTTTATTTCTTCCAAATCTTCTCCACAATTCTTAAAGCCCCTTTTTCATCACAATAGTGAACCTCCACTCCACCACCCAAGGACCTGTTGTCAACTTTTATTGCTTTGGTGTGATACTTGGCTTACACTGGTTAAGGAGAAACAATCCCTATTTTTACCAGGCCACCTCTGTATTGACCATCAAATGAGAAGGAATCAACCATCAAATTTACCCTGACATGGTGGATTAACTTCTTTGGGACCATTTTTTTGTATGTATCACAGAGATCCAAGAAGAAAGGATAACCTCAAGGCAAATTATTGGGACTCTGATAGTACAAGGTCATGCAATTCAAGGACCAGAAAAATACTGTCACCCCAAGGATCAGGAAATAGTGGCTCAACACCCAGAGAACTTTAAGAAAGCCCTTCCAGGGATCCCCTCAGAAAAGCACATACAACACTCTATACAACTTAAAGAAACAGTACCCAAAGCATGCCCTATTTAATGCCTTATTCCAAACAAGAACAATGTGCTCTGTGCCTACCTTAAAGAGGCCCTAGAAAAGAGCCTTATCATACTATCATAATCTCCCTTTGGGGCCACTGTATTCTATATGACAAAGAAGGATGGGTTCCTGAGATTATTCACAGACTACAGGGCTCTGAAAAAAGTCACTATCAGAAACCACTACTTGTTACCACTCATTGATGACCTTTTTGATGCATTGGGTGACGTAACTTTTTTCCCCAAGATAGAATTGAAATTTGGATACAACCAGGTCCAAATCAAATAGAAAGATATCCCAAATCTTCTTTCTGAAATAAGTATGGGGCATATGAGTGTATTGCTCTTAATTTTGGAATAATCAATATGCTGTCAACCTTTGTTACATTCATAAACAAGGTGATTGCTCCTCACATTAGGAAACATGCACTTGTGTACCTAGACAACATCATTGTTTATATCACAGCAGTAAAACAATATCATAAGGACCTAGAAGCAGTGTTTGCTACCCTGGCACAGCACAAGCTTCTATCCAAACTGTTAAAATGCCAATCTTACCTCAAATAGCTACCCTTTCTGGAGCATGTAGTGTCTAAGGATGGAATGAAGCCAGATGAACAAAAGATTAAAGCCATCTTTAATATGCCTCTGCTCAGGTGCGGCAGATCCAGGTCCAACCAGTCCATCCTGCCATTATCCTGCCCTTGACTCTTATTCTTATTACCTTCCTTTGATGAAGCTTCAAAGAGCTTTGTCTCCAGAGAGGCAATTTTATGGGACAATACTTTGTTATCATCCCGCCAATGGGCCATGATCTCAACGCTCTTTTCCTCTCTTGCCCTTAAAGCCTCAATTTCATGATTTGCCTTTACTTTCACTTGCTTTAATATTTTGTCCCATCCTACTAACAGGTTCCAGGAATCACAAGCATAGATTTGGTTTCCTTGGGCAGGAGTACCTTCTTTTGAAAAGTAATTGGAATATAACTCTTCAAACGCAGCCTTTACTTCCACCAAGGACTCCTCAGGCACAGTCTTGGCAACCTCCAAGCTTGCCCAAGCTTCCTCCAATAAACTTGTAGGAACCTCTTTCCTGGCAGCAGCAGTTTTCATGCAAAATACTCCAAATTTGGCCCTTTCAAAATTTAACAAAGCAGACATAATAATTGAAAAGGTAGTTGAGGGGAAAGCGTTGAAATCAACAATATATCTTTATTAAAGTTTAGCTGTTTTTGCTTATATACCATTTGGGGCATATTTGGCTGAAAACCCCTTTGGTTCCTGAATCAACCTATGATTTATCTCACGTGATCTATGATGTTTGAGTCATCCAAACCTAGATCTTTACCTAAAAGATCTCCAATATTTCTCAACCTATGAGAATCAACTTACAATGGGAAGAATTCACCTGACTCCATTCATCCCAATGTACTAATTCAGCATGGAGCTTCCTCAGCTCCTGGTGCCAAAACCCTGTGTATTAAACATCCCAAAACTCAGCTATTGATGTTCCAACTGGGAACCAGCTGATTAACCCTGAATTCCTAGGCATCCTTGCCTTTATTTAGTTATCTTTGCATTTAATGGTTTTTAGACTTGAAACCCATTAAAACACTTTGAAACTCAAACCAGGCGCCACTGCAGCGCCCAGGAACTTTCCCAGGTGGCGCCCCAGCGCCTGAAAAAATTTGATAGCAGCGCCTTGGCACTTCACAAATCCATTAGGCGGCGCAGCGGCGCTTTTAACCCAATGAATTTGCCATAGCATTGCTTTTAACCCAAAATTTGGGTGTTTACTTATGGTTGACTTTAACCAAACTTTTTGACACAGTCAAGGCAATTTAACCAATATAATTAAATCCTCATTAATTATATTCCCGTGTATTTATTAATTAATCTTTCCAATTAATTAAACCGTTTTTGAGACATCCTGTCTCCCAGATTGACTTGGCCCATCTTTCCTTCTTTTCTTTTATTAAACCTAGATATCCAGTTTTCAGGAATCTTAACCTTAAGACTTTCAATCCAACCTATCTACATGCAATAATAAGAAAAACAGAGATAACTTTATATTTCAGAGCATTTATTTGGCTAAATACTCAATAGTGACTGTTGTACGGTCACACCAGGGATAAAGGAAATCTCAGAAATTCCTAGGAATGGTAGCCTGAATGCAGTAATTTATCCCATATTGTGACGTACTGACAATGTGTTTCAACTGAACCAATTAGAGTTCAGTATTTGATTGGAGAAGACAACAGTCCAATAGAAAGAAAAAATAAATAGAATAAGATGTACTTTATTGTAGAATATTATGACTAATATAAAATATGGGGAAAGCCACAAGGCCACAGAGGGTGGCACAGTGGTGTGTTCTATGTAAGGTTAAAAGCCAAGGAATAACTTGTGTGGGGATCAACAGGCCAAATTAGTAGCGCTCTTAATTAGGAGGAAGTGCCTGCCATTCAACATTGCCATCATATTGATCCATGTTGTTAGATACATCAAGGGGTGGCTTGTTTAGTGCCCCCTGTGTATCATAAGATACATTGGCAGGCAAGGAGGGGAACTTGGTTGCAACAAGAACTCTTTCTTGCCATCATGTGTGTCAAATTCAAGTTTTTCTGGACCCCTCAGCAATATCTTTGTTCTTGCTGCCTTAAGAAAAAACTGGTGTTGGCTCCTACTTTGCAATGCATCATAATATATGGGGACTACCAAATGAAAACTGGTGCCTCAGAAAAATCCATAGGAGACTCAATTAAGATAAAGACTGACACTGTAGAATTACTACCAGTGGTGTAAAAGTTGCATGAACTAACATACATCAAATGCTGCTACCCCATTCATAACAAGGAACTCCTGACTATTGTACACTTCCTAGTAAAATGGCACTATTACCTCAAAAGACAGGAAAAGTTTACAGCTCTCACAGACCATAAGTCACTTATCAAATTCAATAAGCAAATAAATATCTCTTTCAGACAAGCACAATGGATGATGTTCCTCAAAAAATTTAGCATGAACATCCTTTACATGCCTAGACCATAGCTAGTTACTGCAAATGCCTTATCACAACTTTACGTGCAAGCCTTGAGCAGACAGAATGGGTTAGACCCTGATTGGTTACTCATGGCACTACAGACTAAGGACAAAGGCTTTCCCCCAAGAATCATGGAAATAAAGTGCAGTACTTTCATCAAGAACAAACACCTGTCCACTGACATTTATGGTACTTTGCACCATAAGATTCTAGAAAGTGTAAGCATCCCCTACATCCCCATACATCAAATAGTGGAAATAATTTTATGTTACCTTAGAAATTTTGGCCACACCAAGAATGAAAGCATATATGAGTTCTTTAAGCACAAAGTATAATGGCCTACCTTATACAGAGACATACATGAATTACTTGAACAATTTGAAGTTTGCAAAACGTTTTCCAAGAGCAACACCCCCGCCAAGTTATTACTATCCATCCAAACACAGTTGCCTTTCAAGGTATGTACACTAGACATTTTAGGCCCCATGTCAGGAAAGGGCAACAACAAGAAGTGCATAATCACTGCTATTGACTTTGTCATACAATGGGCAGTAATGTAGGCTGTCAAAGTCCATACTGGTAACAACATTCACAAGTTCATAGGCAAGGTAATCATCAGCAAATTTAGAAATCCAGAATTGCTGATTATAGATGGAGTAAACAAATTAACCTCCAATAACACCAATGTATACCTCATAAAACAGGGCGTGAAACATACAGTAACTACTCCCTACCACCCTAGGCTAATAGCAGGGTTGAGCAATTAAATGACAGCTTAGTGCAAGCCCTTGTCAAGCTAACTGCTGGAAGCCCTGAGGATTGACCCAAATAATTGGCAACTGCTCTTCTTGTTTCCATACCCAAGTGAAAAGATCTACTAGGAAAAGCCCCTTAAAACTAATTTATGGTACACACCTGTGATAGAGTGTGGCTAAAATAACTAATTTTGGACCCCATCTGGGTGAGACAAACCACCAGGATGCTGCCCAGTGAATCACTGGGATAGCCACTCTAAGAGGAGACCAGAGGGAAGACACCAGGGAAAGTTGAGGGAAGTAGGCATTTAGTCCCATCAACACAAGGCTTGTGAGCAACCAAGGTGCACAAGAGGGAACAAGAGTTAGGACTTCAGGTACCAGCAAGGTGAAAGGATTGGTGCTCTCCTGTAGAGGGGGGAGGGAGATACTTCCTCTGCGGCAGAAGATGGGGGAAATGAAATTGGCAGAGTACAAATCTAAGTTGACACAAGTCAGACTCTTGACTAGAGCCTCTCCAGAAATGAGGAGAACACTCAGAAAGTGAAAGAGACTAGAAGGATCATCACCGTTAAGACAAGCCAAAAAGGAGAGACAAGTCCACAGATTGGGGGAAGTGGACCAGAAGAGCAACAAAAAGGGGGTCAGAGAAAACACCACAAGTTTGAGGACTGTGAGGATAATAATTAAAATCTCCAAGAAATTTGACAATCAAAAGTGCAGTTTCAGGACCTCAAAATAATAAAAAAGTTTGGAATTTGGGTACCAATAGACAACCAAAGTAAATCTGAGCTTGGAGACTTGTGAAGAACTTGGGGACAGCCTTGGGATTCTTTTGAAGTGGCCAAAGCAAAACTGGCTCAAAATCAAGCAAATACAAGGAAAATATAAAATAAAGTAAGTTAGATTTATATATAATTTTGACTTGAATTTTCAAGATTGAATTAGATTTTTGAAAGCAAGAGTAAGTCAGGTAACAACTGGGGCATTATTTTTCTTGTTATGCCTAGGCGTGAGATTAATTATTTTATAACTTAATCACATTGTTCATATTCAAATTATTTAGAAAGCTTAAAATACAATCAATCCCAAAACTTTAGTTGATATTGGGCTTGGATGATTTTTTAAAAAAAATAAGTCATCAATTTTAGAATTGAAAATTGCAACTTATAGTATTACTGAAAATATCTTAAGTGCTGCTACAAACTATAAACCAAAAATATTTATGATGAGTTGCATGGGAGAGTAATAGCAGCCTCAAAGCTATAAATGCTATTACCCTATCTTTGGCTCATCATAGATATTCTTAGTTTGTTTCAGAAAAAAGGTTGTTGTTTTTGAATGACTGATAACTCTATTTAAAATACACCCTCTGGTAAGTTGCCCTACTTCATGAACTTGCCCTAATGCACCACTAGCATCTTCTGATGTTTTTGTTTTCTGGTATCATCACGTGATTTCAAATGATAAGTTATTTCAGAATATTCTTATAAACTTTCAAATGTTAGAGGTGATGTATATAGCTTCCCATCTTTCATCAAATATGAAAGATTGATGTGCAGATTTTTAACTTCAAGCTCTCTTTTTATAGGCCTAACTTTTCTTTCATAAATATAAAAGAATGACTTTTGAGAAACATTTGAGCCTGATAGCACTGATTTATATAATTCTTTTCTTTTTTCTTCTTGCTCAAAACTATTTTTTTACGATCATTAATATTGTTAATATAAAGCTCATTTTCTTTTTCTTTTTCTTTTAACATTTTTGATATTACACCAAAGTGACCACCAGCAATGCTTTTTCCATGATATTCAACAAAATGATTATATTTTATAGAATCCTTAATATATTTAGGTGCCTCTTTAAATAAGTAATATAAAAATTCATATGACCTAAAATGATTTTCATTATCAGTCCATACTTTTATATTTTTTATTTTTTTAAATCTATCTAATTTAAGAAGACCTATTAGACATTCACCTGAAAATATAGAATCATGTGATAATATTTGAGACAAAAAATCATGATATTCATATTTAATTTTATTGTTTTCTTCAAAAACTAATGCAAACCCTAATAAAAAGATAGGTTTTTTTGAATAAAAACAATTATTGGTCTCAACTGGACCACTTCCAACCTTTAAGTTTTCTTTATAATCTATAACTACAACACAAGCCTCATCATCTAATTTGCTAATATCTTTTTTATATTCCCTATTTAAATGAATATAAAAGTCTTGGTGCTGCCTAATAGTCTTTAAGTCATTATCTATAGATTCTGGTAATGGTAAGTTTTTACTTTCACATTCTTCCTTCTTTTTTTCTAGTGAATTTTTTAAATTACAAATATTGCACATATCAGTTTGTTTTTTACTTTTTATTATATTTTAGGGATTAATTTATAGTAAGTAGAAATCAAAACTGAAATTTCATTTTTTATTTTCATATTTTCTTATATATCTTTTTTTGTTTTTAAGAGAGAGTATTTTATTGTAGTTGAGTATTCACTCATTTCTTTTTCAATATCTTTATAAATTTTTTCAGGCACTTTTTTTGTAAACTGGCTTGTTTCAAAAGAATTTTCCAGCAATTTTTTAATTATTTTTTTAGTTATTTCTTTTTTTAATGAATAGTTATTATTTTTTGGCTTTTTTGTTTAAACTTACATTTTTATTTTTATTTATTTTTCTTGAGTATTCAAACTCACTTTTGGTTATATTAAACCCCATATCATTAAGCTCTTTTAAAGAGTAGCTGGAAGTAACCAGAGATTGCAAGGCTGAGAGATGCTTTTGGGGAGAAGATTTCAGGAGATCCTTTAAGTTTTCAATAAACTCATTGCCTTTTTGATTTTGAATAGTTGGAAAGAACTGAGATCTCCCAAATTCAGTTTGAGTAAGGAAGTGCTTGATGAAAGTATCAAGATCATCACCAGCAATAAAAAGGAATGCATTTTTTAACATTGTAATTCTTTCTCTTTTTGTTGAAGCTCCCAAGGAAAAAAAGGGTAGCATGGCAAAAGTAAATTTAACTGAAGACATGGTAGTATTTTGAATCTGTAATAAGGTCATATCTCTTAAATGTGCCTTAATGATGGAGTAGTTCTGATCAGAGTGTGGCCTTTGAATGGGGTCTTTTGGATTAGAAGCTCTCTGGTGCTTTACTTTTTATAGACCAAGCTAAATGGCAATATTCTGAAAGAAATGATGTGATAGCTTTTACTATAGTTTGAACTTGAATTTATGTTTGTAGAACTAATTAAATACCCAGTTTATATGCACAAGTGATTCATGTGAAGCAGCTAAGCATCATTGTTACATCATATCCTCTTTATAATCAATGAAAATCAATTAAAATGATTTATTCACTTAGTTTTAACTCTTCTGCATGTTTTTGACATGATAAAATATTAAAGAAATCTATTTAAAGAATGCTTAATTTTAGGTTCAAAGCTCACTTGAACCTTAAAATTAATCTAAACAGTGATAATAACATTCTAACTTCAACCTACCATAAAATTCTAAAGAATTGAGTTTTTGAAAAAATAAAGTGCAAAAATAAAGCTCTCAATCTTATCTTTAATTTTGGCAAACAAAAATTGTATATTGTTTAATAAATAATTAACTTTTTTAGCTTAAAGCAATATATTTTATTTCATTATCAAAATAATATAATAAAGTCTGACACATGCACTTTTAAATTTAATTTGCTTTATTATTGATTATAATATACATATTAATATTCTAACTCCAATAAAACGATAAGATTCTTAGCTTCATTTTGATAGCTTATAGTTTGAAAAAATATTGAATTCTTGTTGAGTTATTACTGTTTTAACTATAAACATTTGTAATTTGATTTTTTTCAAAATTGAACTGTGTTATGCTGCGACTTAGCAGCATGTGTATTTGAAAATGGCCTAATTCCTAAAATAATGACCCAACTATGCACTAAAGCTTTCTCTAGGGACTTTTCAAAGACAGCTGGGTTTAAAAAGAACCAAAAGAAGATAATATTAAAGAGGAATAAGACTAAAACTTTCTTAAAGTGTATAAAACCTCTAGGGCGGAGTTCCTGACAAATTTTAAAAGAAAGATATATGCAACCAAAGGACCAATTTAATATAATTAGAGAATCAACAAGCAGGGGACTGAAAGTCCCCTTGCTATGTTTTAAGGGATATGCTGCAGAATGGTCAATCACATGAACACCTAACCAGAATTGTCAAGCACCCACCCACTAGGAAGTAATCTCCCTAGGTGGTGAATGATTGCAGAGGAATCCAATCCCGTTACCAGGGATCCCACAGGCAAGGAGACCATCCCTAGATGGAATAACTCTCCAAAAAGTTGGTACCTGCCTAGCAGGGGATTAAAGCGCCCCAAGAAGAAGTACACTCCTAGATAACACAATAATAAGGCCAAAGCCAACAGACAGAAAACTTGAGGCTTGGTAACCTGGGTGGTAGAACCATAGACCTTGGTTTCTTCCTGGACAGGTGGGTTGTTCAAGAGAGGAGTTGTGGTATACCAGACGCCCAGAATCACACGGCGCCAGGAGCTGTCAAGGAATTGGGACTCTGGTGTTGTATCCAAATCAGCGCATGAACCCATAGAAGCGCTGGTGAACACTGTTGTTGCCAGGACTATTCAGAATAACCATTTATATCCAAGCAACTCTATAAGAGGAGTCTTGGGTAATTTCATGGTTTGGAAATTTAGAGGTTTAAGTCAAAATAAAAGATAAGCAAAACAATCACTTAGGTGAATGTAGACTTTATTGATTGAACAAATACTAAAATAGAGCTTACCAGCCTTTTATAGCAAGGTAGCAGAAATAAATAGGAAAAGGAGTTTGGGAAAGTTGGAGATGAAATGTGGGGATTTGGCAGTTAGAAACTTCAAAACTGGGGAAGGTAAATTATTTTCTTATGTTTTTAAAATCTTTCTTGGAAAGGTACCATATTTTCCTTAACTTATTCATTCATTCTCTGGCATGGCTGGGATGATAGTTACTCAGACCCACAGAAGGTGGGGGCCAGGAGGTGGCCTTGGCATGCACAACAGAAGGAACGGCAACCAAAGGACCCAAAACCAGACACAGAAGGCTACCTGCTTCCCCATTATTGCCAACATCACCAGGCGTAAATCCTAGACAGTTTGAATCAACATTGTCAAGCATTGATCAGCTGGAGACCTGGCTGGAAGCTAATGATTGGTTTGAAGTCAAATTAACGTTTTTTAAATAGATCTGTCTCAACTGAATCAAAAGACAGCCTGGGTTTGAAACTTGTTGATGACAACAACGGCTCAGAAGCCATTTCTGGGCTTAAAACAGAAGTTAATAAAGAACAGATACTACTTACTAACCTGTTTCCTTTAGAAGGTTCAAAAGCAGATGAAGGGGCAAACAATTCTGCCTCTTTAAATAAAAGTAAATTGTTGTCAAGAATGTTCAAAGAATCATTCATGACAAGAATCTAATTGGTCAGAGGAGAAATTTTGCTGACCTAAGTCAGGGGAGCTGGTGGGTTTTATGCTAATTTCTGGGGTGCCATCTGATTGGCTGAGTTGGCTTTGGGCATTTATGAATTATTTAACTTTTTGAGCATTAATTTGACATCACTTGATTGGCTAATTCTGATTGTTTTCAAAATAAGGTGATACCAAGCTAATAAGTAGTCAAAATTAACCAGTGTTTCTTCCCAGGGGGAGCAACAAAGGCTGGATGATCTACAGAGTAGAAAGATAGTACAATCCAAAGCCAAAGGGGGCAGTTAATTTACAACTACCAAATATTGTTCACGCCCTCCTAGGGCCAAAGCTGAAAATGCAAAAAAGGTTCCACACATATCAGATCAACATGTACTACAAGCCAATTGTGATCAACTGGATAAGGAAGAGAAACACCTACAAAAAATTTTGTTCCTATTTAAGCTAGACACAAGGTTGGAGATAAGGTCTGGGTGATGAAAACAGAAAAAAGTAAACTTCAGCCCAAAAAAGTAGGCCCAACATTATATTAAAAGTAAACAACAACACTTACCTGGTACAAGGACTTGGAAAGCGTAAACAGGACAAGGTTCTACACCACAATTGGTTATGGCCCTGTAAGGCCTGACAGAGACAACATGAGGCTGCCCTACCTGCAACAAAACAGCAACTAGTCCAGTATGGTGTCTGAGCTCCTGAAAACCTCCCAGATAATCTCTCTCACAATGAGGCTGGCCTACAGCTGAGGGGTGGGGTGTCAAAACAGCAGGGTCAATCTTCCAACAAGGTTTTGACTAAGTGGGTTTGTGACCCGCAATCTGACTTCCTGATGACCTGTTCCTAAACAAGGAAGTTGACTTGAATTCACAAAGGCAACAACATTAAAAAAAAAATCTTTCAATTTGGTGGATGACTTGATTTGGCACTTGAATCATTCCCAGGATCAAGCCACCCCCTTCATCTAACTGAGTGATCAACACAATCATGTTCCTCTTATAATGATTCAGCACAACTACATAATCCATATCTCTAAATAAAGATAACTATCTACTCTCTAAGAATTTTACCCTTGTAACTCTGCTAAAACACCACAGTTACAACACCAGTTAGTATATGACTGGGATAAGGTTGAGATCAGGGTTATTATGGAGAAGCAATATCATGACAAGGTATACATCTTTGCATTGAGATGCCTTTTTAGTGGATGTAAAATTCACCTTGATGGCATTTTTTACTTGAAATCTCTAAGAAAACTTTTATAAAAAATGGCAGGTGACCTAAGATGTTCATCAATTGGTCACATGTCTGATCTATCCACTCAACTGCCAGTAATCTTTCAAAGGTCTGGATAGGCCAAAATATCTTTGCTCTTTCTTTGGATTTGAATTGGTGTTAGCCTATATGACTGAAGCATCAGATAATTGGACCAATTCAGATAATGACTTATGGGTACCATTGGTTATGAGAAGATTACTTTCATTGCCCTTCTGTGCAAGAGCCTAGTGATTAACCTGTTTATTAGTGTCATATATATGGTGTTAAAACAACAATGTATCAGTATTAACAGCAGAAAATATAACTATCTTCATCTTATTGAGTAAATTTATAGTGCTGGGGTTATATCAGCAGTGATAGCCTCATTGCTTGGCTATTGGGTGCCACAAGATCTTGGGATTGATTTTCAACAAGAAAACATTCACTTTCACTTGAAAGGTTTACTTAACACCATATATAAAATTTTAATTAAAACATGTGAATTAACTTTTGTTTGAAGCTTTATTAGAGGTACAATGGTTGTTAAAAAATAGTAGTAGTTCCTTAACTGACCAACTTAAAAAGTGGGAGAGAAATTTAATACTACTTTTTCCAAATAAATTCACTGAATCAATTAAAGATATTTCCTGTCCTTTTTATAGTTTTTTTTCACTAAAATAAATTGGTAAGTAAACATGATATTATTTGGATTTTTGCTTTGTGTAAAGCTTATGCATTCTGCTATTCTGTTATATTGCATTATTGGTGAGCCCTTTCCCAGTATTAATATACATCCAAGTACAGAGTTATATCTGAAATATCAGTGCATACATCTACTTTTTTTGCACGTTTGAATACTAGAGACTTTGAATGTAGAACGTTTTACCATAGTGATTGGTTAGTTAAGTTGATGTGTTATGTTGTGCATATGATTCTGGGAAGTATAATAAACAATATAAAGGGGAAAATTAAGAAGAGAATGATACTTTATTGGATATGAATATAGGATAATATATAGTATCACAGAAAGGCACATACTGTCCATGTACGTCATGGAAGTCATGGGGCTTATCTGAGTAATGTTCCTCTTAAGTCACAAGGCTGATTTAAGTTGTATTCTGCTTAGGATCTGGATTGTCTGATACCTGTAATAGATGATCAACTGATAGTAGTGCTACTGACTTACGGTTGGTTGGTGAGCCATTTGGTGACTTATTTGGTGATCTACTTGGGGTGTTAATTCCCTGAGAGGGAGTAATTGAAGATGTTGCAATGTCTCCCCCTGGGGTGCTGGAAGGCGGAGCCTTGGGAATTTTTGTTAGAGTGTTTGGAATACAGGCTTGGTATTGATCCAGTTTGGCATTGGAAACAGGAAGTCTGTAATTTTTTTGGGCTGTTCTTGTTTTATACAGGCAGAGTCAATTGTGGTGCATATGCTTTAGTTCAGTTTAGGCTCCAATTCCTTTGATAAGGTAGGTGTTTTTTGGGCTTGACTTCCATGACAATACCTGGTCCACATAATCCTGGTTCCAACTTGTGCTGATTGTGTTTGACAACCCAGATTCTGTCCCCAACTTGGAATCTTTCCTGCTGTAGTGGGATTGCTTCTCTCTTGACTCTTTTGTGTTACATTTCCTCTTGGTCTTTTCTAACGTGTTTTATGTTGGGGTCACTGTTGTCTGGCACCTTTTTGGGCAGAGGTAATTGTGGTCTTGTGGTTGTACTAACAAGAGCAGACTTTTTTCCATAGACAAGTTCATAAGGGCTTTTGCCCGTATTACAGTTGACTTGTGTTCTACAGACCATGAGTGCTGTTGGCAGCATGTCAACCCAGGCCTTTGAATTTTTAGCGGGTAACTTACTGAGGGTTTCTAAAAGCGAGCTGTTTAGTTGTTCTACTCGTCCATTTGCTTGAGGGTGATACAGGCTGGCTGGGATGTGTTTTATTCCATTCTTGGCAAGGTGGATTTTGGTGTCAATGGCCTTAAGTTTGGTGCCTCTGTCTGTGATCAGGAGGTCAGGTTTTCTGAACTTGGTTATGATTTCTTTCCCAATAAATTGTCTCACATCATTGCCTTTGTGTTTCTTTGTGGCTTGTGCCACAGGCCACCTGGTTTCATAGTTGATAGCTGTTATGATTTAATTCTTGCCCTTGTTTTCACCAGGAATTGGTCCCACAATATACAACAGCCATACTTTGAAGGATTGTGTGATGGATACAGGTACTACTGACTTGGGTGGTGCCTTGGATCAGGCATACTTTTCACAGACTTCACATTGCTCCAGTACTTCCTTGATATCATCTAGCATGTTGGGCCACCAGTAGCAAGTTGTGAGTTATTCATGCAAGTTCCTGCTACAGGTGTGGCCCAGATCTCTGTGGTATTGGAGGATTGTGTCAATCTTTTGTGTTGACAGGACGTAAGGTACGGTGGCACCATTTGGAAGTATTCATTGCAGAGTGCCATATACATTTTTGAACAGATGTTTGTTCTTAAGGACCTTCTCTTGGACACCCATTGGGGTGCTAGGTAGGAACTCTTCTTAGAGATTCCTCATGATAAGCATGGGCCAGTCAGGGTCCCCATCAGTGCATAGGATGTGTTTACTGTATAGCCTTGAAAGGGCAACTGCAGTAAGCATTTCATTGCCTGGATTGTATTTGATTTGCATTGGGTATCTCTGTATGAGACTCATTCACTCAGCTTGCCTTCTTGACAAATGCTGTTGTGCCTTAAAGAATATTAATGATTTGTAATAGGTGAGGACTTTAAATGTTTGGGCTCCTTCTAGATAACCTTGCCATTTAATGAGACAGTGTACAATAGCTACCAGCTTTTTATTGTGTATGGGAAACCTTTTTTCACCATTGGACAGCTTCCTTGACTTATACGCTACAAGGAGGAAGTATTTTTCTGCTTTCTAGATACAAAGTACTCCTTCTATGGTGCAGTCAGACGTGTTGGTTTCCAACTTGTATATCCCTTCACGGTTTGGGTATTGAAGGATAGGGGCGGTACCATTTGTTCTTTTAGCTGGCAGAAATGTTGGTCTTGTAGAGATGTCCATACAAATTTGGTTGTTTTGCATGTGATGGCTGACAGAGGGGCCGCCAGAGCACCCCAGCCAGGGATGAATCTTCTAATGTAGGCTATCATGCCTAGGAAGGTACAGAGTTTGCTTTTGGTTCTGGGGGCTAGCATTTTAGTTATGGTATGTATCTTTTCTGGGTCTGGTTTGATTCTGTCCTTACTTATAATGTGACCAAGGAATGAGAGTTCAGATGAGAAGTCACACTTTGATGGCTTTGCAATGAGTTGGTTTTCTTTGAGAATTCAGAGAACTGCACAGACATCTTCCCAGTGTTGTTTTAGGGTTTGACTGTAGATAATTATGTTATCCAGGTAGGTGATTGCTTGCTTCCCAATGTGTTCTTTGAAAACCTTTTTCATGAAGGTCACAAAGATGCTACGGGTGTTTTCATGTCAAAATCAAGGACAACACATTTGAAGGATCTGTACTTGGTTCTAAATGTGATCTTTGGGATGTCTTCAGGTTTTACGCAAATTTGATGGTAGCCTGCTGCCAAATCAATTTTTGTGAAGATTTGGGACCCCCCCCAGGGCCTCAAAAATTTCATCAATCAGGGGCAGGGGATAACTGTTCTTAATTGTGACCTTGTTGAGCACTCTGTAGTCCGTGACTATGTGAAGTCCTCCATTTTTCTTTGCCACAAAGAAGACACAGCACCAAAAGGCAATTTTGAGGGTCTAATGAGGCCCTTTTCAAGCGCTTTGTCCAAATAGGCTTTCAGAGTGTTTTCTTATTGGGGTGTAAGGCAGTAGATGGGCTGTGCTTTTGGTACACTTCCCTTGAGATTGATTTTGTGTTGCATATCACGGTTGGGTGGTAACCCTGGTAGGGTTTCTTGGGAGACAGAAGGGAAATCACTGACCAGCTGTAAAGCCTCACAATATGAGGTAGTATTTTAGCAAAGTAGGGTACCAAGTTGGTGACTTGGAATCCTGTGAGCGCTGTCACAATGGGGTAGACCGTCATCATCCATCTGAAGACCTTGATGTGTACGTTAAATCTTCCAAAATTACTGGCAAAATACGTAAGCACATAGTATACACAGGTGTATATAGCTATGTACTGGGTGGAGTGGGGCAACACCAGCGTGGGCCAGGAGTACTGCTCAGAGGAGTTTAGCTGTGCTGGCTCCTTGTAGAAGTACTTGTCAGGTGGTTTATTGTACGGCTCATGCTGATGATTATATTGGTGGCCCCCAATCCCGAGGCAGGCTGTGAGTACAGCTGAGAAGATTAAATGGTTCATCTTCTGATCCTGGGAAAGAGCAGACAAGCTTAGTGTCTTAACTTTCTTGTAGAGTAAAGTTCTGGTTTGATTTATGTGATACTATTGAGGGGTAATTTCACTCAATGATAGCACAAACTACCATCAAGTGAATTGGCTTTATTATATACTATCATCCTTGTGGTGGCATGAATAGAGTAAAACACTGGGCAGGGAATCCCAAACACTTGGTGTTGTCTGGAATTCCCTTTTGGGAGGGGAATCAGTAGTGGTGTGCAGGCAATGAATTGGTATTTCTGGGCTTGCATTGGCTTGGTGTATTATTGGATGCTTTCATGCATCCAATTTTAAATTCTGCAGTTAATGCAGGAATGGATGGGTTGAGAAGCTTGTCAGCCCCTCCCAAATTTGGCAAATTCCAAATTTGAGCAGCAGTTCCCCCTCCATTTTGGTTTGGGGAAATTTCCTTTTTGGGTTTCCCCTTTTGGAAAATTCTCCATTTGGAGGCCTGGGTGGGGGACTGGCTGGCGGTGGTGGGTGGGTGGGCGGGGGCTGGCTGGCTAGGGTGGGCAGGCAGGCGCGCGCAGGCAAGCCGCTAGGCTCAGCGTACAGCCTGTGGACGGCTGGCAGCCAGCTGCATGGCCCACAGACAGGGTATAAAATCCGTCCAAATTAAAATTCTTGTTTTAATTCTTGTTTTCTGGCCCCTGATTCCCGCAGCAGTTTCCCCAATAAGGGGGAACTGCTGCCATTTTTTATTTTCTTTTTTACAATTGATTGTAAACAAAATATTGTCCTGAACTACAGTGTTGTCAGGAATATTCCTGACACCAGCTGATCTTGGATGTAGTCTTTATCACATCTGGTTTCTGTATTCTTTAAATGGTTAGTCTCATACATGCAGGTGTTCCAATTGATTTTGCTGGGGTCAGTTTCCTCTTCTGTTTCCATGTTTTTCATAAACACATGTTCTCTCATAAGCGTTTCAAGGTAAGTTGGGTGGACTTAGTGGTGTACTTTGCCTTGTTGTATGGTGAGAGTTGCGCTGTCCCAGTCAATGTGAGGTTTGATTGTCATGAATACCGCTATTCACCATGCTTTGATTTTGCCTTTGGTGGGCCATTTCAAAGACAAATCTCTTGCTTTTGCTTTTGCTTCTTGAAATGAGTTGATGTCTGAATCAGGAAGTACAATTATTTGGTTTCTGGATCCTGCGCAACTCACTTGCCCCACTCATGATGATGGCAAGTGATCCTACCGTCCAGGTAGTGTTTTGTGGTATTTCTCACCACTATATATTCCATTTTATATTCACCAATAAAAATTAATTTCTATTCACATTTTTGTCTTTGTGTCTTCTGTACTTCTGCGTCTCTCTCTAGCCACAACTAGTAGAGATTATTCTTCCAGGGCCGCAAGGTAAACACATTTGCCTTCCCTGTCATCTAACTGAGACTTAGTACAAATCCAATCCTAAGGTTAGGATTCCCCATTGTGTGTCTGTACCGCGCCTCAGAACATAACAAAAATGGTGCTTGTTACAGGGGCTGTAAGCTCCTTGGTTACCCTTTTGCATCCACGTTTTCAGGTCCTTTGCCTCTGCCTATACAAGAGCCAACTTCACCTGAAATAACCAGTCCTCTGTTTGAGGAAGATATTGTCAACCATCCTATTACCCCCACTATACTTAACCTTGGGAATGGTCCCCGCCTGGTTGCTTACCCCATGGGTACCCCTGACTTAGAACAAGTCATGTTGGTAGCCCTTGGGATAGCCGGGGAAGGAGCCATCCCTTGCCTTCAGTTGCAGTTCAGTTGGGCTGAATACTACAAATTAATTGTGGCCCCTCAATTTCCACAACATCTCCTCTCAGCAGCTGGCTCTGCTGAGCACTTACTATTGTCCTTTGTGCAGCATGCCTTGGCCCACTATCAAATGGTATTGGGGCTCCACATCCATGAAATCTTGTCTCTGCAAGCAGCAGTTACTCATCACTGGGACCAGTTTGCTGCCTACCAACACTGGATTCATTCCCTGTTTTCCTTAGTATCTGACAATCAGCGCAACTCTGTCACTTCCCAGACCCGCCTGGTTAATTCTATAAAACAAATGTGCTAGTCCATCCCTGAATACGTGAGAGAACGTCTACACAAGTTTCACCAGCTAGAACAACCCTGGCAAACTCAAGTGGATTCCACCTTAAATGCTTATCTCACTGACTCTGAACAACTTGTGCAACAGCTTAATGCATTCAGCACGTATTCCTTTGAGCAACTACAGCAGGTAGCGGACTTTGCTGCTAGCAGCCTTAATGAACTCAGTACAGCATTTGAACAAGAGAGAGCTGCCACCGCTGCTACTATAGCCAAACTCCAGAGTCAAGTGAATGAACTATCTACGCCCAAGCCAGATGTTCCGCCCTCTCCCCCTTCTGATGACTTGGTGGATAGGGAGCAGAGAATATTGGATGCCATTCAAGAGCTATGTACAACTACTTGCAGTCAGGGACGTCCTGCTGAAGCTCCTCATCCTGATTCACAGGTGTTTGCATTGAATGCTCAAGTTGCAGAGCTACAGCAAGAACTTGCTGCCCTACATGAAATGATGGCAACTGTTGCTAGTCCAGTTGGGGTTTTTGATGAAGATGATTGCTTCTCTGGCTTACTAGGAGCTCCTCAACTCCAATGCGCTAGGGAATTAATTGCCCTAGCTAACAAAGTGGATCAATTAGAGCGGGACCATACTGAACTGGATAGAGACGTACAAGAGATAAATGACGTGATCAACTCTGTGAATGATAGGTTTGCCCCTTGCCTCTCAGTGGGGCCATCCCTTACTTTGCAACTGGCTGAACTCTCCACAATTATGACCACCTAAGGTCAACACTTAGATACTACTGCACAACAGACCACTCAGGCTGTTCATACGGGTGCTTGCGCTGATGAGACTCTTACTACCCTTGAAGAAAGTGTTTGCCAACTATGGGCTAGGCAGCCCCCCTTGGAATCTGAGGCAGAGTTTTCCTGTGTATAAACGTACTCAATAGCAACTATGGTGGTCCAACCCCCAAAGCACACTTCAAGCCTACCTTTTAAGCAAGTCTTTGATCCTAAAACCTCAACCATTGCAGCTTTCCTAACTATCTACAAAACTGCCATGAGACAGACTTCAGACAAAGTTAAGAAAGAACATATTCTGACCTGTCTATATCCAACTTGCCAGAGGGTGGTGGTGCCTGAGCTGCCCTCAATTGAGATGTGGGAAGATATGAAGCAGCTTCTGATTGATGAGTTTGGTGGTGACCTTAGCCTGGAAGTAAAGAAGGACGCCTTCATGCATATTGCTTTCAAACCAAAGGAGACCCTAACTGGGTTTGCAGACAGATTCTACATGGAAGGACAACAGCTGATAACAAGCAGACAGTTGACAGCCCATGAAGCCTACACAGCTTGCGCTCAAGCCCTCAAGGTTAACCAACTTCTGTGCCTTCACTTCAAAGCCCATAAGGCTATGCTTTCCTCCATGAAGAGCATAAAGACTTTATTGCAGGATATGCACCTTACCCACTCTGGCGCAGTTTTTAGAGAAGGTTGAGCTACTTCTAACTCTGGTTCATCTTCCCATGGTCCTTGCATTCTTACCATGAACTCGCAAAATCCTCCTTGACGCCAAGGTTGCCACAACTGTGGTCAGATAGGTCATTATTCTTGAGTCTGCACCAACCCACGGGTTGAAGGAGCTGATCCAAAAGAGCAGGCAGGAAAAGAGCAGTCAACCTAGAGGCAGAGACGCTCTCAGTTGACAATTCTTCCCAGTCTCTTCCAATCCCTCCCTCTATAGCTGACTATGAGCCTGCTGATAGTGAAGCTCCTCCTATCCTCCTCTTGTTTCACAATATCTCTGATGATTCTGATCTGGATGACTCTGACACTGACAACACTGATGCATATGGGTACTCTGTTCTGGATGTTCCTGAAACCATTACAGTCCCCTATGAATTACGCTCAGGAAAGACTACCACTACTGCTAAGCCTTTGCCTGAAGCCAAAGAAGTTGTCTCTTGCCCTTACCTCACTCAGGCCAAGAGGTCCCCCGTGCTAGTGGAGTTGTCAGAAGAAGCTGCCAAGGTTGCTGACGCTGTCTTCAATAATGTATCTGTTTTGCTCCCCCTCCAGACTGTTTATAAGGAGTTCCCGGGATTAGAATGCATGATTGAGAAGTGGGATAAGGAACTAGCAGAGGCTCAAGATATCCTGGCTGTCCTTCCCCCCTTTGGTTGGACTACCACTCAAGTAGAGATAAACATTCAAAAAGTGAAGATCAAGGCTGTTCTAGATACTGGCTTGCCAGTCAACTTTGTCTCCTCCAAGCTTGTGAAGAAACTCAAAATTGTCCCTGACCTTAATTATCACCAGTCATATGGCACGGCTGGACTGTCTATGATCCACACCATAGGGGCATACTCTGCTCTACCCATGAGGTTTGGCAAACTTCTTCTAGCTGCGCCAGCAGTTGTCTTGGAAAATGAGAGTTACAATCTCTTAGTTGGCACCCAGTTCCTTAGGGAATATAATGGGATAAGCAACTTGAAAGATGGCTACCTCTCCATCCTAGGCTATGAAGTCCCTTTGATCTTTGAAGAGCCAGTTAAAGTTCCTGGGAAGCGCCTCAAGACATGTGCCTTGGAATATCCCACTGGGGTTTTCAACCTCAAATATTGCACCCACTCCTTAAACATGAAATGTCCACCCATGGCTTGTCCTGCGTCTGAGGGGATCCCTCTCCTAGCCACATCTGCTGTCACCATCCCTCCTGGCTCCCAGGCCATCCTAGACTCCCATATATCATATGAACTACCTGAAAAAACCTTCTTGAAGTTGCACTCTCCCCCCTTGCTAGGATGCAACAAACCTTATCTCTGTCCTGGAATCCTAGATGTCTCCCATAAGGATCCTGTTCAATTGTTGGTAGCCAGCCTGACTGCAATCCCCATGACTGTATCTAGGGGGCAGGTCATTAGATATGGCAAGTTGTTGAGCGCTCCTGATGTCCTGTCTCTTCATCCCTTTGTCACGTTTCAAGGCTTTAACCTACCTGAGGATGAGCCTCAAGTCCTATCTTTGTTCACTGCGCAAGACTTTACATAACTGTCCCCAGTTTAACAGAAAGAGGTGCTAGATTTACTAGACCAATTTTCTGACATTTTTGCAAAGGATATTACCAATTATGGGTTAGCCAAAGGTGTTATCTATCAGATTGACACTGGCAACGCCCCCCCCTTCCGTGCTAAACCATATTGCTGCAGTTGTGTAGAAGACGCCCAGGTATCTAAAGAGCTCAAACAACTGTTAGACACTGGGCTGCTGGCACCTTCCCAAAGTCCTTGGACATCCCTGCTACTCATCTTAAAAAAGAAAGATGGGGGTCATTGTATTGTGATGGACTATTGTCAAATGAACTCTTTGATCAAGAAGGACTTGTACCCCTTGTTGTGTATTGATGATGCCCTCTGACGTCTTGGAGGCTCTAAATTCTTCTCTGCAATGGATATGGAATCTGGATACTGGCAAGTTGACCTATTGCCCAAGGATTTTCAGAAAGCCGCGCTCATTACCTCTGAAGGGCTTTTTGAGCCTACTCGCATGCTGCAGGGACTCTGCAACGCCCTGGCCACCTTCCAAAGGGCCATGGATTCCATCTTTTGTGACTTGAAGTTGCTGTGCATCCTAGTGTACTTGAACAATATAACAGTTTTCAGCGCTACCTTCACCAATCACCTGGCTCATCTCAAGGAGGTGTTCATAAAGATTTGAGAAGCTGGCCTTAAGCTAAAAACTTCCAAGTGCGCCTTCTTCAAAGAATTTCTTGAATTCTTGGGCCATGAAATGACCCAGACTGGGATTTTCCCAATGACTAAGAAGGTTGAAGCCATCAACAAAATGCTTCTGCCCATCAACCTGAGAGAAGTACAAGTCTTTCTAGGGATGATGGGCTACTATAGATAGTTTATCCCTGACTTTGCAAATACTAGTGAATCTCTAGTCCAGCTGTTACACAATGTTCCTTTTGAATGGACTGCTAGTCAACAGCAAGCCTTTGAGACCCTTAAGCAAAAACTCAAAGAGGCGCCAATCCTAGTGTATCCTGACTATTATAAGAAGTTCATCCTGTACACCAACACTAGTATCTTGCTATTGGAGCTATTCTGGCCCAACTAGATGACAAAGGTGTAGACCATCCTGTAGCTTACACTTCCTGTGTGCTAAACAAGCATGAGAAGAATTATAATGTCACAGAGAAGGAGTGCCTTGCCGTGTTGCATGCAGTCAAGCAGTTTTACCACTACGTATATGGGACCCACTTCACAGTTATCACTGACCACACTTCTCTTAAGTGGTTACAACAGCTTAAGGAGCCTGAAGGGTGCCTAGCTAGATGGGCTCTACGTCTGCAGGGATACAACTTCAAGGTGCTCCACTGCCCTGGGATTCAACACCAGAACGCTGATGGGCTCTCCAGAATGCCCATTCTTGCTTTGCATCCTGCAGAGGCTGACCAGTTATACAAACTAATTGGGTACCTGTCTAGTTGATAAAATGAGACAGAATAGGTAAAACTGGCCTTGTCCAAGCTATCTGAAGATACCCTCATACGTGACAATCAGCTCTTCAAGAAGGTACGAGACCAGTATCTACCTTATGTACAACCCAGTTTTTGCCTCTTGTTGGTGTTGCAAGCTCATAAAGAGACTGGGAATGGAGGAATTGCTAAGACCTTTGACTGGCTTCAAAAGAATTACTTCTTGGAGAACCTTTGCCTGCTGATCCCAGACGTCATAGCTAGCTGCCACAACTTCCAGCTGCAAAGGCCTTGAGCTGTTGCCCACAAGTTCAAATTAGTCCCCCCACAACATGCCTTCCACACTGTCAGCATTGATGCGGTAGGTTCTCTCCCCCGCTCACGTTCTGGGTGTCACTTTATTATGATTGCAGTTGATCACTTCAGCAAGTGGGTAGAGGCTTGCTCAACAAAAGACATCACAACTAAGACAACTGATGCCTTCCTGTTACAAGATGTTTTCTACTGCCATGGCTGTCCTCAAGTGTTGCTCTCTGATAATGGGACTAACTTTAATGTCAAGCTGGTAACCTCTGTTGTCAAAGCTCTGGGATCCCACCAGTCTTTCTCTGACCCTACAATACTTCTACCAATGGGGCAGTTGAGTGTGCAAATTCAACACTGGTCTCCATCATGAGGAAGCTCACCTACTCTGACGCTGCCAACTGAGACCTATACTTACCTGCCGCTCTCTTGGCATACTGCCTTAGCAAACATTGTGTCACTGGATACTCCCCTTTTGCTATGTTATATGGGCAAGAGGCTACTACTCCATTACTCTTGGGGGGCCCCTGCTTACCTCTGATAAGGCCATGAATCCTGAAAACCACATCAAGGATCTAGTCAACCACATGATTGATATACAGGCCACTGCCTACACTTCTGCATACAAAACTAAGATGCTTGAGCTTTCTCCTGATAATGCTGGATGCTCCCCCCTGCCTGAATTCAATGTTGGTGACCATGTAATTTACTATCAACACAGAGTAGGTGGTTGCACACATAAGTTGGACTCTCTGTGGATTGGCCCTTTAGAAGTGACTTTTAAATGAGGGTCCAAATGCATGGTAAAGCTCCTCTACAGTGACTGTTCTTTTGCTCAAGTGCACGCAAAGTTCCTTTGTAAATATTACCCCCATAAAGCCAATCTAGGGGAGGGCAATGTCGTGAATACTGCTATTCACCATGTTTTTATTTTGCCTTTAGTGGGCCATTTTGAAGACAAATCTCTCGCTTTTGCTTTTGCTTCTTGAAATGAGTTGATGTCTGAACAGGAAGTACAATTGCTTGGTTTCTGGATTCTGCGCAACTCACTTGCCCCACTCATGCTGGTGGCAAGTGATCCTACTGTCCAGGTAGTGTTTTGTGGTATTCCTCACCACTATATATTCCATTTCATATTCACCAATAAAAATTAAGTTATATTCACATTTTTGTCTTTGTGTCTTCTGTACTTCCGCGCCTCTCTCTAGCCACAACTAGTAGAGATTATTCTTCCAGGGCCGCAAGGTAAACACATTTGCCTTCCCTGTCATCTAACTGAGACTTAGTACAAATCCAATTCTAAGGTTAGGATTTCCTGTTGTGTGTCTGTGCCGCCCCTCAGAACACAACATTGGTCTTTCTTATCCAATCCAGGCCAAGCATAACATCTATTTGGGGATTGGTATGATAGGACCACTAAGTGTAGTCTGCACACCCTCAATTTGGGTGCAGAAAGATTTTGCTTCCATGTTGACTGATGTACTCCTGTTGTCTGCCATGCTAACTCTCTTGATGTTGCTTCAGACTGTTGGTAGTTTCATGAGGTTAGCAAATTATTTGTCAATAAGGGATTGATCTGCTTTAGTATCAAATAGTGCTGTGCCCTGATATCTGCAAAAGCAGAAAGGATAAGTGAGGAGTTTATTTCCAGTTTAGGCAGCAAACAGTAGAGAATTGTTGGAGGGTACTTGGATCATGGTGATTGAATCCATGTCCTGGTCCCTGTATGAGTCTTGTGAGTTGGGGGAGGGCAACTGGCCAAAGCACTCCCCTGAGCTTTTCCCTCCTTGTTGGTGTCTTCAATACCTGCTTGGTTAGCCTGCGCTATACAGTTCCTGTTGCAAGGATGGGGGTTACTGCATCAGTTATTTTTGCTTATTGGGGCGAGGGTCCTTCTTTGCTGTGGGGCTCTCCTTTTGCTTGTTTGTTGGGTGTAGATTGTTGGATTTCTGAGCTGTATATTTTTCTTTCACAAATACATCTTCAAGGTTCTTGCAGCGGGTCATGTCAAACTGATGTCTGATATATGTGAGGAGACCATTGTAGAAGTCCAACTGAGGTCCTGGCTCATCAAAGTTGATGGTACTGGGAGCTTGGTTGCATAAGCCTTTGTACGCTGCAATATAGTCCTTGATTGTTCCTGTCATTTTGAAGGTTCAAAGTTAGGTCATGATCACCACATCAGAACTCTTCACAGAGAAATTCTCAAGGAAGGCAGTTTTGAATACCTCCCAGTTTTCATTTTGGTCAGGGTGCTGGTCAAGCCATTCACTTACAAAACAAGAGGTGGCTCCTGTAACACAGAGGGAGATTTTTCTGGCTCAGAGTCTGTGACAGTAGCCTAATTATGTAAACTTGCTTTGGGTGTTGTTGATCCAGAGGCTGGTGTTCTCTCAGTGTAACCCTGCAAAGGTCCCAATTTCTGCTGAGTGTAGGTGTTGAAATACAATGTTGGGTATTTTGGGCTGTTGTGACCCTGTTATGGTTGGGGTTACGTGCAGCAGTCTGTGGGCTTTGAGAGTATTGTATTGTTGGATAGGCACAAGGACGTTGTTGTAGATAACAAAATCTGCAGGGATGCCATGTCCTTCTTTGTAGTCTCTCCAGCCGGTAGGGAGTGCCATTTGTTGGGTCTTTTTCTTAGGAGGAATTTTTTTCTTTGAGTTGAGTAAGTATGGATAACCTACATGTGCTACCACTGTTGTGTATATACTTCTGGGAAGTATAATAAATGAGATAAAGGGGAAAATTAAGAAGAGAATGATACTTTATTAGATATGAATATAGGGTAATATATAGTATCACAGAAAGCCACATACTGTCCATGTATATCATGGAAGTCATGAGGCTCATCTGAGTAGTGTTTCTCTTAGGTCATGAGACTTATTCAAGTTATGTTCCACTTAGGATCTGGATTGTCTGATCCCCGTAATAGATAGTCAACTGATAGTAGTGCCACTGACTTACTGGTTGGTCAGTGAGCTATTTGGTGACTCATTTGGTGATCTACTTGGGGCGTTAATCCCCTGAGAGGGAGTAATTGAAGATGTTGTGACAGTTACATAAAAATTAAAAGATTAGATACCTGTTAATATTATTCTCAAGCACTATCTTACACTATTATTGCTCTGTTTAGTTTACAACTTGGGTTTAATCTGGACTGGCTTTGGTTTTTTAATAGGTGTGAAAAGTACAGTATCTTTAAAGTTTTTTTCAGGTTCTTTTTATTGGGTTACATATTTTAAAGGTTCATCGTTTTCAATCAATAGCTTTTGTATCGAATCTATTGAAATAAGCTCTTTTAATAGCCATATTATCTCTATTGCACTTGTTATATAAAATTTCAGTTTAGCCAATAAAGGCTTTGATTTTGAGTTATACTTTTTGTTTGAATTCTTTAAGTAACGAGATTGTTTTATAGCTGGAAGGGGATATTTTTTAAATGTAAATTAGAAATTGGTGCAGGTCAATCTAAACTGTGCTGTTTATGGATCAATTTTACAAATTAGTATAGCAAGTGAATCCTGACATTGATCGCACTGCTTCAGGGTTTGGGCAGGATGTGAGCTATTTTTAGGACTTTCGTAGGCAGTCTGGGTTGTTAGTGGTGATATTTTGGAATATAAAGTTTTACATCTGGAAGCTTCAGGCATTAAGTGGGGCTTAATGAAACATAGAGCTGACAAATGGAACATCGTGGTATGTGGCAGTGAGCAGAAGCCTTATTTTACTTTGAAAAGGCAGGATCTGTCTAATGTGAAGCTTGGGAGAGATGCTCAATAGGGAACTTGCTCCACAGTTAGCGATCTGGCAGTGAGGATTTGGATTGTCGGGAATCATTCTGTTGGCTGGAATGGCGCAGTGGAAAAGGGGATTTGGCGCCAGACTATAATAAATGCACTTGTTTAGAAGTCATTTGGAAGTGACGCTTGTGGAGACCATCCCGAACCTGGATTCAGGATTTAAGCGAGCAGGGGCAGGTTTATAGTGGAAATCTGTCTAGAATTTATAGGAATCGCTTAATTTGGTTGTAAACCAATATCCAGTTGATTGTAAATGTCTGAGGCAGATTAAAAATTAAATGAGATTGAGAGAAATGATTGGCTGCAGGATGATCCGACGAATGCTGAGGTTTAATTGGCTGTTCAGAGGAATCAATCAGCTTCTTTGTGATCGGATTCAGGATAGCAGCTGGAAATAGTGGCACTATTCCTGTGGGGCAAAGTGTTTGGACGTCAGGAATGATTTGAAAGAAGCAGTTAACTGATTAAAAGGGCTGGGATGATAACGCACAGGTATTTAAGGCCACCGCTTTGAAACGAGCTTGTAAAATGCAGATAGGTAACAAGAAAACCCGCTCCAAGAACGCCATCCCGCGGCCAAAGAATTCATTTATGGTATACCGCCAGGAGAAGCAAGAAGAGATCATCTCAAAGAATGGCCGCATCAACAATACGCTGATTTCGGAGATTGCTGGATATATGTGGAGAACTGAAGATGAAGAGGTTAAAAAGGCATACCGTGACAAAGCCGAGATAGGAAAGAGAGAACACCGACTCCTATACCCCGACTACAAGTATACCCCAAAGAAGCCCCAGAAGCCCAAGTCCCACAAGCAAAAGAAGATCAAGATAGACACCTCAAGGCTAGATCTGCACAAGAACCTAAAGGCTGACTATTTTGACCAGATCATCAAGTACATCGACCTTAACGTCCCTGAAATCCGAGGTTCTTCCATCCAAGCAAACATCTGCCAGCTCCCTCCCAGCTTCCTCGACACAAAGACATCATTTATGGTCCCCACACAAGATAGTGTGCATGACCATCCCCAACAGGAAGCAGTCAAAGAGGAACACTACTCACAACAATGGTCACAGGAATCTATTCTTCAACTGCCCCAGTTTGTGCCGCTAAACGGCAACCAGCTCCTTGCAATGCAACACAATGCTTTCCAGCAGTACTGCATAGACCCACAATTGACTATCCCAGCCTTTACCATGGATCCATACCTATACGGCCTTAATAACTACCAAATGCCGTACTTGGATACATGTTTTAATCAAGGAATGATCCACAATGAAAACATCTCATCCAACGAGTTAGCTATCCTTTATTACCACAATCCAATTTTTTCTAATTCCAATCTACAATAAATCTTAGTTCATTTCAAAATTTATATCTGCAATAACTATTAAATAACATTTGATACCAAACCCTCTTTTACTCAATCTCTGTGAATATTATATCAACCATACTACAACATCTATATTCAAATTTAATACTGAAAATTAAGCATATGCATCCTACAAGCTCCAAAATAAATCAATAAACCAAATCACATTAAAAATATATCAGAAATTCTTGGATCATATGGTTTAGTGAGCCCATATATGAAAATCAAGGTCACTATCAAAAGTATCGTCAGGAAGCTGAGAATTATTCAAAAACAGTAGTAGATTTTATTAACTGGATTAAACAGGTTGTATACCCATTTTATAAAAACTTACTCTGATTATTGTTCATCTTAAGGCGGGAAAATATACAAGGTTAATATACTTAAATGCCTCAAAGCTAGAAAACCACTACATCCTTTTACTTCTTTACAGACCAGAAGCATTCATAGTTGATGTAATTTTCAGAGCTGCTGAGATAGATGAACCAACCCAGGTTTCTAACAGACTGAATTTATACCCTAAAAAATCTTCACTGGATTGATTTATATTGTTGATTTTTTCATGCTTGACCCAAGTTGGTTCCGAACTTTGTTTGGTTCATCTATCTCAGCAGCTTTAAGAAGCACTATGTAATTTATGACATCTTCTATTACTTCTTTCATTAAAATGACTCCTCATGAATCATTTCAAATCCAATCAGAATAATTGCCCTGTAGTCTTGGTTTGTCTAAAATCTTATCTTGATAAACTAGGCTTCCAAGTAACCCTCTTTAAAGTTTTCACTGGCTGTATAAGTATGTGTACTATTCAATCTATAACTAGCTCTTCATTACTCTTGATAAAAAAACCTCTTAATCTATCTTTTTCTCAGTTGACATGATTTTAAATGCACTGTACCTTGTACATTTGTTGAAATAGACTAATCACAGCCATCCAAGAACCCCCAAGCTGTACGCTAATAATTGGTGTAAGATAGGTTTAGCAATATTAAAGTTTGTAATCTTGTTGACATTGATGGTGTGCTGAATAGGTCACCAGAAGAAGTATGGTTCACTCAAATATGCAGCACAAATAGATAACAAATATAATCAACCCTATACATCAGTTGAGTTGCGCTCCACTATTTTGAAATAAAGGATATCTTGGCAGGAAGCCTTTTAAACAAAAGACTTGCAGGTCAAGCTAAGTAGGAGTCAGTAACTTGGGTATTGCAACAAAGGTAAAGTGCATTATCTTTTTGTCCTGTTTCAGGAAAATATAAAATATAAGTCTTTCTGGACAGCAAAAAGAGAGCACTTGAAGCTTAGAAGATGCAAAAGCAGAATAAAGATAAACTTAGATTTGTTTGGAATGAGAAACCCCTAAAATTCCAAAGGAATCAAGCTTTGTATCATTATCAAAGGCACCAATGTGCATATTGCTGGTAGAGGCGCGGACAACTGACTATTTGATTTGGATTCATCTTGGGGAAACTAGACAATTCAGCTCAAAAGAAAAACCCCTCCATTTTGCATACAATAGCTTGACCCAAACTATCTCTTTGTCAGTGACCCACTCAACTGGAAGCAGGTACCTGAACCTCCAAATAACTCCACTTCTATTTTCAAGCACATTCATTTCTTCCAACTTGATAGACTCATACAGCATATATAATAGAATTGAGCCTGATGATAAGATATGCACACCAGCATATATTGTGCTAAAGAAGCCAATAAAAAAGATAAACCAAGCCAGAAACATCAAGAGGGCACAGTAGAAGGAAGGTTGTATATCATAGGCCCTAACCAAAGTAGATGGCATAAATACCAATTTTAAATCCTGGCAACTCACAGAAATTTAAGGGGTAGTAAAGGTTGTTATTAATTGAACAAGTCTATAAGCCAAAGTCAGTGACTTGTGTGAGATTAGGCTGATTGACTACAAATTATCAGGCTAATCATTGCATGCAGATCTTATTATTTACATACCATATTATCACTAGATGATCATCCTATTAAGTATAGTAATTATACACCGTGTAATTGCTGGTATATTATAATTGATATGGCTATTACACAGTGTATAATTGTCAGTCGACATAGTAATTATCATTGATTACACCCTGTGTAATCAATAGATCATCAATTGTATATCTCTCTTTCCTTCCCACTGGAAATTTGTATCAGCTCAGCCCCACCCAGCCTGAAAGACACATATGTGTATATCAAACAATTGATTTGGGAAAAGCTATGAAATGCCAAATTCACCTTAACAATGCACAGCAGATAATTGGTTCCTTATTGGCTCAGGTTGCTATTAAATGGCAGATAATCCTCAGGCTGATATTGGATCAAGTCAGCTACTGTAAATTCAGAACCTAAACGTAAAAATGCGGGATTGTCAAATCCTTGGTCCAAATTTTGAATCACTTTTGCGGGCAACCCAGCTGAGTGAAGATTAAAAAATTTAATAAAACCAATTATTTGATTTGGCTTTTTTTGATTTATTTAAATTGGCAAATTTGAATCCCTTGAGCAGATAACTCAACTAACTAAAGACAAAAAACAACAAGCAAATGCAGGATACATGAATCAGAAATGCCAGGCTCTAATGTACAATTTAAGATTTCCTGTATGTCTAAAAAATCATAGAAAACATGTAAAATTGACAAATCTGAAGTTGCAGGATTGTCAAATATGTTACAAAAGTAACAGCTTCAAAGCCAAGCGGGAATCAAACCTGCTCCTAGCCACCAGGCAGGGCTAGCAGACAGGGAAGATTTGCCCGCACCTGGATTTTTGCTTTTTGAAGCAAATCCAGGTGCAGGAACCATTCCTGCCCTGGTGGTAGCTGAGGGGCCCGCTTTGGGCCCCAAAAGCTACACCCAAGCCTTGGTGGGTTTGGCTGGGCCTGGGCAGGCTATTTTTAGCTGCCCAGTAAACCCAGATCAAGCCCACCCTCCATTAAGTAATTTGGGGTCCCCAATTGGGGACCCTTTTTTAAATCAAGTTCTTTGGGCTCAAGAGAGCCTGTCAAGCCAGTCCAAAAATGTTGATCAAATTGAGAAAACCCCCAAAACCCCAGAAGCCAAACCTGCCAGAATCAATGACCAGCCAAGCCAAGATAGACCATCAAAAAGCCAAACAACTGTTCCTGAAAACTCCAAAAATAATCATGAAGCAGCCAACCAAACAGCAGAACCTGAGAAGCCAAGCCTTGCCACACAGATAGCACCAGAAGAGTGCCCAGAGGCACCTGCATGTGAGTAAGTATATAAATCAGAAGCACTTGAAAAAGTTCTGTATTGTCATCCTTACCAAATAAAGTTGTTATGAACCTTTGGTTCACCAATCTGTTTCCATACATATTTTTGATACTCCTCCATCTGCATACACCCAAGCGTCAGTACCCATCTACTGGGATAGATAGTCAGACTCTATTTGATAAAACCAAAGCCTTTGACTACTACTGTCCACCCAATGCTCCATTTATCCCTGTGCATTTCACTGAGTATCCTTCCAATCCTGATCACAAACCCTGGACATTGGAAGACTTGCAGTGGTACACCAGCCCAAACGCTCCCAAGGAACCCTACCAAATTGTCTGTGACGGCAAAGCAATCACCATCTACCCTTTGATCTTCAACGGGAAGTACAACAATCCTGCTGCCTACTTGGTCCCCATGGAACTGCCCCTGACACCCAAACCAACCATCTCAACCCCCACTTCTGATTCCACTGGCCAGAGTAGTCAATTCCTGGGAGTGCTTTATCTGGCGCTCACGGGATTGATTGACTCTGCCTTGCCAGCGGCTGGTCCTTGGGCTGTGGCTGGGAAGGCCCTTTCCTACCTGGTAAAGTTAGGTCCCATCATCTGGTGGGCCATGCCAGTACCTGCTTTTACTCCTCCCTCACCTGCTGGAGCTCCACGGTACTATTGGTATCCTGACAAAATCCAAGAACCAAATTTCAAATCAAAAATGAGGTGAATTTGAAATAAATATGATTTATGAGCATCTCAAAAAGGAAGTCAAAGGATCTAGAGTGGATTTGTGCTGATTCTTTTAGGAATTATAGGCATTCTCAAAATCACCCTATTACATTTTAGGATGGCTAAAATTTAGATGCTTGATAAAGGTAGACTTTAGAAAACGCTAATAATAAAATAGAATTAAATATTACAATCTATTTTTATCAGGTTGCCTTTTCCTTGGTGTGTTTATAGTTCATTTGTTGTTGATGATGTACTTTCATTTAATTGGATAGCTTCACCTTCAGTTGCCTTGGCAATAGGAAATCAAGTTGTCTCCCCAAGGCCAGCTGTGGTTGCGGAGGCAACTTGATTTCTTATTGCCAAGGCAAATGAAGGTAAAACTATCCAATTAAATGCAAGCACATTACCAACAACAAGTGATCAATCAACACAACAAGGAAAAAAGCAACTCTATAAGAAATAGATTTTAATATATAATTATATTTTATTATTAGTGTTTTCTAAAATCAACTGTAATCAAGCACCCTTAATAGCAATACATAAACACATATTGTAGTAAACTGATGGTTTATCTTTCCCACCTCTCCTTCTTCCTTAAAAAGAAGTTTGTTTGGCCCCTGGCATAGCCAGAGGCCAAAAAGCTTTTAAAAAATTCCATGTTGTCAGGAGGGTGGCACATAAATCATTATATGGGTTTGCAGTTGCTATATTAGTGATTTGGAGTGCAGGATATTGTATAATTTACAGGTTTAGACAATCTTACATCTTGGTTAATTTTCATGTCTAAACATGGCTATCAAGATTGAATTTTTCATTTGATTTTAGTTATGGTGGAGCTTCTTGATTTGGGTTGATTTGTCCTAGTTTCTTACTGTACATTCAATTTGGATTCCAAATCATGCAACTGTTCTTTGAGTTTACTAGTGGCATTTATTTATGATTTAGAACTTTGTTCTTGGATTTGATAATCCCGCAATGCTAAAAAGCATAGTAAACTTAATGAAAATGGTTGATGGATTTGAACGCTTCAAATCTGGTTCCAGTTAATTCATTTTGTCCATTTGAAATATGCAGCTTGGCTTGAAATTTTCAAAGTTTCTATGATTTTTTGTGTTCTCAAACATTCAAATAAAAATACAAAGTATCCAATTTAATTAAAGAGTGGTCATCCCACAAATGTGATTCAAAGTTTGGACCAAGGATTCCACAATCCTGCATATTTAAGTTTAGGCTCTGAATTTACAGTATTGTATGCTGTATAAGCCCCAACTTGACCCGTCATATTAATAAGCAGAAGGCCTGCTATCCAGAAAAGGATCCATAGTCAAATCCTAAAAGGAATTCCAACAGTTTTATTCTCATAGATGGAGAGAAAAGGTTTGGAATATACCCAAGTGTCAACCAACAAGAAGGATGATGCCTTAGTGCCATCAGAGGTGCAGAAAGGTGCAGCCAATTAATAATTGCCAGTAGGCTAGTTCAATCAGAGTCAGGCTGTAGCTGAAGTGCCATGTATGCCTTGTAAAGGCCAGTAGCAACACATGTGCTAATAACAGCCAATCAGGATAGGTGTAGCTAGCAAAAATAAACCTATTGAAAAGTTAGCCACTGAGAACTGTCTGAAAGGACAATAACAAGGGTTGTTGAAGTATATATAGATACAGAAACCTTCAAGGATGATAACAAGTTCTTAGTTACACCTGGATATATTGCAGCCGCTGGCTAGATTGTACTCCAGTCCCAATAAATATAATTATCTTCAAAGTTCTATTCTACTGTAACCTTTAGTGCTATTTTCATAAGACAGGTAGAGTAAATTGGCAAGGCTAACATCTGTAGCTTTGAGCACACCAACAATAACCATGATTGCTCAAAAACTTGTGCAAAAGTTGACAGGATACCAGTATAACATAATATCTGAAACAACAGATAGTCGAATTGAGGGCTTCAAACTTGAAAATGATCAATAACCATGGAAATATCACATTGGCACTATCACAGATAATGAAATTTGACAGTTTCAAGAGACACTCAGTGCTGAGAGCTTCAGGACTGGAGTTTTGGTTGATGACCATATGAGAAGAAGTAAAAGTGTTGTGAATTGCTAAAGGGTTTAAGCAGCTATTTAACACTCTTCATATTGGATTTTGATGCTCCCAGGAAGAAGTTCCTGATGCTCTTAGTCCAATTAATAGTAATTGCAAATTTGGGTTCATAACATATTCCCCTCAAGCTTGGATGCAGGGGGTAGTCATAAAAGAACTTGGCATAAACTCTGGAAAACAGATGTCTACTAGAGTTTCTTTTCATAGTATAATTGGAGCAACACTTGAAGATCACTGCAAGATGACCAACCCATAAAGAATCCAACTTACGAGCAATCCACCTACACAATTCTGGTAATATAAGACCTGAGATTTCAGTTTTAATTCAGGAACAGGAGAGTGGGAGGAAATAGAAGGATACTGTAAGAATTGAGGGCATGTTAATAGGAAATAAAACCTAGCTCTCAACCGCAATAAAATCACAGTTTTAGCAATAACCAAAAAGTTTATCACTAACAATTACAGGGAGACCAAAGGTGGAAGGAATTAACTAAACACCAAAAGCAACAAGGAAAACCAAATGTCCAGAACCGCTAACAAATTTAAAACTTTATTAGATTATAAAATGATGAAGCAAGGTTTTTTCACAGCTCTTGCATTCATTTAAGGGATGTGATGGAATTGGGGTGGGAGTTTGAATGTCCTGTAACTGATTAGCCAATGATATGAGGGGTTTTGGGCAAATTTCTTGATGTAAAAGTGTCAGGGATCCACTCATTGGGAAGTGTCTCTCCAATAGAATGAAGGAGAGCTCCCAAGTTGAATTTGACTATAGTGGACCCTACTGAGATCCCTATCATTAACATGTGCAAAAGGTGACCAAATAAGCAGGATCTCCCCAGGAAGGGAGTGAAATAGTTTAAGAGATAATAGATACTGGTATACCCCAAAACCAACCAAGGGACCTTGGGATAAATAATAGGAGAAAATTGAGCTGTTTCTACATAGGGGGTGTGAAGAATTGTTGACCAGGGATTGTGGAAATCTTAATTCATTAGACAACTATTGACAATTAACCAGGGTCAATCAATTACCTTTTTGTAAATTAGTGTCATATATCACATAATTAAATGCATGATTAGTGATACATGATGTTGTTGCCAAGGATTAATCACACCACGTTGCCGCTACCCCAGATACCAAGTGCTGTGACGCCAGAGCGCCACTTTAGTTTACATTGAGTGCCAGGATGCCAGCACAATTAAGTGCAAGCACCAGAGCGCTGCAATAATTAACATCAAGCGCTGGGACACTAGCACAATTAATTGCAAGTGACAGAGCACCGCAAAAATTAACATCAAGTGTCAAGGCATCAGCTTTGAGAGAAAAAACACCAAGGCACCAGGTCTTAATATAGAAGTTTCTGTATACCAAATATGAGTGTTATCTGGTGCAATAGCAGAGGGTACCCTTGTGCTAGGTGCCACAGCATTGCAGGATTATGCCCTAAAATGGAAAGTTGTCCCTTTCTTCACCAGCACAACCAAGACTCTACAGTGCGCTAGAATGTCCTAGAAGACATTGCCAGCAACTGATGATTAAAAATATGAGAATATACCTATATAAGGTGTTGGAAGTAAACACCTAGGGGAAGAATTTTGAACCTACTTGTATAGGATTAAATAGAAGTATTCATTATAAATCAATTGGTCAAATTTCTTTCAAATCCTCACATTCAAAGGCATACAGTGAGTGTGTGTCCCTGCCTTCCAATCCTTCTGTTGAATCTGCTGGTGAACGCCAATTTTCAACAGGGGGAATAGCGGCACCATAGTCCAAAACAATACCAAATGGAGTCTTCTGATTTACAGTAGCTTTAAAAGCCATGGCATCAACCAAAATTACCTCAGATTTAAACAAAATGATTTCAGATTTAAACAAAATTAGAGTTGCGTGAGATTCAGGACTCAATTAATTTATAAAATTTCATGTAATAAATAAGCTGTCAAACAAAAAAATTTCACTAGCCCATTATACAAAATTATATCAAAAATCAAGCAGTTTAGTTCAAACCACAAACAAAATGAACTGGCGCAACAAGTGAAATGGGTGGATGCAGTTCCGGAGTATATTATAATCCAATCAGGATTCATATGAGGCACCAACAGAAGAACTAAAATGAAACAAAACTTGAGCAATCTAGAAGCAAGACTACACAAGCACAAAACAAAATGATCTCACACAAGATGTGTATTATGAGCAGTCTAAAATAGAAAAATAACAGTTTAACAGCCAATCAACAGCTATTCAATTTAAAAACATAGGCATTTTATCCATTTTCATGGCTCCAGATTTGTATGAAAAGGTTTTGAGAACCTTACAAATATGGTCTCAAGACTAAAATATAAATAAATCATTAAATTTTAAAATTTCTACTTTTAGTGATTTTATCCTAGGTTTTTTACAATGATTTTTACAAGCAATATCTTTGACGGCGCCAGCAGCCAAGCCAGCAGCAGCCAAGCCAGCTTCAATGGAGGCAAGGCTCAGAACGTGGAGGCACCTGTTTACACCTAAGCCTTTGAGGCAGGTAACAAGGAAGCTGATCTGTTACTGACCACCAACTCCTATGTCTTTGACTTGTTTGAGAGTCACTTAGTGTCTAGCTCTGCCCCTGCTCCTGTACCCACCCCCGCACAAGCTTCCCACCAACCAACCAATCAGGATGGCAACCTTGATTTGGAACAACTTCCTGCCACTAGCCAACCTGCCCCCACTACAGACAATCAGGCTTCAGCTCCCCTGGCCCAGCTCCCCAAGCAATGAATCATCACTGCCCAAATTCTTCAGGAAATTGTGGCACTGAATCTACAGGGTCTGTCCTGGGAACAGATTACTGCCGAGTTGCAATTTACCCAAGCTACTGTCATATGGGAATTCAAGAACCTGATTAATAAGGGGAATCTGATTGGTGCAGCCAAGAAGCCCAAGAAGGCCCCTGAGTCACAAATATCTGAGGCATACCCAATCATGATTGACCTCCTCCAGTGGGATCCCAAGCTTCCATTAACCCAGGTCCAAAAACAACTTGCGCACAATAACATATGGGTATCTGAGTGTATGGTGCAGCTCTGGATGTATGGGAAGGTGGCTTCTATATGGGTTCTTACCAATTTTTCTGGAAACCAATGGGATGGCACTGAGGATTTCCTGTATGACACCGCCATTGAATCAACCCTGGTCCAATGCCTGACTAGTCTAACTGATGATGTCATGTTCATCTTCTATTACAAGCTATCAGTAGCTTTTGATGATTTTGGCAAGCAAGGAAAAGCCGCCACCAAGAATAGAAGGAAGAAGGTCAAGAAGGGGACGTTCATTGGTGCATTTCTGGCTGTTTCAGCCAAGGGTTTTGTCTACTATTGGACAAACTCAGATTTCATTGATGGCTACTCATACAGCCACATCCTAGGTGGATTACTCAACTCCTGGGATGGCTCAATTTCCAAGTACTGGGTTTTCTTGAGCCACCAGATGGAGGGTAGCTCCACCACCCTCAAGGCCATCCAGGGACATGGGCACCAGGCCTCAGTCTACCCCACCAGCCATGCAGACATCCATCTGGCTGATGTTGTATTCTTCAACATAGGATCCACATTGCAAGAGCACTGCCCTAGGCTTTAAACAATCTCTATCTTGTGGTCCTTGACCATGATTCTCTCTTTGGTTGCCAGATGGTGGCTGACTTGTTTGCACAAAGGGTTTTCTATGTGAACATGGGCAACCAATCACGTAAGGATAAGCGCCTTCCACCTCAGGCCACTGCCACCTACCAGCACATCCAGCCAATAATCAATGAGGAATACAATGAGTGTTATATGGCAGCCATCACGCAAAATCCTCCTGCCTCCACCCTGCCACCAACATCCCTAACCTGCAAGCCCAACCCACCCAATCCCAGACCCCCCAAGCCAGCACCACCTCTACGTCTTCCTTCCCACGTTATTCTGCCTCCCAGGCATCACTCTCCCCTGCCCCAATAAACCCCTGTCACCAAACATTTTCTATTTATATTATCTTTTTTTGAATTTCAATTGTTTATGTTCTCTTTGTTTATAGTTGGTTTTATTCTTTATGTTCAGCTTATTTCTATAAAATCATATATTTACTATGTTGTGTATCTAGATCCAGAACACGGTTATTTTTAGCACTTAAACATAGCCCCTTGTGAAAATATTAACAACAATTTGATGATCAGCTAAATTTGAATTATAAAATTATAGTGTTAACTGTTTTTAGATAAAGTTGTTACTGATCCAATTTCAAAAGCTTAATGATAAACTTTAAGCCAATCAGGAGCCAAGTGATAAAGTGATTGCTGTGACATAAAGGGTCACAACAATCACTTTATCGCTTGGCTCCTGATTGGCTTAAAGTTTATCATTAAGCTTTTGAAATTGGATCAGTAACAACTTTATCTAAAAACAGTTAACACTATAATTTTCTAATTCAAATTTAGCTGATCACCAAATTATTGTTAATATTTTCACAAGGGGCTATGTCAAGCGCCAAAAATAATATGGTAATCAAAGAAACAATGCCAACACAAAGCAAACAACACATATTGAGATGAGTGTAAAACATATATAAAATGGGTAAAAAGATGGGATAATGTAGTATATGGGAAAACAAAAAGGAATAAACAAAGAGGCAACAGTATCAAAATAATACAGAATTTATTGGGGCAAAAGCTATAAAAACATATGAAAAGGTTAGTAAAAAAATCAAATGAGAAAACTCAAAAAACTGCATAAAGACCTTGACTTGGCAATTGCCAAAATCAAGGACATCAACCGCAAGGTCAAAGCCAAAGTTAAGTCTGCCGTCCTCACTGGGGAAAAAATTGACAAGGTGTCTGCAAAGGCACTAATGACAAAAATGCCAGACACCCCAGAGAAGACCATCAAGTGTCTTCTCAACATCCAGAAGACAGTGGTTGAGGGCCTCCAGTTCAAGGTGTACAATCTTTCTGTACTGTCTGTTTGGTTTGACGACCTGGAGATGTATGAACATCTCAACCCCGCCAAGCGTGCCAGGGCAGAGGATACTGAATTGCCAGCGCAATTGATTGCACCAAGAATGGCCAAGCTGGCTGACGCTGCAGGCAAGGAAGAATCACAAGAAGGTAGCCTAAAAACAAAATTAATGAATTTTCAAAAAACTTAGCATTTTTCTTAGAAAACGTGGACGGCAAACTCCGCCAAGTCCTGGTCCCTTTTGTCCTGGCCACCTTTTATGATAAATTATGCCACTCATGTGGCCAAGCAATTGTATCTGTCCCCCCCTGTTGATTGGGAGCTAGAGGACTGCATCCACGGGTCCTTTCCTATGTCCAGGGGGGCATTGTCTGGGCTGACGCATGGAGAGGGGGCATCCAAGTGGGCATTTACTGCCTACAAGGATGCCCAACTGGTCCGCCTGGACCCAGTTAACCTCAGTGGAGTTTACTTTGTAAACTCCATTGAGCTTGTTTGGGATGTCCTGGTAATACTCCCATTTGAGAATGTACTGGAGATGGGCCAGGCTCATGTGGCTGCTTGCTTCTGCTTCCCATTGGACTATATCCTATCTTACCTTCTGGACAACTTTGGGCGCGTGGTGGGCAAATTTGCTGTTGCAGACGCAACAGTCTCCAAGAAAACTAAGATCCTCCTTGCAGACTTTGGGCTATCCTGGAGTGCAGATGAGACAGGGCTCCCCTTGGCAATAGATCTTACCTTTGTGAAGATCAGGCACAATAAGAAGATCAGTGAGGTCTATAATAAATTGTGTGAGTTCACAGAATCCTTTGCTTGGCAAAGGCTTCACTTGGTGGTTTATCTTGGCTATCTTTTCTTCTTTGGGATGAGCGCCAGTGTAGAGGATCTAGACAGGGTCCTTCTGTGAATTGACAAGGCCTGGCTTGCATTTGACGGGAAGAAGGTCCCCCTGGATATGACTTGGTGGACCATGTAATCCAAGACGCCCTGGTCCTGGCAGGGATTTACGGGTTTGCAGCCCTGCCTGAAAAGCTGCTCCTCAGTTTGCACCTCACCCTACCCCTCTTCACCAGCAGGAGGGAGTTTTTAATAAGAGTGTATCCACTGTCCATGGTGTGGCAGTGGAGGTTGTGCGCTACCTTCATTGTGGGGTGGGTACATACCAAATAAACTACTACAGGTGTTTGCAATAACTTCTCTCTTCTAATAAAAATCATAAAAATTTATAGTATTCTAATTATAATAAATTCTTATAATTTTTATTTCAGCAAACCAGTTTTGCAAAATATATTGCAGAAACAGGTTTCATAAAAGCATAAAATAATATGTTAATAAAATAAATTCTAACCTGTACATTTTATGTTTAATTTTTATAGGACTATTTTATATTTATTTGACAAAGTGGTATAAATCTATTCACATAATCCAGTATCAAGCGTTTGGGATTACCTCAGATGACATAATAAAATAATATATAATAAAATAAATAAATTAATTACATCTATTGATGGTCCTTCTGAATGTGATTGCAGGCGTGAAAACATCTACATATAAAATGATAATAATTAAATCTTTAATATGATAAGGAGCGCCTTTTGGGGAAGCTTCGAATATGGAATTAAGAAGGAAGAGAAGTATATTTTATTGGATTTTACTTTAGACTTATATAGACTTGGCTGTGACAGGGATTTAGTTGGATCAAACCTAGGGGTTGGTCATGTGCTAGATGGGTTCAAGCCACTGGATACTTGGATGGTCAGGTGATATTGCTTGGTTACCATTCTCAGTATGTTGAACAGTATATTGGAAGGGGACTAAATTGGGCAATGGCTGGATGTTAAGTAGGTTGGCGGTAGCCAGAATGCTTGTACATCCAGATCCTCAACACCCCTTCTTAAGGGGTTACTCTGGTGCATCAGGAGGGGCTTTATCTTAATGGCTGCTGGCTGATGCTCCTGGAGCTGTTTGCTAGTTTGAACCAGTCTGGTTGAGTGCTCACCTTTTCTGAGGCAGAGACAGGTTCTGTGGTATTTCTTGATAATTGGGTTTTTGGCACTTTGGAATTTTACTAGGTAAGTTTTGTGCTCTGGTCTGTATTTGATGACTCTTCCTGGTCTCCTGTGTACTGAGCCTAGTTTCTTTGTTGCCAGCTAGAATCCCAATGTGGGAGTTGATGGGAAGTGGTTCCTCTGTGGAGGTTACCTTTTGTGTCTTGAGCCTCTTTATTTCTGCTATTTTAGCTTTGAGGCAGATGTGTTGTAGGTTTAGTGCTTACTATACTGTGGTAGGTTTCCCTGGGGGGATCTTTATGTAGGGCTGTTTGTTGCAGGTGATTACTTCTGGTTTGTACCTGTAGGTTAGCTCAAACAATGAATAGCCTGTCCCTTGGTTGGTGCAGACTTTGGATACTAAAAATGCATGTTTCACGTATAGTGGCCATGTATCTTTGGCTTTGCCATCCATTATTTTCTCTAGGGTCCTGATAAGGCTGCTGTTTAGGTGTTCCACTCTACTGTTGGCCTGTATGGAGAGGTTGTGGAATGTTTAATGTTTTTGGATTTCAAGTTGTCATTAACTACGTGACCTGATAACTCTGTTGCTCCATCAGTTATGATGTAGTCTGGAGTGCCATAGTTGGCTATGATTGTTTTGTTAATGAAAAAATTGATGGTTTCTGCTTTATGGTCCTTTGTTGCCCAGCAGATGGGCCAGCGTGTGGCAAAGTCAATAGCTACAATTAAGAAATGTTGATTTGTTTTTGTTTCTGGGAAGGGCCCCACTACGTCTAGCCCCCAAACCTTAAATGGTTCAGGGTCTGGTACTGGGTTGACCATTGGCTGAGGAGCCTTTGTACTGGTGTATTTCTTGCACACTGTGCACTTTTTCAGAACATCAACTATATCCTGTTTGAGGTTGGGCCACCATACTATCTCTTTTAGTGTGAGGTATAAGTTGTTAGCCTTTGTATGACCTAGCAGGCAATGATGTCTAAGTATGGTGTCAACTCTTTGTGCAAGTGGGATATACAGGACATGTTTGTTGTTAATGATTTGGTATACTGCACCATTTGATACATGGAAATACTTTTTGTTCCTTACTAATGTATTGTGGGTCAGTTGATGTGTTGAGGGGTCTTTCTCTTTTGGTTTTATACTCAGTGTTGTACAGGTTTGACCAGTCAGGGTCCAGGTGGTCAGGGTGATCTCCTCTAGGCTGACATAGTCTAGAGAGAGTGTATGCTGTGACCAGCTCTGCCCCCTTTTTGTACTGGATGCCCAGGTTAAGCTGTTCCAGCAAGGACATCCATTTGGCTTGCCGCTGTGCAAGTGTGTTCTGAGTTTTGAAATAGATTAAGGATTTATGGTCAGTTAGTACTCAGAAGCTTAAATGTCTTTCCAGATAACATCTCCATTTCTTGCATATGTGATATATTGCTAGCAATTCCTTATTGTGTATTGGGTATCTCTTCTCAGTATTAGTTAGTTTTCTGCTTTTGTAACATACTGGCAGGAAGTCTTGCTGCCCTGGCTGGCAGATGCGCAGGATTGCACCAATGACAGTGTCAGTGGCATCTGACTTGAGCTTGTAGTACCCATTATTGTTAGGGTATTGCAAGATTGGTGCTTCAATCAGAGCTTGTTTTAATAAATGGAAATTCTTGTCACATTCTGGTGTCTAGATGAATTTCTTTTTGGTATTACCCTTGGTTAAGTGATTAATTGGTGTGGTTAGTTTTATGCAGTCTTTGATGTATTTCCTTAGGTAAGATACCCAACCAAGAAAGCGTCTAACTTGTTTAACAGGGGTGGGGTGTTGCATGTTATCTATGGCTTTAATTTTGTCTGGAACTGCTTTGATGCCACTGTCAGAGACAATGTGGCCCAAGAACAGGAGTTCATTTTCCATAAATTAGCACTTACTTGGGTTTGCATAAAGTTTGTGCTTTTCAAGTTGATTGAGTGTCTTGCGGATATGTGTGAGGTATTCCTCTTTAGTTTTTGAGAATATGATGATATTGTCAAGATAGCATAATGTATTTGAGAGACCATTTAGTACTTGGTTCATCATGGTGACAAATGTTGCAGGAGCATTGGTCATCCCAAAGTTCATTACTCTACATTCAAAGGATCCAAATTGTGTACAGAACGCAGTTTTTGGTATGTCCTTTTCCTTTACTTCAACTTGGTTGTACCCTGAGGTGAGGTCAATTTTGGAGAAAAATTTGGCACCTGAGAGTCTTGCAAACAGATCCTCTATAAGTGGAAGAGGGTATTTATTCTTTACTATGCTTGCATTGAGACCTCTATAGTCAGTTAATAGACGTATGGTGCCTTCCTTTTTCTTCACAAAGAATACTGCTGCTGCCATGGGGATTCAGACAGGCGGATGAAGCCTTTTGCTAGATTGTCCTCAATGTGTGTTTTGAGGGTTTGGGTCTCCATGGGAGAGAGTCTGTAGAGGGGTGCAGGTTTGGGCATGGCCTTGCATAAGTCAATGCCATGCCTGACCTCCCGTTCAGGGAGTAGCTTTGTGAGTTCTTCTTTGAATACATGAGAGTATTCATTTAGGAGTGCCACAAGTTCTGGGCATTGGATCTTGGTTGTTTGCATGTTATTGAACCCTTTGTACCTCATTATGTAGAGAGTACTATCTTTGGTTAGACGTTCTGAGTTATCTTGGTTTATGACCCAGACAAATACTGTGTCTCTTAGAATGAGGTCATTGGGTTCTTTGAGGATGTTAAAATTGACTCCGTCGTGTTTACTGGTCATGGTCTTTGTTTTCCAACATAAGCTGGGGTTCACTAAGGTGAATCAGTCTATGCCTGCTACAATGCCGTAGTTTATGTTGTTCATGACAAGTCCTTTGATGGACGTTTGTATGCCTTGGAGTTCAATTCTGAAGGGAGTTGTTTTGCCTTCAAGTAGAACCTTTGATTTATCTGCCATTCTGGCGTACTTGAAGTTAGATTTGACAACTGGTATTTTGTACTTGGTTACAAATGGTTTGTTAACCATGGTGTTTTGTGCACCAGAGTCAAATAAAATTTTGTATGTGATTTGTAAGTGCATGGATAGACAAGAAATTGTGAGCAATCTTTAGTTTTTAAGTTCATAAAAATGGAGGACTGCAGGACACGAGGAATACAAGTAGCAAAGTTTGTGCCTTGGTACAATTTCTTATCAAGTTGGGGGGACAGGGGCACTTAAGCCTTTTCCCTCTCCTCTTTTCCCTGTTTCTCTGTTTCAAGACCTTTGAGGTCAGAGAATGTGGGGTCAGATTCAAAGCAGGTTTCTACTTCAGCATTGTTAACTTTGGCAGTGTCCTCTTTCTTGGGCAGGAGTGGTTTGCGCTTTGGCTATGATTGTCATTGTTGCAATTGGAGTTGCTGTTGTTATGGTTGGTATTTTGACGTTTTTTGCCATTGGAGTTTTCTCTACCATTGCCGTTTGAGGAGCAATTGCCGTTGTGTGCAGCATATTCCATGTTTGCGCGTTTTTTGGCGCGCTTGGCTTCTGCAATGAGCGCAGGCATGGAGGTATTTGCCTCTGGGAGGATGAGGGCAGCAACAGAGGGTTTCATTCTGTTGATGAATGATGCTCTGGTATGTAAGTTATCAGCTTGTGCTGGGTTTTGGATCTTGCAATGTATTTCCTCAAATTTGTTGGCGTAATCTGCAATAGTGGTCTTCTGGGGAAGATCACTGAGCTGTATTGCAATGTCTTGGAGGGATTTGGTGACGCGGAAATTGTGTGTGATGTCTGCTTTGAACTTGTCCCAGTTGTCAAGCTGGTTGTCAGTTCTTGAGCCAACCCAGGTAGCAAACCAGTTAGCTGTGGCCTTGTACAGGCACTTGCTGGCTTCCTGGACCCATTTCTCATGGGGGATGCAGCTGGCGCGGAGTTTGGTGGCTGTGTGGTCTAGCCAGTTGATGACATTTTCTTTGTTTTTATCAAAGAACTTGTTAATACCAATGTACTTGGTGTTGGTAACTTCACCTGTTATAGGTGGTATTGCGTTTTTTTGTGGTTGAAGAGAGCAACTGTATTGAATAATCTTGGTGCATGCTTTGGGCATGACCAGACCTTTGAATATGGTGCATCCACTAGGTATATCTTTGTTGATGTTGTGGGCGCAGAAGTATGTTTTCCAGGTATTCTGAGATGTGGCCTGGTTGAGTATGTGAGCAAAGGTGGGCAGGTTTTGGTCAGTCATTTTCTCTCTCATGGGCGTGGTCAAAAAACTGTAGCTGCTACAAGTGATAAGGATCCCCTTTTTGGAACGCTTTAAATATGGAATTAATAAGGAAGAGAAGTATGTTTTATTGGATAATACTTTAGACTTATATAGACTTGGTTGTGGTGGGGATTTAGTTGGATCAAACCTAGGAGTTGGTCATGTGCTAGATGGATTTGAGCCACTGGATACTTGGACAGTCAGGTGATATTACTTGGTTACCATTCTTAGTATGTCAAACAATATATTGGAAGGGGACTAAATTGGGCAAAGGCTGGATGTTAAGTAGGTTGGCGGTAGCCAGAATGCTTGTACATCCATACCCTTAACAAATAGTAAATAAGAGAATATAAAAAATTGGACACACTAAGCCTTTAATTGATTGGCTGTTTGGCTAGGCACGCAGGAATGAACAAATCAGCGTGGCCATAGAATTTTGTCATGGTCTCAGCTGGGAGGGTGTGGATCCTGGCCTGCAGCAAATTAAAGAGGTCCTTGGTCCAAGTTGGGGTTCCTTGCTTGACAACTTGCTTGAGCCACCCAAAGACTTCCTTGCTGGGATTTAGGAAGGGCAAATAAGCTGGGAGGAAGAGAAGGCGTAGATTTTGCTGTGACCAATTGCTGGGGGCCCACTGCAATGCTTGTGTTGATCATTGGAAATTCCTCAAGAATATCAGCCACTTTGTGAAGACCAACGTTGTCCAACATAATCAGATTGGTGCAGCCTGGGCTTGTGCACCTCAGGTGCTCCTGGACCAATCAGAGGAATGACAAGAAGGTACGGCTATTGTGAGAACCCAATATCATTTGATAAAGCTCAACCCCCCTTTGGATAGAGGAGAGCCACCATTGAGTAGGCTGTGGTGCGGACTGCAGCACGCCAAGCCATCCCGTCATTGGAGCCTTTGGAGACATAGCCATACCCATTGCGCATTGATAAGGCAAATGCTGATTTGTCAAAAAATAAAATTTGACCGTCTCCTTGGCTTTGAGGGCAGTGTACGCCTCTGCGTAGTTTTTTCAGACGTCAATATTGGCTGGGCTGTTTTGGTTGTAGGGGGATACCCCAAGCTTTTTCCAAGAAAATTACATTCCCTTCACCAGATGATAGTAAAAGGAAATCAAGGCCTCAATCCCAAAAGTAGATTTGACCATGGCCTTTATATTTGCCAGTTCAAGATGACAGTCCTGGGTGATCCACTGGCGGACTTCCCATTTGTGCTCCTTGGTGAGCATGGTAGAAACATGCAAGGATTTCTCTGCGGCAAGGACACAACCAGTATTGATGAATTTTTGGAAGGTCTTGCTGGCGTACTTGGGATCCACTCCAACAAGGGCCGCAGACGCCTTATAATCACCTGATTCCTGCATTAGCTTAAGCAGGATGATGTGTTTGATGTCGGGGATGTGCTTCTGGGCAGGCTCTTTAGCAGTGGGGATTGACTTGTTGGCATTGGGCACAACACAGGGTATAGGTACCTTGGTATAGAAGGCTGCAACCTTTTTTAACACCAGCTGTCCCTCATCAGTTTGATAGAACTCAGAATCCTTGTCATACTCCTGATTGCCATCACTGACATAAGGCTTATAGCTAGTATCAACTACAGGCTTCACCTTCTCCTGCATGACTGACGGGACCAACTCTTGCCGATACACAGCGTCAAACACATATGAAGTAAGTTCTACCTCCTTGTTTCTAACTTTCTTTGTAGTGGTGACTTTGGTGGGCTTCCAGGTCAGCTTTGGGACCCAAGGGTTTATTCTCTGCACCTTAGCAGCTTGTGCTCCTTGAACCAGCTGTGTCAGTGCATCTTCACTATGGAACTCTCCTCTCCTGTCTCCTCCTTGAGTAGGCACTTGGGTTGCACTAACTCTATTCTTTGACCCGCAGGGGCAATTGCAACCGCAGCGCACAACAGGTGTATTGGTACTCTGTTGTTGTGTTCCTTTCATTTTAAAATTTAATAAAATATTAAATAAATTTCAATTAAGTTACTCCCTAATTTGATTTTTTGCTTTTATCTGAATATGGATATTTAATTAGAGTTTTTCCCACCCAATATCCCAATTATAGATTTTTTATTTCTTAATTAGTTGTTTTTGGTTTTACAATGCCCATTTTAGAATACTCAAAAAAATCCACCCATTTTCCTAGATTTTACTTCCAAATTCAAACACCCAACACAATATTTTTACAATTTATGTTTCAGATCTTGTGTCTTATTTTAGATACCTTGGTATCATTCATGATTACAATCCATTGCACAAATTGCATGAGTGATTTTGTTTATGTAGTGAGTTGCTATTGTGCTTCATTTTTGGTTTGAGTTTTGACACACCTTGCTTGGGTGTATTTTGTCACCAATTCCCATAGTAAACATATGTACACCAAAAGTCAACTCACACCATTTTGTTTTGAATCAATGTATTTTGGATTGTATTTGGAATGGTTTTGTTTTGCGTGTGAGCCCTTTGTTGCTGTGTTGACTCATTTTGCCCATTAACACCAATAAACCCTGTTAACAGAGTGTATATTTTAACCTGAGAGTTGGATTTTGTTTGAATCTGAAATCATTTTGTTTAAATCTGAGGTATTTTTGGTTGTTGCCATAGCTTTTAAAACTACTGTATTGGTGAGGGTTGGTTCAGGAGTTTTGAAGTTCACACTGGCTTGCCCATAGCTTATCAATGCACAAAAATCCCAGCAATGAGGATGAGCTTAATGTTGTTGGAGGGAAGCCTTTTAATCTATTAATCAAGATTTAGAAGTGTTTGAAAATATAGAATTTATTGGCTAAGATAAGAATAAAAGTTGTTGGAGCAATTTGCTCACATGGAGTTGTTCAGCTTAAATACTGAACTCAAGTGAAGAGGGGGACATGGTGGTTACCAGGTGATTATGAAAGAGTGGTTTGAGATGTATTTCCTTGCAGAACTGCAGCAGGCTGCAGCCTACAATGCAATAAATGAGTTTGGGTTTTGCATTGCAGTATTGTACTTTACCATGGTTTAGATTGATTTCTGGGCCTGGATGTGAGGTTTTTCTCTGGCTTGGTTGATCTGCTATCTTTGATTGGTCTAATAGGTCTCCAAATAATTGATTGAGATGGTTTTTGCACTTAATTTTATTTTGATTGGCTGTATGGTATTTATTAGAGCCAATTTTAAATACAGGATTGTTGTTCCTGTTGTTGTCATCATCTTTTGGAGTGTTTGAATTCAAATTTAAAGTAGAATTCATGTGATAATTTTTAATTTTATCCTCTCTTTTGCTTTTGTATTCATTATTGATTAAAGAAACACACATATTAATCAATTTTGAATGTGTTTTTAAACCAATTAATTCCAATGTTTGATTATTGTTATTGGTTTCAGATTTCACATTTAAAAATGCAATTTCTGGCTCTCCAGGTTTACCCAGAGTCCCAAGGTTTGATTTCTTATTTGTGTAAGAGATGGAATCCCTTAAAAAGAGAATATGGAAAAATTCAAATGGAAAAAATCAAAGAAAAAACTGACTCAGATAAAATTGAGGAACCTGTCTTGGATGCAATTACCACTTCTCCCAGCTACTCTTGCACATGATATTTAACCAGAGGTGTCTCTTGGGTGGGTTAGGTGGGGCATCTTCAACCTAATTCTGCAAGTAATAGTGTGAGGACCTTTCTTGGTTTTTTAGTAAATCTTTGGATAAATATTCAAGTGTAATTTGGCAGAGATACCCAAGCTTTTGGTGAAAATTAAAGTAGAGACCCAAGGGGATGTAACTTTACATATAAATATCTAAGATCTTGGTCTTATAGGTGGCAAAATAAGCAGTAGCTTGGATATCAATGACTCAGTTGACCAATTTTCTCATTTACTTCTTGGGATCAACAAACTCATCTTGTTTCATCAAGGAGTGGCCTAATATTGAGGGTGGAGGCCTCTTTATCATAGAGAATAGCAAAATGGGAGAAGCCAGTAGCACAATTTTTTCTTAGAAAGTAGGGAAAAAAGGGCAGCAGGGATGTAAAGATCCCAATTAGAGGAATCTGAATGATTCAACTTGTGCATTATTGACACCAGTGTGGATTTAGCTCTCTCTAATATCCCATTATTATCAGTATTTTAAGGGGAAGAAAATATTGATGGGTACCCATAGCCTCAACATTTAACATAATGAGTCTGGCATTAAATTTAGTCACATTTTCAGTGAGAAGAACTTGAGGGCATCCATGTTGGTATAATACATCTTGTGATAGAAATTGAGTTTTAGTCTTTGAAGTGATGTATTTAGTTGCTTGGGCTTCAACCCAATTTCTAAAATTTTCAGTGGCAATCAAGATAAAACGGCATCCATAGCAGGAATGTTAAAGGGGTCTCATTGCATCAACACTAACCATATAGAAGGAGTGCTTGGGAAGAACAAGCTTGAATTTTTGTTGCAAGGGGCAGGTCCACTGAATTTGACATCCACAACAAGAGGCTAAGACAGTAGCAATCAGTACTTGCATATTTTCCCAATAGTAATGTTTGACCAAACAACCATGGGTTTTTAATATCCCTCCATGTTCAGTATCTAGATAGACCTTCAGGACAATAGAGACTCTTGTAAAGTTATGTCTCTTTCTTAGGCCTCCACTTAAATTCTCCCAAATTCTTGGGAATCTCTACTAAATTATGTTTTGATGTTTATTCAAAAAGTTACTGAAAAATCCCAAAAATGGACCTCAAATTATTACTTATGAAATTATTCTGAATATTCCCCCACATAACCCACCCAAGAGACACCCCTGGTTAAACATCATGTGCAAGAGCAGCCAAGAGCAATGTTATGTGCATCCAAAGCAGGTTCCTCAATTTTAGTTGAGTCAGGTTTCCTTTTGATTATGTCCATTCAAAGTTTGTCCACATTCTCCTACATCAAAAAATGCACCCATAACCCTCATATCATTGACTAATCATTTTTGGGACATTTAAACTCCCACCCCAATTCAATCACCTCCCTTAAATGAATGCAAGAGCTGTAAAAAAACTTTTCTTCATCATTTTATAAATAATAAAGCTAGAAATTTTTTAGTAACACTGGCTATTTGGTTCTGTATGTTGCTTTTAGTGTCCAGTTAATCCCTTTCCCATTTAGTCTCCCAGTAATTGTTAGTGGCAACCTTTTGGTAGTTTCTGAAACTGCAATTATTTTGTGGTTGGGAGCAAGGTTTTATTTCCCTCTAACCTGCCCCCCCAATTCTCACAGATATGCTGTAGGTGATCCTGTTTACACCCTCAACCCCAATTCTGCAAAACTTGAACCCAGCCACATTGGGCCCTTCTGAGTGACTGTGTCAGGAACAAAAATTTCTCCTTACCCAAAAACCAAGGTATGGAACTGGGTTCAAACCCTGAGCCTAACTCTTTGCAGCCCACCAGTTCAGAAGACCAGGAGCTTGGCTGCCCTCAGCCTATCAAAAGTGAAGCTGTTAGTAAAGTTGATGTCAACCCACCAGGATCTGAATCCCTTCCTACACCACAGAGTTTTGCAAGCAAACTGCCAGTGCCTGACAATGGAAGTTTTCCTGAAGTGATGACTTGCAGTACTGGTAGTTTGGGCGGCAAAATTAGCAATCCTGCTAATGAAAAATCCCCCAAACCTACCCCTATCCTAAGCAATACTTTCCCTGAAAACCTGTCCTACACTATACCAACTAATAATAACCCACATGCTTTAGATGCCAGGAGTTTCCCTGAGATACCAACACATTCTGCTGGTGGGCCGCTTGGCAAAATAAGCAAGTCCACCAATGGAAATTGCCTCAAACCTGCCAAAGTCTAGAAAATGATGCTGGTACTGAATAACTGCCCAACACCAATTATAAAGTTGTCAAGCAGAAGGGTTCAAAGGCCTATTATGCAGAGATAGCCAATGGTGATCTTCCTGTGCCTGATGCCACCCTGCCCCCTCTAGAATTTTGAAGCCAGCCTGCCCAAGAGCAATAAACCTGATTGGACAATGAGGCCTGGCAGAGCGTATAAGTACCTGCCAGGACAAGATGAATTCACATTGTCATTTTTAAATAAAGGTTATGAGATTTAGCTCCATCAATTGTTGGCATATCTTATCCTAATTGTCTGCCAGTTAACTCAAAATAATCTGATCCTCCTGCTGCCCTGCCAGCTACTTATTGTCTGCCAGGTGCTCCTTTTGGTCCTATTCAGTTTAAAGAATACCCCATGAAGCCTGAATATAAGGATTATGCCTCTGAAAAAATATTAGCACAGGATTCATTGACCCAATCTAAAGTGCTAATCAGATACAGCAGAAAGGGCCCTTGGCACGTTATCAAGCCCTGCCTGTTCAGAGGTAAATACAACTTTCTCCCTGCCTATCAATTAGACATGAAGCTTCCTGTCATTCCTAAACTAATGCCTTCATCTGCCGCCAATCTTCCCCTGGATTATACCAATAAAATATTTGGGATTGTGTGTATCATCCTCACTAGGGTGATTGACACTATCATCCCAACTGCCAGCCTGTGGTCCTGGGTGAGCAAATTAATGTACTACCTCATTAAGTTAGCACCAATCCTCTGGTGGGCTCTGCTACTCTGCCTGCAACCTTCCTGTTCTCAGACACTAGCAAGCCGGCATCCCAGGGTTGGTTCTCTGACAGGCTGCTGTTTACAGCAATTATATCTATCAACTTTAGAATGCCCAAGAAAACACCAAAAGACTCCACCACAACCATTTGCACCCCTGCTACACCATACCCACTCAGAAGGGCTTCATACATAGCTTTCCTGATCTCCCAAAAATTCTGATCTTGGTCCCAGACAACAAGCAGGGGAAAGGGGGTGTTACAACCAAGATTACTCCCCTGGCCGCTAATTTATCTCATAATACACAGGGGACACCCTGTCAGGATTCACCTTTTTTATAGCTACTACTCTTTATCTACACTTATTTGGCTTAATAGCTTTTAAGATTTCCCATGATTATTCTACTTTGGTCTATTCACGTTCTCCTCCTTTTCCCCTTCATGTTCCACCTTTTGGAGTCAAAATTGGGGTTTTTTAAGCCTGGTTATAACCTAATTGCTGGTTAATATTATTTTCAAACTCTCCTTACCTTCTGCTACCGGACTTCAAACCCTGGACCTATACACTGAAGTTAATAAGTTGGCTCCAAACTACTTACTTTTCACTATACGCTTGATTACGTTCTTTCAAGCTTTGGACTTGGGTTTTCCTTTACTTTTTGCTCGCTTTAACTTTCAAGCATTGCCGTAACCGCCTTTCTCCTCCCAGTGTCTCCTGTTCTGAAATTTAACTTTTTAAGTTAAAACCAAGCCATGTTGTCTCCCCAGACCTTTTTCCTTTTACCAAACACCATTAACCTTCTCAGGTTAAACTCCTCATTATAAGTTGCACCTCACTTTCCTGAGCTTAATAAAAAGGCTTGTTTCTCCAGTCATAACAATAAGTTGAGATTGTTTAATTTTCACCCCAAAAAGGTGCTTGTTAGGTTTTGTGGCTTGTGTTTTCTTTTCATATTTTATTCTTAGCTACATCTTAGTTTTCATGATTCCTTTTGATTTGATTCTTCACCAGTTAGGTAACCTTTATAGTGGTGTTCATAATTTAGTTGTTGATAGCTTCAATCCACCTGTTAGTGCAGACCATTGCCCAGACTTAGAAATTGACTTTTTAAATAAATTTTCAGTCATTAAGACTGGTCTCTACTTTATTTTCTTGGGGTTATTAAATTGCCTTAGTCCTTATTTCACTTCATATAAGCTCTTAGAAGCCTTAGTACAGTTGTTATTGCAAACTTTACCCATCTTTTTATATTTGACAAATATAAACATCCTTGGTTTAAAGGCTTTAGTTTACAACCATCTACCCCAAGCCTTCAGACCTTAAACACCCATAGAGACGCCCCATAATGTACAGTAGTTTTAAAAGCTATGACAGCAACCAAAAATACCTCAGATTTAAACAAAATGATTTCAGATTTAAACAAAATACAAGTTGCGCAAGATTCAGGATTCAATTAATTTATAAAATTTCAGTTAATAAATGGACTGTCAAACAAAAAATGAAATTTCACTAGCCCATTATACAAAATTATATCAAAGATCAAGCGGTGTAGTTTAAACCACAAACAAAATGAACTTACGCAACAAGTGAAATGGATGGATGATGTTCCAGAGTATATTATAATCCAATCCAGATTCATATGAGGCACCAACAGAAGAACTAAAATGAAACAAAACTTGAGCAATCTAGAAGCAAGATTACACAAGCACAAAAAAAGAACTCACACAAGATGTGTAGTATGAGCAACCTAAAATAGAAAATAACAGTTTAACAGCCAATCAACAGCTATCCAATTTAGGAACAGAGGCATTTTATATTATTTTCATGGCTCCAAATTTATATTAAAAGGTTTTGAGAACCTTCTAAATATGGACTTGAGATTAAAATAAAAACAAATCATTAAATTTTAAAATTTCTACTTTTAGTGATTTTATCCTAGGTTTTTTACAATGGTTTTTACAAGCAATATATTTGACGGTGCCAGCAGCCAAGCCAGCTTAAATGGAGGCAAGGCTCAGAACGTGGAGGCACCTGTTTACACCCAAGACTTTGAGGCAGGTAACAAGGAAGCTGATCTGTTACTGACCACCAACCCCTATGACTTTGACTTGTTTGAGAGTCACTTAGTGTCTAGCTCTGCCCCTGCTCCCGTACCCACCTCCGCACAAGCTGCCCACCAACCAACCAATCAGGATGGCAACCTTGATTTGGAACAACTTCCTGCCACCAGCCAACCTGCCCCCCTAAAGCCAATCAGGCTTCAGCTCCCCTGGCCCAGTGCCACAAGCAACAAATCATCACCACCCAAATTCTTCAGGAAATTGTGGCACTGAATCTACAGGGTCTGTCCGGGGAACAGATTGCCGCCCAGTTGCAATTTACCCAAGCTACTGTCATGCGGGAATTCAACAACCTGATGAACAGGGGGAATCTGATTGGGACAGCCAAGAAGCCCAAGAAGGCTCCCAAGTCACAAATATCTGAGGCACACCCAATCATGCTTGACCTCCTCCAGCAGGATCCCAAGCTTCCATTGACCCAGGTCCAGAAGCAACTTGCGCACCATAACATATGGGTGTATGAGCGCATGGTGCAGCTCTGGATGTATGAGAAGGTGGCTTCCATACAGGTTCTTACCAATTTGGCCGGCAACCAATGGGATGGCGCTGAGGATTCCCCGTATGACACTGCCATTGAATCAACCCTGGTCTGATGCCTGACTAGTCTAACTGATGATGTCATGTTCATCTCCCACTACAAGCTATCAATAGCTTTTGATGATTTTGATGATTTTGGCAAGCAAGGAAAAGCCTCCGCCAAGAATAGAAGGAAGAAGGTCAAGAAGGGGACGTTCATTGGTGCATTTCTGACTGTTTCAGCCAAGGGTTTTGTCTATTATCAGACAAACCCAGATTTCATCAATGGCTACTCATACAGCCATATCCTTGGTGGATTACTCAACTCCTGGGATGGCTCAAATTCCAAGTACCGTGTTTTTTTGAGCCACCAGATAGAGGGTAGCTCCACTGCCCTTGAGGCCATCCAGGGATGTGGGTACCAGGCCTCAGTCTACCCTGCCAGCCATGCAGACGTCCATCTGGCTGATGTTGTCTTATTCAACATGAAATCCACATTATGAGAGCGCCACTCTCAGGCTTTCAACAACTATATCTTGGGGTCCTTGACCACAATTTTCTCTTTGGCCGCCAGATGGTGGCTGACTTGTTTGCGCAAATGGTTTTCCATGTGAACATGGGCAACCAATCACGTAAGGATAAGCGTCTTCCACCTTGGGCCACTGCCACTTATCAGCCCATCCAGCCAATGATCAACAGGGAATACAATAAGCATTATATGGCAGCCATCACGCAAAATTCTCCTGCGTCCACCCCCGCCACCAACACCCCTAACCTGCAAGCCCAACCCACCCAATCCCAGACCCCCCAGGCCAGCACTGCCTCTACGTCTTCCTTCCCACGTTATTCTGCCTCCTAGGCATCAATCTCCTCCGCCCCAGTAAACCCCTGTCACCAAACATTTTCTATTTATATTATTTTTTTGAATTTCAATTGTTCATATTCTCTTTTTTTATAGTTGGTTTTATTCTTTATGTTCAGCTTATTTCTATAAAATCATATATTTACTATGTTGTGTATCTAGATCCAGAACATGGTTATTTTTAGCACTTAAACATAGCCCCTTGTGAAAATATTAACAACAATTTGGTGATCAGCTAAATTTGAATTAGAAAATTATAGTGTTAACTGTTTTTAGATAAAGTTGTTACTGATCTGATTTCAAAACCTTAATGATAAACTTTAAGCCAATCAGGAGCCAAGTGATAAAGTGATTCTTATGACATAAGGGTTATTCAATAATTCTTTGATGCATGTGTGCTAATTAATATGATTGGCTGGATGTTTTGCCATTGTACGCCATTGCCACTGTGGCAAGTTGTTGATGGACTAGTGCTAACCCAGTAGCTGATTGGGCACTATTCCACCAACAACTTGCCACAGTTGCAATGGCGTACAATGGCAAAACATCCGGCCAATCATATTAATTAGCGCACATGCATCAAAGAATTATTGAATGACCCTTTATGTCATAACAATCACTTTATCACTTGGCTCCTGATTGGCTTAAAGTTTATAATTAAGGTTTTGAATTTGGATCAGTAACAACTTTATCTAAAAACAGTTAACAATATAATTTTCTAATTCAAATTTAGCTGATCACCAAATTGTTGTTAATATTTTCACAAGGGGCTATGTCAAGCGCCAAAAATAATATGGTAATCAAAGAAACAATGCCAACACAAAGCAAACAACACATTGAGATGAGCGTAAAACATATACAAAATGGGGAAAAGATGGGATAATGTAGTAGATGGGAAAACAAAAAGGAATAAACAAAGAGGCAACAGTATCAAAATAAAACAGAATTCATTGGGGCAAAAGCTATAAAAACATATGAAAATGTTAGTAAAAAATCAATGAGAGAATTGAAAAAGCTTCTGAAGGATCTTGACTTGGTGATTTCCAAAATAAAGGACATTGACCGCAAGGTCAAAGCCAAAGTTAAGTCTGCCGTCCTCACTGAGGACAAAATTGACAAGGTGTCTGCAAAGGCACTAATGTCAAAAATGCCAGACACCTCAGAGAAGACAATTGATTGCTTACTAAATATCCAAAAAAAACTGTGGTCAAGGGCCTTTAGTTCAAGGCATACAATCTTTCTGAGCCGTCTGTCTGGGTTGATGACCCGGAGATGTATGCCCACCTAAAACCTGCCAAGCGTGCCAGGGCAGAGGATACCAAATTGCCTTCACAATTGATTGTGCCAAGAATGGTCAAGCTGGCAGAGGCTGTGGACAAGGAAGAAATACAAGAAGGTAGCCTAAAAAAATTAATAAAAATATATAGATACATACCTATTTTCTTAGAAAATGTAGACGGCAAACTCTGGCAAGTCCTGGTCCCCTTTGTCCTGGCCACCTTTTATGCAAGTTATGCCACTCATGTGGCAAAGCAATTGTATCTGTCCCCCCCTGTTGTGCAGGAGCTAGAGGACCGTATCCACGGGTCCTTTCTGATGTCGCGGGAGGTGTTGGCAGAACTTACACATGCTGAGGGAGCATCCTTAAGGGCAGTTACTGCCTACAAGGATGCCCAACTGGTCTGCCTGGACCCGGTATCCCTCAGTGGAGTTTACTGTGTAAACTCCATTGAGCTTGTTTGGGACATCCTGGCAACGCTCCCATTCAAGAATGTACCAGAGAGATGGGCCAGGCTCATGCAGCTGCTTGCTTCAGCTTCCCGGTGGAGCACACCCTGTCTTACCTGCTGGACAACTTTGGGTTGGCCTGGAGTGCCAACAAGATGGGGGTCCCTGTAGCCATGGAGCTGACCTTTGCAAAGACCAGGAACAACAAGAAGATAAGCGCAGTCTATAATAAACTGTGTGAGTTCACAGACCCCTTTGCAGGGCAAAGGCTTCATCTGGTTGTTTACCATGGGTTCCTATTCTACTTTGGGATGGGTGAAAATGTAGAGGACCTGGACAGGGTCCTTCTGGGAATTGACAAGGCCTGGCTCACACTTAACGGGAAGAAGGTCCCCCCTGGATACAATTTGGTTGATCATGTGATTCAGGACGCCCGGGTCTTGGCTGGGATATACAGGTTTGTAGCCCCGCCTGAAAAGCTGCTGCTTCACTCCCACCTGACCCTACTGCCTTTCACCAGCAGGAGGGAGTATTTTAATAAGGATGTATCCACTGTTCAGGGTGTGGCAGTGGAGGTTGTGCGCCACCTCCATTGCGGGTTGGGTACATACCAAAGAACCCACTACAGGCGCACACAATAAAAGTATGATTCCAATAAGTTTTATTACAATTTATAGTATTCTAATTATAATTGATTCTTATAATTTTTATTTCAGCAAACCAGTTTTGCAAAATATATTGCAGAAACAGTTTCCATAAAAGCATAAAATAATACGTTAATAAAATAAATTCTAACTTGTACATTTTATGTCTAATTTTTTTAAAACTATTTTTATATTGATTTGACCAAAGTGATTTAAATCTATTTGCATAATCCATTATCAGGTGTTTGGGATTATCTCAGATGGCATAATAAAATAATATATAATAAAATAAATTACTTACATCTATTAATGGATCTTCTGAATGTGTTTGTGGGCTTGGAAACATCTAAATATAAAATGATAATTAATCAATCTTGAATAGTAAATAAGAAAATATTAAAAAATTGGACACACTAAGCCTTTAATTGATAGGCTGTTTAGCTAGGCACGCGGGGATGAACGTATCAAGGTGGCCCTAGAATTTGGCCACAGTCTCAGCTGAGAGGATTTGGATCCCGTCCTGCAGCAAATTAAAGAGGTCCTCAGTCCCAGTTGGGGTTCCTTGCTTGACAACTCGCTTGAGCCACCTAAAGACTTCATCAATGGGATTTAGGAAGGGCAAATAAGCTGGGAGGAAGAGAAGGCATAAATTTGCTGTAGCCAATTGCTGGGGGCCCACTGCAATGCTTGTGTTGATCATTGGAAATTCCTCAAGAATATCAGCCACTTTGTGAAGACCAACGTTGTCCAACATAATCATATTGGTGCAGCCTGGGCTTGTGCACCTCAGGTGCTCCTGGACCAATCGGAGGAATGACAAGAAGGTACGGCTGTTGTGAGAACCCAATATCATTTGATAAAGCTCAACCCCCTTTGGATAGAGGAGAGCCACCATTGAGTAGGCTGTGGTGCGGACTGCAGCACGCCGAGCCATCCCATCATTGGAGCCTTTGGGGACATAGCCATACTCATTGTGCATTGATGAGGCAAATGCCAATTTGTCAATATAATTAAATTTGACCGTCCCCTTAGCTTTGAGGGCAGTGTACGCCTCTGCGTAGTTTTTTCAGACGTCAATATTGGCTGGGCTGTTTTGGTTGTAGGGGGATACCCCAAGCTTTTTCCAAGAAAATTACATTCCCTTCACCAGATGATAGTAAAAGGAAATCAAGGCCTCAATCCCAAAAGTAGATTTGACCATGGCCTTTATATTTGCCAGTTCAAGATGACAGTCCCAGGTTATCCACTGGCAAACTGCCCATTTGCGCTCCTTGGTGAGCATGGTAGAAACACGCAAGGATTTCTCTGCGGCAAGGACACAACCAGTATTGATGAATTTTTGGAAGGTCTTGCTGGCGTACTTGGGATCCACTCCAACAAGGGCTGCAGCCGCCTTATAATCACCTGATTCCTGCATTAGCTTAAGCAGGATGATGCATTTGATGTCAGGGATACGCTTCTGGGTGGGCTTTTTAGCGGTGGGGATTGACTCGTTGGCATTGGGCACAACACAGGGCATAGGTACCTTGGTATAGAAGGCTGCAACCTTTTTTAACACCAGCTGTCCCTCATTGATATGATAGAACTGGGGCTCTTTGTCATCCTCCTGATTGCCATCACTGATGTAGGGCTTGTAGCTAGTATCAAGTACAGGCTTCACCTTCTCCAGTATGGCTGACAGGACCAACTCTTGCCGGTACACAACGTCAAACACATATGAAGTAAGTTCCACCTCCTTGTTTCTAACTTTCTTTATAGTGGTGACCTTGGTTGGCTTCCAGGTCAGCTTTGGGACCTGAGGGTTTATGCTCTGCACCCTAGCAGCTTGTGCTCCTTGAACTGGCTGTGTCAGTGCATCCTCACTATGAAACTCTCCTCTCCCTCCTCCCTCCTGAGTAGGCACTTGTGTTGCACTAAGTCTATTCTTTGACCTGCAGGGGCAACTGCGACCGCGGCGCACAACGGGTGCAATAGTAGTCTGTTGCTGTGTTCCTTCCATTTTGAGAATTTAATAAAATATTAAATAAATCTTAATTAAGTTACTCCTTATTTTTAATTTTTGCTTTTATCTGTTTATGGATATTCAATTAATATTTTTTCCCACCCAATATCTCAATTATAGATTATTTATTTCTTAGTTGTTTTTGGTTTTACAACGCCCATTTTTGAATACCTGAAATAATTTCCACCCATTTTCCTAGATTTTACTGCCAAATTCAAACACCCAACACAATATTTTTAAAATTTATGTTTCAGATATTGTGTCTTATTTTAGATACCTTGGTATCATTCATGATTACAATTTATTGCACACATTGTGTGAGTGATTTTGTTTACGCAGTGAGTTGCTATTGTATTTCATTTTTGGTTTGTGTTTTGACACACCTTGCTTGGGTGTATTTTGTCACTGATTCACATAGTAAACATATGCACACCAAAAGTCAACTCACACCATTTTGTTTGTGAATCAATGTATTTTGGATTGTATTTTGAATGGTTTTGCTTTGTGTGTGATCCTTTTGTTGCTGTGTTGACTCATTTTGCCCATTAACGCTAATAAACCTTGTTAACAGAGTGTATATTTTAACCTGAGAGATGCATTTTGTTTAAATCTGAAATCATTTTGTTTAAATTGAGGTATTTTTGGTTGTTGCCATAGCTTTTAAAACTACTTTGCTAACGGTATGAAGGATCCTGTGACCAATGCCAAATTGTGGGCATTATCTCCCAAATAGAAGTGATGCCAATTTGATGTGCTGATCCCTTGCCTAAGATATTTCTAGCTCAAACCCTATTTGGAACTTGTCACAGTGCCACCCTCTGGTAGACTTTTGGCTCTCCAATATGGTAGATTAATTATGCTATTCCCAATAAGAAACATATTATTCCTACTATTGTTCTTTTTTTGGACTTTTGTCTTCCCAAATCTAAATACTGAACTATAATTGGTTCAGCTACAATACTGTTATTGTTTCAAATAGTAGGATTGTAGTGAACCCTGTTGGCTAACCAAGAATCAGTTGCAAATAGAAACTGTGAGTTCAAATTGACTTAAAGAGTTGTTTTCTGGTGGATGCTTGTTGTTTCAGATTAAGACATTATCCCAAGCTATTGTCAAAGCACAGTTGGATGGTGGTGAAATGTTGAGTAGAATATTATGAGACTATATTTTTCCAGGTCTTCATCCAATTTTATTCTGGATTAATTAATAAAGCTTAGGCAGATAATCTGGATCAGGTTTGGAATAAAGGAGTTATTATTAGAGCCTTCCAATTATCTGAATCTATCAATGAGATCAAACTCATGATTGTCAGGATTGACAATTCTTCCCCTCTGGAAACCCAGGCCCTGGAGCAGGAATCAAATCCTGACCCTGGATTCCTTCGGGCTGCCAGGCCTGAGAACCGCAGGACCGCCCGCCTGCGTTTATCTGGGATTGAGCCCCCACAAGCTGATACCAATAATGTTGAGCCATGCAGTAAAAAGAGCCAAACCAAAGAAATCATCACACCACATGGAAGACTAATCACAGCGCCTAATGGAGGTACTGATTTGGCAACTATTAGCTTCATGAACTTAAAGTCTACATCAGCAACCAATCAGGAGCCAACCCAGGCAAGAGGCACAGGCCTGTGGTCCAGTCCCATGACCACAACACTAAAGCAAGATAATCAGGTAACCAAATTGAGATTCTTGTCCAATGAAAGAACTCCCGGGCTGAGTGCCATTTTGCTGCCTTTGGACCCAAGCACATATTTCCCCCGGCCCTGCCCTTCCCAATGCCTTGATGAACCCCTCATGGAAAATTTTAAGTTTGGAGATGGGGTACTATATAGACCCAAAGACCCCGTGCTCCAAACTTATTGCCATTTTTGAATAAAGGTTATGTTAATTTGGCTCATACAGCTATTGCCTTATTTTGTATTTGCTGTCTACCAATTCAGTTCAAGATCTCCTGGCCCGCCTGCCCCATTGCCCGCTGTTTTCTGTCCTCCTGGTGTTCTCTTTGGACCCGTCCATTTTACTGACTACCCTTTGAAGTTGAATATAAGGAATACACCCTGGAAAAGATACTCAAACTCAATCCCCTGGCCCACATACAATTTGCAGTTAGATACAACTGACAAGGCCCGTGGATATTTTCAACACCCAAGTTGTTCAGAGGGAAATTCAACTATCTCCCTGCTTACAATCTGTCCATGGAACCACCTGTGACCCCAAAACCTATGCCCGCTTCTTTTCCCGACCTCCCAACCGACCATTCTGGCAAGCTGTTTAGGATTGTGTACATCACCCTCACAGGGGTGATTGACACTATAATCCCAGTTGCCAGCCCATGGTTTTGGGTGAGGAAGTCTGCCTTCTACCTTTTAAAGTTAGCTCCCCTCTTGTGGTGGGCATTGCCCGCAAAAAAAACTGACCCAAGTTACCCCTGAAAATAACAGGCCGGCCGCCCAAGACTGGATCCCTGATAATGATCCTATCAGGGTTGATGGACCAGGTGCTGGTAATGCCTTGTCTACCTATTGGGCTGAGAGGATGATGGGCCAGCTGACCCATAGAACTCAGAGTTCCTGATACTGGCTTTCTTAGAATTCCTAAAACCCATCTATATAAATCTCAAATTCAACCTATGAATTTAACATTTTTTGATTTATTTTATTAAGCCATTACCCAAAGTTACTGTTGTACAGTCACAATTATTTGGGCTTTCCAAGCACACCCCAGCTCTTCTGTAGCTAAAGTTTTCCACAGAGCCAGTTCAAGCCATAACAGTACTTGAAAAACTTCATAAGCTTAAATTTTCAATATATCTTTTTTCTGTTCTGATTTTGGTGCAGGCTAACTACTCACATCATTTTCATTATAAAATGATTTATACAACTCTCTAACAACTATGTTCTTTAGCCAAGCCTAAAGAAGCATACATCAATACTTCTGAGGAACCAAAATCCAACATTATGTCATCATTTATAGTTTTGACATAGGAAAATATATTCTGAAATGCTAGAAATGATGTCATAATGTTGGATTTTTTCTCATAAAACTGTTGTTAGACATAAGGTGGGTACCGTTTTGCAAATTGAGTTGTATCATGATACAAATTGAATAGCATATCTATTAGAAAATAGTATAGTCCCCTAAATAATGGCAACATATTATAGTGGCATCAGTCAAGGCAAAAAATAAACCTTTCTCTCATTAATTGTTTTAAGGGGACCAGATAGTTTTCAAACCATGCATTTTTTAATAGGATTTTTTTAGGGTTTCATTTTTCAGTGATATCTTTGGGCCTCATAATTAGTTATACCAACCATTCCAGTTATTTGCTCCAAAATGCCATTAATTCCCTCCAGCTTTTTTTACTGACTTTCCGAACTCCTTGCTCACCCAAACATATAAATTACTATATCAACTTTTTTTAATAAAAAAAATCAAAACTTACACTTTTTTTATAAAAAACCTTTATTTTCACTTTTTAAATGATTTCGGATGGAAATCGAGAACTAAATCCGAGCTGGCGTCTTTAAGCTCTGGTGCTAGGCTCTTTATTTTCACAGAATCAAATATAAACTCTAAATTAATATATTTAAAGGCTTGGAGCTATGATGGCTGGTGCTGAAAATATGGCAAAGTTCGATTGTTCTCGATAATTTTTTGAAGCGAGTGTAATCAGGGCAAAGTGACTTTGAAATTAAGATTGGTTATCACTTTTTATCGTAAGTCGAAACTTTTTAAGATTTTGTTATTTGTTTAGCTAGTGAATATTTGATAACTGTGAGCTACGCTTTTTACTTGATTCCGTCCTGCAATCAATAATCTCTTATATTATAAAACCATACCGTATCTAATGTTTTGTTAAAAGTTGTTTTTAAATAATTAAATAAATGGGTTATTTTTTGCAATTGAATTCTTATGTTTCTAAATTATTTTTCACTGCTTTTTGTATTCATTTAGACTAAAAAGCTCGTACATATATTTTATTAAAGCTTCACTGCATTTTTGAAAATTAGTTCCCAAAGCAATATTTATGCTTTACACTTGACTCTTACTTATTGGCAATCTTTTAGATGTTTCGTTCCAGCCTTCGCAGAATCATCCCTAATATCTCCAAGGTCAACGTGGCCTCCAGATGTTCTATTCGCCCTCTCCAACAAAGTCTATTTGTCTCATCGGCCAAGAGCTTTTCTACTAGCAAAGTCTGGTCCAACAGCTCTGGACTAGGTATCCTCTCATTTCCAAGTTTTATTTATGCTTTTAGTTGATGCTGATCTTAAATCCACTCTTGCTCGCGAGCTTGGCTACGAGAAGGATGAGGGAGAAGTTGAAGCTTCAGAAGAAATGAAAGAATACATGGAGAAACTTCCTTTTAAGGTATTCTATTGTTAATCCTAGCTGATATAGTAGATCATCGATAAAGCAGGGGAAGATGAAGTTAAGCTTGTACGGACCTTTGGCAATGAAACGTATGATGAAATATAATCTTGTAGTAATTTCAATAGGATCCAGGTGACTTTCTCTATCAAAGACCTTGAGATTCCTCCTGAGTCTACTGTTCCTGAGGTAGACTTGTAGATTGGTTTTATTTAACTTTTTCAGGGCGAAGAAGTTGATGAAAGTGCTATTCCTAACCACCCCGTCCGGACCACAATCGACATTACCAAGGTATTTTCACGGCTGATTGTTTTCTTAATTTTCAGGATGGGGCTGGTACCATGACCTTCGAGGCTGTTATTGATGATGGATATTTCAATATTGAAATGGCATCCTATTATAAAGACTCCAAGCTTGCCATTGAGGATTCATCAGAAGCTGAGTGGAAGCGCCATGCTCTTTATGGCGGACCTGTTTTCCAGGATTTGGATGAAGGCCTACAAGTCTTATTTGAGCGTTACATCGAAGAACGTGGCATCACAACTGATCTTGCCCTCTTTATTCCTAACTACATCCAGTACAAGGAACAAAAGGAGTACATGAAGTGGTTGGAAAATGTGCATGACTTTGTCAAAGCCTAACAAAAAATAGATTTTCTTACTTTACATTTGGCTTAAAACAGCTTGGTATTAATCATTTTAAAAAATATTCAATGTTTAAAATTTAAAAGCTATTATAATATGTATTCTGTTTTACGCTAGCAATTCTGTTTCAAATAGCTAAGGAAATGCTTCCGTACACCACATTAATTTCTGTAAATCAATCCTTATAAACCAAAACAACTTAATGATATATTTATGACCAAAGCAATTACGTAATGCACCCCTGACTTATACTACTGGTCTAAGTCTTGCTTCTACAAGGTATCAGCAACTTGTTTTCCAAAAAACTATCTTTTTGAACAATCTAATATTGTTGAGTATGTACCTCTGGGAAGTTTATAATACAAAATAAAGAGGAAAATAAAGAAGATAATGATACTTTTATTGAATATGAGTTTAGAGTGTTATATAGTATCATGAGAAGCTACATACTGTCCATGTACATCATGGTAGTCATGGGGCTTGTCCAGGTAATGTTCTGTTTAGACCTCAAAAGGTTTGATCCCCCTATAAGATGGGTGGCTGATAAGGGTGCCACTGACTTAATGACTAGTTGGGGAATCTCTTGGTGAATTATTTTCACAAGAGAGAGTAATTGTAGATGTTGCAACAAAAAAATTGAAACAGTGTAAATATGGCCGTTCACAACATTAAAAAGGCTTTTTAAGACAAAATAAGATCAGGGATTTCATCCAGAGTGTTGAGAAATATTTTTCTGGTATCATCCTTCAGCTGAACAGCTATTATTGTCACTTTCTGGGTGTTTTTGCAATAGTTATATTGGTATTTTCTAAATAAGACATCAATTATCAGCATGTCCTTCTTTAAACCAACAAGGTTCATCTTGGAGAGGTCTGGGAAAGTTGTGAACATGTAGAAACTATGATTTGAGATTAATAAAGCCACATTCTACACGGGTTCAGCATTTGAAAAGAAGGGGTTCTTAGCCTTAGGTCTCTCTTTGAAAGGCTTACAGCAGGTAAAAACAGGTAGGTGGAGTAAACTGCAATAAAAAACATACAAATAGCCATTATCTACAATTAGTAATAGAGGCTCAGGCTTACTAGTTTAGATATGGTTGACATACTATCACACTTGGGCTTGATATCAGGAGAATCTCCAGGCACTTGGAAGGTTTTTTCTGAGAGGCTCAGTACATGACTGTATCCAGTCTCATTAAATACCTGGTAGTAGTATCCCAGGGCTGTATGGCTTCCAAACTAGGTATCACTTGTTAAGTGAGCCCCAAGATGGTTGTGTATGAAAACCCTAGTTTTCTATAGCTATATGAATAAATGTCAGTTGTTTCTTGGTAGAGAGATCCATCTACTTCCTTAGGCTGATATAGAAGCCAATTTGAGCAAAGCTTCTATATGAGAAGAGTGATATAGTAGTTAGTTAAACTTTTTAATCCAAGCTTCTGAATAAGATAATAGAGATAAGCTTAGGTTCAGTTAAGTCAAGGTATTTTTCTCAGATTCCCAATGCTGCAACTGTGTTTGTTGATAATTATCATTTAAAAGTACCAACATGATAGAAGAAATGATGATATAGTAAACACCTGCAAAGATATAATGCTTCAATTGCATAAACTACATATGTTTATTAGGAAATGTCAACAAAGAATGGTTGGCCAGTTTTCCTGGCTATATCCTGCTAAAAAACTACTTTATGGCTTGTTGGCAACTTTTCATTGGCTAGCAGGGGAGTATTTTTGCCTTGCTGAGTACTGGAATCATCTGGTTCAATATTTAAAGGAATCAACCTGTCAATTCTAACTCTTAAAAGTGGCCCTGAATTTGGAGCTCATTTGGTATCTTGTGGTTCCCTAGCTACTTGAATCCAGGTTTTGGGCCAAATATGACACTTTTTGATTGGTTTTGCCACATTTTGGATTACTTCTTAGGTTTGTTAACCCCAGGGATTTGATAATTGATGAGGAAATAGGGACATTAATCATACAAGTTCTTACTGGTGTATCAACCAATTGATCAGTTGCTTATCTGAGAGTTTCAAATTCATATATTGTAATGCCTTTTTGGGTCTAATATAGGCCCTGAAACTCCTTCTTAGACATGATGAAAAAGAAGTCAGGGAATTCCTGGGACATTGATCTGCCTATTAGCATTGCAGATGTTGGTTGCTCTATAAAAATTCCAATAGTATGATGATCTAGTTGATGTGTGCTCCTCATATCCAGTTGCATAAGCTTTTTCATCCTCAGAATCCCTGTTGAAATTGAGAAGTTTTTCTTGAATATCTGATGAGGGGTGAAAAAAAAGAGATTGTTCTGGTATAGGGCTATCTTTTTCAGGCCCATGATATAGCGTGAGTAACTTGAAAGGCGTCCTATCCTGTCAGGGAATTTCCCCCTGACTACATTAATTATATGGATTATTCAAAGGGTTATTCTTCAGCACAGACAGTTGAAAACAATTCTTTGGATAATGTGGTTAACATGGTTTTTAAGCAGGACAGGGATCAAACCTTGAACCCTAAAAACAAGCCAAATGTTAACTTACAGTCAACTGATCAACTTATAGTACCTTTTTATATTGAATTCAAGCTTTCAAACGGACTTCCCAACTTTGGTTCTGCATCTGTTTTTGAGATTAACTCAATAAGAGACATCAAAATACACTTGAAAGCTGATTGGCTGCCTCCAGTTTGCTTGCCACTCTTTAATCCACTGTTATTAGTGGAATATACGGCTCTGTACCTTACTTTCATTAAGTTCCAGTATAGACACCACTTAATTGTCCCTGATCTTGTGGCTGGCTCTTTCTTCTTCTCCTCTTTGAATTATGAAATTATACAAACCCTTCAGTCCCAAATCAAGTCACATATGCTAAAGGTATTACTCTCAAACATTATCTTCATGAAAATCATTGGGAAATCCTCTCACATTTCAGAATCCTCTAAAATTGTTCCAGTCCAGTTTCAGTATTTAAGCTATCAGTTTTTTTATCCTTTATACTTGTTCCAACAATAAAGACTTATTCTACTCTACTCCTGCTCACACTTATCTTTTGATCTCTCATTTGAAACCATGAAAGGAATCTTATTCCTGTTCTGGTTTCTAGTCCTCCTGCTTACAGTTGTACTAGGCCTTGAAAACTCTACTCCCACCACTGACTGGCATAACTCATCCCCCAATGATGCACACCAGAAGGAGTCTCTGGCCAATGGGTGGTTCAAGTATTCCTCTGGCCAATGGGGAAGAAAGTTCCATTATGGTTGCAACACCACTCCTCCTCCTCCTCCAGTAGAACCCTCACTGGTTAGACCAAACACATCTTTCTACCTGTTGACATACTTGGTAGGGTATTAAATATTAGTTTGGTTCAGCTCCATGATAGGTAGATTTGCTTATTTGGGCCACTTGGGCTATCTTGCCATGATCATGGTATCTTTTGGATCAGTAATTGCAGGGCTCAACTTAGGGGCTTTGGTCCACCAGGTAGGGAACTTGTTTCCTATCAAGTGGATCCCTGACATATCCTTAGTAGGCTGATTAAATAAGAGTTTCTTGGCCTTACTGGTATTGGCAGCCTTAGTGGTGATGTGGTTGGCAGACTTTGAAGGCATCTAAGGTAAAATTAAAGAAGTTTATGTGATTTTAGACCAGATTTGAAATATAAAAAAGCCTAGTCTTTTACTAAAAATACATGCCCTTTTTAAAAAATATTGTAGAAAAGAATTATAATTTTCATATATCAAAAAAAGAAAAGTTGAAAGTTCATTTTATTATTACAAAAGTATGAAAACTTGTGCCATTTAGCCATATCCACATTCCTAGATGGTGTTGTCAGATGCCATGTGGGGAAAGCCAAAGAATTTTTTATGTTTTTATTTTAGCTTAATATATTCATAGTGGAGCTATCTCAGCCAGGCCAGAGTGTAACCCTTCTGTAGCTCAAGAGCCAACTTAAAAAACTAAGGCTAAAAGGTACCCAGCTGTTTAGAAGAGGGCCTTTTTCATATAAATACTAATTTTCAGTTAATTTATTATTATTTTTTGGGTAAAATGTGTTCAATTTATGAAATTTAAAATGGCAAAAATCCTATTCAAGATGAGGTGCTCTAGATGCTGTACTATGATGACATATATAAAAACATTTTATTAATTAAGGCAGCATTGTGGCGCCAACTTCATTAGGTTCTTAAAAGCTTAGTGAAATTCAAGATGATCTTTTTACAATAACATCAAAGCTTCTTTAATATATAAAATATTTAATGAAACATCTTAGTGTTGAACCCCTATTTTTAAAGGGCTATCAAAAATAAGGAGTAAATAATTATACAAAAATAGCTTTTAAATGGCTGTAATAAAGAGTGATATCAATATCAAGGTGTTGTTTATCTAGTTTGATCTATTATGCAGAGTCTCAAATAAATAAATTAGTTTTCAAACCTGTTGAGATAAATGTATATTAGTCAGTTTAGAATGCATGAACTAAGTCTAAAAACAAAATTAAAGTGGATCAAAATCTATTGTAGTTTAATATAAATTCCTTATTTTTTATTTTGTTTTTAGACTGAGTTCATATGTTCTAAACTGACTAATATACATTTATCTCAACAGGTTTGAAAACTACTGTACCATAATTTATTCCCATCTAGTAAGGAAAATGCTCAGATTTACCTCTAAAAGTTGGATTAAAGATGGGTTTTAAATGCCATATTTATAGATATTGCCATTTTTGATGCCTCTTTTTAGCATTTTATAAGCTATTCAGTACATTATTCTTTAGAGCTCTTAGGATAAGTGCTAATACATATTTTGAAAATCAGTCAAAAATAAACTATAATGGTATCAAATCTTGGTTAGTCAGTATAAATTCAACCTTCATCAACTTTGTTTCTGGCCAAGTTACCTTTGTTTTGATCTGAAATGTCTTCACCTATCCCCACAGATTTGAAAAGTGCTGTGCTGAAAACCCTTGTTTGGGACCCCTGAATGACAATTCAATTTGTGATGCTGTAATAGAAACCACTGTAAAAAATAACCATTCAATGATCTTTTAGGTTCTATTAACTTTAATCATTCAAATTTCTGCCTTGATTTTAAAAACATGATGTTGTTGTTTGGGATGATGGTTTTGAAATGGTGTATTTTACCATGGAAATAAAGGAGAATTTCAAACAGTAAACTTTTAAAAAAATATTTTAAAATTAGGTGATACAGTAGATTTAAAAGCTATGGTAACAACCAAAAATACCTCAGATTTAAAAAAAATGATTTCAGATTTAAATAAAATCCAACTCTCAGGTTAAAATATGCACTCTGTTAACAGGGTTTATTGGCGTTAATGGGCAAAATGAGTCAACACAGCAACAAAAGGCTCACACACAAAGCAAAACCATTCAAAATGCAATCCAAAATAAATTGATTCACAAACAAAATGGTGTGAGTTGACTTTTGGTGTGCATATGTTTACTATGTGAATCAGTGACAAAATACACCCAAGCAAGGTGTGTCAAAATGTCAACCAAAAACAAAACACAATAGCAACCCACTACGTAAACAAAATCACTCATGCAATGTGTGCAATGGATTGTAATCATGAATGATACCAAGGTATCTAAAATGAGACACAAGATCTGAAACATAAATTTTAAAAATATTGTGTTGGGTGTTTGAATTTGGCAGTAAAATCTAGGAAAATGGGTGGAAATTATTTCAGGTATTCAAAAATGGGCGTTGTAAAACCAGAAACAACTAACTAAGAAATAAAAAATCTATAATTGGGATATTGGGTGGAAAAACTCTAATTAAATATCCATATTCAGATAAAAGCAAAAATTAAAATAATGAGTAAATTAATTGAAATTTATTTAATCTTTTATTAAATTTTAAAATGGAAGGAACAAAGCAACAGATTACCATTGCACCTGTTGTGCGCCGCGGTTGCGGTTGCCCCCGCGGGTCAAAGAATAGAGTTAGTGCAACCCAAGTGCCTACTCAAGGAGGAGACAGGAGAGGAGAGTTCCATAGTGATGCTGCACTGAAACAGCTGGTTCAAGGAGCACAAGCTGCTAGAGTGCAGAGCATAAAACCTTGGGTCCCAAAGCTGACCTGGAAGCCCACCAAAGTCACCATTACAAAGAAAGTTAGAAACAAGGAGGTAGAACTTACTTCATATGTGTTTGACGTTGTGTACCGGCAAGAGTTGGTCCCGTCAGCCATGCTGGAGAGGGTGAAGCCTGTACTTGATATTAGCTACAAGCCCTACGTCAGTGATGGCAATCAAGAGGATGACAAGGAGCCCAAGTTCTATCAAACCAATGAGGGACAGCTGGTGTTAAAAAAGGTTGCAGCCTTCTATACCAAGGTACCTATGCCCTGTGTTGTGCCCAATGCCAACGAGTCAATCCCCACCGCTAAAAAGCCCACCCAGAAGCGTATCCCTGACATCAAATGCATCATCCTGCTTAAGCTAATGCAGGAATCAGGTGATTATAAGGCGGCTGCAGCCCTTGTTGGAGTGGATCCCAAGTACGCCAGCAAGACCTTCCAAAAATTCATCAATACTGATTGTGTCCTTGCCGCGGAGAAATCCTTGCGTGTTTCTACCATGCTCACCAAGGAGCACAAATGGGCAATCTGCCAGTGGATAACCTGGGACTGTAATCTTGAACTGGCAAATATACAGGCCATGGTTAAATCTACTTTTGGGATTGAGGCCTTGATTTCCTTTTACTACCATCTGGTGAAGGGATGGTTTCTTGGAAAAAGCTTGGGGTATCCCCCTACAACCAAAACAGCCCAGCCAACATTTACATCCGGAAAAACTACGCAGAGGCGTACACTGCACTCAAAGTCAAGGGGACGGTCAAATTTTATTATATTAACAAATTGGAATTTGCCTTGTCAATGCGCAATGGGTATGGCTATGTCCCCAAAGGCTCCAATGATGGGATGGCTTGGTGTGCTGCAGTCTGCGCCACAGCCTACTCAATGGTGGCTCTCCTTGGTCCAAAGGGAATTGAGCTCTACCAAATGATATTGGGTTCACATAACAGCAGGACCTTTCTATCATTTCTCCAATTGGTCCAGGAGCACCTAAGGCGCACAAGCCCGGGCTTCACCAATGTCATTGTGTTGGACAATGTTGGTCTCCACAAAGTGGCTGACATTCTTAGAATTTCCATCAATTGATACCAGCATTGCTGTGAGCCCTCAGCAATTGGCCACGGCAAATTTACGCCTTCTCTTCCTCCAAGCCTATTTGCCCTTCCTAAATCCCATTGAGGAAGTCTTTGGGTGGCTCAAGCAAGTTGTCAAGCAAGGAACCCTAACTGGGACCGAGGACCTCTTTAATTTGCTGCAGGACGGGATCCACACCCTCCCAGCTGAGACTGTGGCCAAATTCTATGGCCACACTGATTTGTTCATCCCTGCATGCCTAGCCAAACAGCCAATCAATTAAAGGCTTAGTGTGTCCAATTTTTTATATTCTCTTATTTACTATTCAAGATTTATTAATTATCATTTTATATTTAGATGTTTCCACGCCCGCAATCACATTCAGAAGATCCATCAATAGATGTAAGTAATTTATTTATTTTATTATATATTATTTTATTATGCCATCTGAGGTAATCCCAAACGCTCAATACTGGATTACACAAAAGTATTTAAATCACTTTTGTCAAATAAATATAAAAATAGTTTAAAAAAATTAAACATAAAATGTACAAGTTAGAATTTATTTTATTAACGTATAATTTTATGCTTTTATGAAAACTGTTTCTGTAATATATTTTTCAAAACTGGTTTGCTGAAATAAAAATTATAAAAATTTATTATAATAAAAATAATATAAATTGTAATAAAGTTTATTGGAATCATATTTTTATTGTGTGCGCCTGTAGTGGGTTCTTTGGTATGTACCCACCCCGCAATGGAGGTGGCACACAACCTCCACCGCCACACCGTGGACAGTGGATACACCCTTATTAAAAAACTCCTCCTGCTGGTGAAGGGAGTAGGGTAAGGTGCAAACTGAGGAGCAGCTTTTTGGGCAGGGCTGCAAACCTGTAAATCCCTGCCAGTACCAGGGCGTCTTGGATTACATGGTCCACTGAGTCATATCCAGGGGGGACCTTCTTCCCTTTGAGTGCAAGCCGGGCCTTGTCAATTTCCAGAATGACTCTGTCTAGATCCTCTACGCTGGCGCTCATCCCAAAGAAAAAAGATATCCGGGGTAAACCACCAAGTGAAGCCTTTGCCCAGCAAAGGCTTCCGTGAACTCACACAATTTATTATATACTGCGCTGATCTTCTTGTTGTGCCTGGTCTTTGCAAAGGTCAGCTTCATGGCTGCAGGGATCCCTGTCTTGTTGGCACTCCAGGCCAACCCAAAGTTGGCAAGGAGAATTTTTGTCTTCTTGATGGCTGTTGCGTCTGCAACAGCCAATTTTCCCACTGCGCGCTCAAAGTTTTCAGCAGGTAAGACAGGGTGTGCTCCAACAGGAAGCAGAAGCAAGCAGCTTCATGAGCCCAGCCCATCTCCGGTACATTCTTGAATGGGAGCGTTGCCAGGACGTCCCAAACAAGCTCCATGGAGTTTACACAGTAAACTCCACTGAGGTTAACCGGGTCCAGGTGGACCAGTTGGGCATCCTTGTAGACAGTAACTGTTACTCAGATGCCCCCTCTCCATGCGTCAGCCCAGCCAATGCCTCTCTGGACATAGTAAAGGACCCGTGGATATGGTCCTCCAGCTCCTGTACAACAGGGGGGGACAGATACAATTTCTTGGCCACATGAGTGGCATAATTTTCATAGAAGATGGCTGGGACAAAGGGGACCAGGACTTGGCAGAGTTTGCTGTCTACGTTTTCTAAGAAAAGAGGTAAGTTTTTTGATAATTTAATTTTTTTGTTTTTTAGGCTACCTTCTTGGGTTTCTTTCTTGCCTGCAGCCTTGGCCGGCTTGGCCATTCTTGGCGCAATTGATTGTGCTGGCAATTCAGTATCTTCTGCCCTGGCGCGCTTTGCTGGCTTGAGATGTTCATACATCTCTGTGTCATCAACCCAGACAGACAGCGCAGAAAGATTGTATGCCTTAAATTGCAGGCCCTCCACCACTGTCTTCTGGATGTTGAGAAGACGCTTGATGGTCTTCTCTGGGGTGTCTGGAATTTTTGAAATTAGTGCCTTTGCAGACACCTTGTCAATTTTGTCCCCAGTGAGGACGGCAGACTTAACTTTGGCTTTGACCTTGTGGTCAATGTCCTTGATTTTGTCAATTGCCAAGTCAAGGTCTTTATGTAGTTTTTTGAGTTCTCTCATTTGATTTTTTTACTAACCTTTTCATATGTTTTTATAGCTTTTGCCCCAATAAATTCTGTATTATTTTGATACTGTTGCCTCTTTGTTTATTCCTTTTTGTTTTCCTATCTACTACATTATACCATCTTTTTACCCATTTGTATATGTTTTACGCTCATCTCAATATGTGTTGTTTGCTTTGTGTTGGCATTGTTTCTTTGATTATCATATTATTTTTGGCGCTTAACATAGCCCCTTGTGAAAATATTAACAACAATTTGGTGATCAGCTAAATTTGAATTAGAAAATTATAGTGTTAACTTTTTTTAGATAAAGTTGTTACTGATCTAAATTCAAAACCTTAATGACAAACTTTAAGCCAATCAGGAGCCAAGTGATAAAGTGATTGTTATGACATAAAGGGTCATTCAATAATTCTTTGGTGCATGTGCACTAATTAATATGATTGGCCGGATGTTTTGCCATTGTACGCCATTGCCACTGTGGCAAGTTGTTGGTGGACTAGTGCCCAATCAGCTACTGGGTTAGCACTAGTCCATCAACAACTTGCCACAGTGGCAATGGCGTACAATGGCAAAACATCCAGCCAATCATATTAATTAGCACACATGCACCAAAGAATTATTGAATGACCCTTTATGTCACAACAATCACTTTATCACTTGGCTCCTGATTGGCTTAAAGTTTATCATTAAGGTTTTGAATTTGGATCAGTAACAACTTTATCTAAAAACAGTTAACACTATAATTTTCTAATTCAAATTTAGCTGATCACCAAATTGTTGTTAATATTTTCACAAGGGGCTATGTTTAAGTGCTAAAAATAACCATGTTCTGGATCTAGATACACAACATAGTAAATATATGATTTTATAGAAATAAGCTGAACATAAAGAATAAAACCAACTATAAAAAAAGAGAACATGAACAATTGAAATTCAAAAAAATATAAATAGAAAATGTTTGGTGACAGAGGTTTATTGGGGCGGGGGAGAGTGATGCCTAGGAGGTAGAATAACGCAGGAAGGAAGACATAGAGGAGGTGCTGGCCTGGGGGGTCTGGGATTGGGTGGGTTGGGCTTGCAGGTTAGGGGCGTTGGTGGCGGGGTGAAGGCAGGAGGATTTTGCGTGATGGCTGCCATATAACACTCATTGTATTCCTTGTTGGTCATTGGCTGGATGGGCTGGTAAATGACAGTGGCCCAAGGTGGAAGGCGCTTATCCTTACGTGTTTGGTTGCCCATGTTCACATGGAAAACCATTTGCGCAAACAAGTCAGCCACCATCTGGCAGCCAAAGAGAAAATTGTGGTCAAGGACCCCAAGATAGAGGTTGTTGAAAGCCTGAGGGCAGCGCTCCTGTAATGTGGATCCCATATTGAAGAAGACAACATCTGCCAGATGGACGTCTGCATGACCAGCAGGGTAGACTGAGGCCTGGTGCCCGCGTCCCTGGATGGCCTCTAGGGCGGTGGAGCTACCCTCTATCTGGTGGCTCAAGAAAACACAGTACTTGGAATTTGAGCCATCCCAGGAGTTGAGCAATCCACCTAGGATGTGGCTATATGAGTAGCCATCAATGAAATCTGAGTTTGTCCAATAGTAGACAAAACCCTTGGCTGAAACAGTCAGAAATGCACCAATGAACATCCCCTTCTTGACCTTCTTCCTTCTATTCTTGGCGGCAGCTTTTCCTTGCTTGCCAAAATCATCAAAAGTTATTGATAGCTTGTAGTAGGAGATGAACATGACATCATCAGTTAGACTAGTCAGGCATTGGAGCAGGGTTGATTTGATGGCAGTGTCATATGGGGAATCCTTGGAGCCATCCCATTGGTTGCTGGCAAAATTGGTAAGAACCCATATGGAAGCCACCTTCCCATACATCCAGAGCTGCACCATGCGCTCATACAACCATATGTTATGGTGCGCAAGCTGCTTCCAGGCCTGGGACAATGGAAGCTTGGGATCCCGCTGGAGGAGGTCAAGCATGATTGGGTACGCCTCATATATTTGTGACTCGGGGCCTTCTTGGGCTTCTTGGCTGTCCTGATCAGATCCCCCCTATTCATCAGGTTGTTGAATTCCCGCATTACAGTAGCTCAGGTAAATTGTAATTGGCTGGCTATCTGTTCCCAGGACAGACCCTGTAGATTCAGTGCCACACTTTCCTGAAGAATTTGGGCAGTGATGATTTGTAACTTGGGGCGCTGGGCTGGGGGAGCTGAAGCCTGATTGGCTGTAGGGGGGTCAGGTTGGCTGGTGACAGGAAGTTGTTCCAAATCAAGATTGCCATCCTGATTGGTTGGTTGATGGGCAGCTTGTGCGGGGGTGGGTACAGGAGCAGGGGCAGAGCTAGACTCTAAGTGATTCTCAAACAAGTCAAAGCCATAGGGGCCAGTGGTCAGGTACAGGTCAGCTTCCTTGTTACCCGCCTCAAAGGCTTGGGTGTAAACAGGTGCCTCCACTTTCTGAGCCTTGTCTCCATTGAAGCTGGTCTGGCTGCTGCTGGATTGGCTGCTGGCGCCGTCAAAGATATTGCTTGTAAAAACCACTGCAAAAAACCTAGGATAAAATCACTAAAAGTAGAAATTTAAAATTTAATGATTTATTTTTACTGTAATCTTGAGTCCATATTTGGAAGGTTCTCAAAACCATTCCATACAAATCTGGAGCCATGAAAATGAATAGAATACCTCTGTTCTAAATTGGATAGCTGTTGATTGTCTGTTAAACTATTATATTTCTATTTTAGGCTGCTCACACTACACATCTTGTGTGAGTTCATTTTTTTTGTGCTTGTGTAATCTTGCTTCTAGATTGGTCAAGTTTCATTTTTTTTAGTCCTTCTGTTGGTGCCTTGTATGAATCCTGATTGGATTATAATATAGTCCAGAACAGCATCCATCCATTTCACTTGTTGCGTCAGTCCATTTTGTTTGTGGTTTGAACTACACTGCTTGATCTTTGATATAATTTTGTATAATGGGATAGTAAAATTTCGTTTTTTGTTTGACAGTCCATTTATTAACTGAAATTTAATAAATTAATTGAATCCTGAATCTTGTGCAACTTGGATTTTGTTTAAATCTGAAATCATTTTGTTTAAATCTGAGGTATTTTTGGTTGTTGCCATAGCTTTTAAAACTACTGTACAGTAATTTTCAACCCTGTTAATATAAACAAAAAATCTTTCTAAAAGCAAAAAAACTCAGTCTAAAAGCCAAATCAAAGTGGATCCAAATCTATTGTGATTTAATATAAATTCTGTTGTAACTGTGCTGTTTTAGCAGAGTTACAAGGGGAAAAATATTTAGAAGCTAGATAATAATCTTTATTGTGAGGTAGTGATTATATAGTCATTGTGAATCAATGGATAGCAGGAACATGATTGTTGATCACACGGTTGGAGAAAAAGGGGGTGGCTTGATCCTGGTAATGATTCAAGCACCAAAACAAGGTATCCACCATAGGGGATCATCATCTGTTCATGTTGTTGGATTTGGTAATTTGAGTTGACTTCCTAGTCTGGCTGTGAGTGGCCAGATAATTGGATTGCAGGTCACAAACCCACTTGGTTGGAACCTTGCTGATGGGTCAAGCCTGCGGTTTTGACACACACACATCCAACTGAAGGTCGGCCTCATCTGGGGGCAGGTTGTCAGGGAGGTTGTCAGGAGCCTGGGCACTGTACTGGACTAATTATTATTCTGTGGCGGGCAGGGCAGTTTCTTGTTGTTTTTGTCTTGCTTTGCAGGGTCTTAGGTGATCATGGTGTAGGGTCTTGTCTTGCTTGCGTTTCCTGAGTCCTTGCACAAGGTAAGTGTTATTGTTGTTTACCTTTAGAATGATTGCTGGGCCTACTTTCTTGGGTTGTAGTTTGCTTTTATCAGCATTCATGATCCAAACTTTGTCCCCAACTTCATGTCTATCTCAGATGGGGACAAAGGTTTTTTGTAGTTGTTCATTTTCCTTTTCTGTTTATTTGCTGTTGGCCTCTATAACTTGAGGGTCTGAGCAAGGGGGGACTTTACTTGGAATTTCCAGTTTGGGTCCTGTCAATGCTTGAATGATATTTGGCTGTGTGCTGTATACCAACTCAAAAGGGCTTTTTCCGGTGGATCTGTTCACTTGGGTTTGGCACACAAGTAGTGCAGTTGGTAGCTGCTTGTACCACTCTTCAGGTCTCCCGGCGGTGAGCTTGGCTAAGGCTTGCACAAGGCTGCCATTAAGCCACTCTACACGTCCATTGGCCTGTGGGTGGTATGGTGTTGTTACAGTGTGTTTGACCCCATTTTTTTGCGAGGTATACATTAGTGGTTTTGGAGGTCAATTCTTTCTCTTCACTGGTTATCAGAAGTTCTGGCTTTCCAAACTTGCTGATTATCTCTTTGCCAATAAATTGTCCTGCATCATTGCCAGTGTGCGCCCTTACTGCTTGGGCTACTGGCCATCTTGTAGCAAAGTCAATGGTGTGATGATGCATTTCTTATCATTGTGTTTCCCTGGCATGGGGCCAACAATTTCAAGAGCCCATACTTTGAAGGGTAGTTGTGTGTGGATGGGAAGTACTGAATTTGGAGGGGTTTTGCTCTTGGCAAACTTTTTGCATACCTCACTTTGGTCTTGGACTTTTTGAACATTGCAATATAAGGTTGGCCACCAGGCCTTGTGCTTAAGGAACTCATATAGGTTTTGACTCTTGGTATGTCCGAGGTCTCTGTGATAGCGTAGGTTGGTGTCTACTTGCTGGTGCGTGGGGATGTAGGGAATAGTTGTGCCGTCAGACATCTTTCTGTGTAGGGTCCTGTATACGTCAGCAAATAGGTATTTGTTTTTGATGACTGTTTCCTTTGTTATATTGGTTGTGCCAGGGGGAAACCCTTGTCTTTTGTTTGTAGTACTAAGATAGGCCAGTCTGGGTTGAGCCAATTTTCCCCTCTCAAGGCATGAACATATAGGTGGGAGAGGGTGTCTGCCATGACAAGCTCGGCCCCAGGATTGTACTGTATGAGCATGTTGAATCTCTCCAAGAGCTCCATCCAGTGGGCTTGGCGGCAAGACAGAATTTCTTGAGTTTTGAAATATATGAGCAACTTGTGGTTGGTTAATGCTGTGAATTCTTCCTGCTGCTCTAGGTAACAGCGCCATTTGACTAGACAGTGCACAATAGCCAACAGTTCCTTGTCGTGGATAGGGTATCAACACTTGCCATCTGTCAATTTTTGCAATTCATAAGCTACAGGCAGGAAGTCACCATCATTATTTTTGCTTTGTAGTACTCCCCCAATGGATGCATTTGAGGCGTTGGTTTCCATTTGGTATTCACCGTCACGTTTGGGGTATTGCAGGATGGGAGCTGTTGTGAGCTTCTCCTTGAGGCGTCTAAAACAGAGGTCATGTTGGGGGGTCCACACAAACTTGGATTTATTGCCTGTTATGGCAGATAAGGGGGCAGTCAAAACGCCACAGTCAGGTATGAAGCGGCGTACATAGGCCACCATCCCCAGGAAGGTGCAGAGTTCCAACTTATCCTTGGGTGGTGGCATCTTGCAGATGGCCTGTATCTTTTGACTGTCAGGTTTGATGCCATCCTTTGAGACTACATGTCCCAGGAAGGGTAGTTGCTTGCAGAAGAACAGGCACTTGGAGGGGTTGGCCAACAGTTTGTGTTGTGCCAAGGTAGCAAAGACTGCATCTAGGTCTTTGAGGTGCTGTTCCACCAAGGGACTGTAGATAATGATGTCGTCCAGGTAGACTAGGACATGCTTGCCTATGTGTGGCGCAAATACTTTGTTCATGAAGGTCACAAAGGTGGACGGGGCGTTTGTCATGCCAAAGTTGAGCACCACACATCTGTATGAGCCATATTTAGTGTGAAAGGCTGTTTTGGGGATGTCTTCCTCCTTGATGCAAATCTGGTTGTAGCCTGCAGTCAGATTGATCTTGGAGAAGACTGTGGCTCCTCCCAAGGCGTCAAAGAGATTGTCAATCAGTGGTAGTGGATAACAATTCTTGATGGTAACTTTGTTTAGGGCTCGTTAGTCTGTGACCAGACGTAAGGTGCTGTCCTTCTTGGCCACAAAAATACGGCGGCCCCAAAGGAAGACTGTGAGGGGCGGATAAGTCCTTTCTCCAACGCTTCCTTGAGGTAGGTGCATAGGGTGTTATCTTTGTTTGGGGTCAACCTGTAGATAGGACGCGCTTTGGGTACAACCCCCTTGAGTTGGATGGAGTGTTGGATGTGTTTCTCAGGGGACAGCCCAGGTAGCGCTTCTTTGAAGATTTCTGGATGGCAGGCCACAATTTCGCGGTCCTGAGGCTTGGAGGTATCCTGGTGATCTTTGAAGTGTATGATCTTGTACTGACAGGAGTCCCAGTCACTTGTCTTCAGGTTATCCTTTTTGTCCAGGGTCCTTGTGATGCGCACAAAGACGTGGTCACGTAGGAGTTGGTCCACTGAGTCAGGGTAGACCTGGTGGTTTACGCCTTCACGCTTAATGGTCAACACTGAGGTCGCCCAGTCTACGTGAGGATTGTTCTTTTGTAACCAATCTAACCCCAGTACAATGTCAAACTTGGGGGAGTCAATGACAAGACCTTGGATGGTGGAGTGTAGGTTCTCAAGCATGACAGAGAAGGGGGCGGTTTCCCTTGCCACGGCAATGTGGTGTTTGTCAGCCAGGACCATGTTTTTAATCCGTAAAGGATTAGTGGCCAGCTTGAACTTGTCCACAAAGCTACTATTGACTAGGGTTTGATCTGCATCCAAATCCAGGAATGCTGAGCCTGTGTAACTGCAAAAACAGAAAGGGTAGGACATCAGTTTATTGGGATGTCTGGCAATGGTGTACAGTACCAGGTCCTCCGAGGGCACTTGGATCATTGGTATTGGTCCACGTCCTAGGGTCAGTACTCATCATTGGGTAAGTCAGGAGTTGCGTGGGGAGAGCTTGGCTTGCTTAGTGCTCTCCCCGGGCTTTTCCCTTGTCTTGATTGCCTTGCATGGCAGTGACACGGAAATGGGTACAATTTGACTGGCCATTGTTTCTACTTCCATGTCCATTTGAACCTATGGGTTTGTGGTTGGTGTTATTCCTGTTGCCTCCAGGGGGTAGTTGAGTGAAACGCCTGCCTGGATGGGAATCCTTGGGTCTTTCTTGTTTTCCAGTTTGTGCCTTATGAAGGGCGTTGGAGGTTTGCTCTGCTTTCTCTGCTTTGCAATACAGGCTTTGCAGGTTGGTCACCTGGTCCAGGTTCACATGTCTCATCACATGCAACTTGAGGGCGTTGTAGTACATGAGATGTGTGGCTGGGGTGTCAAAGGCTATGTCAGATGGTGCTCAAAGTCAGAGTTCCTTGTAGGCACAGGTGAGCTCCTTCACAGTGCCTGTCTGGGTAAGGTTCTTTACTTGGCGTATTATCATGAGCGCTGTATCCTAAGCACAAATCTTGCCAGGAAGTCTTGCTTGAAGGTATCCCAGTTCTTGTTGGTGTGTTCCTTGTGCCATTTGTTGCACCAGGTGCCAGCGTTGTGGGTCATTCGGATGGAGATTTCTGCAATCCAAAATTGCTGCGGGAATTCTATCTGGGCCAGCTTGCTCTGGGCGGACTGGATCCAAGCAGCAGCGTTGTTGTTGTTGGCCCTGGCAAAAGGTTCCAAGGCAGCGCTTTGGAGTCTTTGGGCTATGTAGGCGGGCATGATGTTTTTGTCAGTTGGTTGCGGCATGGAGGCAGGAGCCTGGAAGAACCCTTGTGCCAACATGGCGTTGAAGGCAGGTAGTGGAATCACCATATTCTGGTACAGGATAAAACCATCAGGTATCTTGGCACCAGGAGTGTACGGGGTCCAGTCAGGCGGGAGGCCAGACATAATTCTGTCAAAGATTTGTTGGCCGCGGCGTGTGCGGGCAACAGGCAGAATTTTTCAAGATAAGGTAGGATGGAGAACCTACCTGTGCTACCAATGTTGTAACTGTGCTGTTTTAGCAGAGTTACAAGGGGAAAGATATTTAGAAGCTAGATAATAATCTTTATTGAGAGATAATGATTATATAGTTAGTGTGAGTTATGGGTAACAGGAACATGATTGTGTTGATCACATAGTGGGATGGTGAAGGGGGTGGCTTGATCCTGGTAATGATTCAAGCGCCAAAACAAGGTATCCACCGTAGGGGATCATCATCTGTTTATGTTGTTGGATTTGGTAATTTGAGTTGACTTCCTAGTCTGGCTTCGAGTGGCCAGATAATTGGATTGCGGGTCACAAACCTGCTTGTTTGGAACCTTGCTGGCGGGTTGAGCCTGCGGTTTTGACAATTTCTTGATTTCTGATTTTGTTTTTAGACTAAGATTTTTTGTTTATCTCAGCAGATTTGAAAATTACTGTAGAAGAGCCAGCATACCCTTGCTTGCTTAAGGGTAGCAAGCTTCTTTAGCCAGTGTCATCACCTCAAGATGAGAAAGGGGGGCTTTATGATTGAATGAAAGAGAGAATTATAGAGCCTGAGCCAAGGGGGTTGGAAATTTTTATGAGAAGAGAGGGGAAAGAGCTTGACCAGTGGAAGTCATCGAGGATAGAAATATCTGCTGATAAATTCAAGTTCCCAGAAAAAAGTGAGGGCATCAATGTGGAATATTCTGATTGGTTATGGGTGACTTATTTCAAATGATAACTAACCAGGGCCAGAACAGTGTCTATTTTGATATTTGTCTGCTTGGTGGTGGAAGTGGATGGCAGGGAGGAGTTGTAACAGCTGTTGCAACCAAGATATCTATCCTAGTTGCTGATATATTTCATAATACACAGGGTTGCTCAGCAAGTTGGCCCATGACAGATCTACTATAATATTTTCTCTCAATATGATGGGATATTATATTCTCTTATAAGAGGTGAATTCAATTTTGATGTTGATCCTAACCACAAATCTTATCCAGAAAATGGTCAACCCTTACTTAGATAACCATAACAAGTGCCACTCTCTTAGTAGTTCAATGATCTTTACTCTGGTATTTAGATTTCATATTATTCTCAATAAAGATTGTTGTATTTCTAATATATTTTTTCCTGTCCCTTTCTTTTCTGAGCTTTTGTCTTTCTCAAACTAAATACTAAACCATGACTAGTTCAGCTGCAACATAACCTTAAATAGGTAAGTCAGAAAAGATCTTCCATCTGCTGTGTGTGATAAGCCCCCTAAAAAATCCATGGGCTTGTTGGATGTCCTTTCAGATTTCTTAGTCTGGCCCAGAAAAAGGGTCCTATCTAGAGCCAGAGGGGTTAAAAACTTGTTCAAGGAAGTGGGTTTAAATAACAGCTGGAGGAATATCTTTTAACAGGTTATAGTTTGAGGAGAGTGATAGCTTTGTTAGAGAAATGGGTAGCCTTATATAGTTGAATATTGTACTTCAAAGTGTCTATATGAACACAGGGATTTGGAGGATTTCTTTTGGAAGCCAAGGGTTTATTCTATCAAGGGGCTTGATTTAGATCATGTTATGGAGGGGTTATTTTTATGCTTCAAAGATCAATTCTTAGGGAATGGTTTTCTAAGGGGATATGATCATAGTTATTAGAGCAAGACTATTGAAGCTTTAGGAAAACTGTTAAATTTGGAAAGTGAAATTGGGGTTATTTATCCTTAAAATATAAGTAAAGTTGCAATTGAATATATAGATGTTGATGAGATCAAGTTTCTGGGTTGTGTACAAAAGGTGAAAATTTACAACTCATACTTTGAAACTTGTAAAGCTTAGAGGGGAAGTTGGGCATTATGTAGCTTAACTTGTTGAGTCAGCTGGGAAAATGAGGAATCATTATTTACAATCCAAACCTGGGCTGTTTACATTTTGGATTTTTGAAGGATTAGTTTTGAGGGCTATAGATTGGATTGTAAATAATGGGTCGAAGCCAGTCTAAACTGTTCAGGAGCTGGGGAAATTAATTTGGGTGCGAACTTTACCAATCGGGATTTTGCGCCGCCACTTGTACCACTCAAAGACATCCCTAGACCTCGAGAAACTCCGAACCATGACGCCGTACTGAAACTCCTATAATGCCAAAGGTTCCAAAGGCACCAAAGGCTGTAGAACTGATTGTCTTTGCCATACATTTATATCACGAGATTCGCTTCATAAAGAGTCTGGTGTTGAAGTCGAAGAGAAGCTTATTTTTAATTCATTATTGAGGTATTTCTTCCTAAAACCTTGGAAGCCTTTTTTAAATAAATATGCTTCTTTTTAACCTATGAGGGTCGAGAATCCTTGCTTTAGAAGTCAATAAGCTGATTATTAATCTTTATTTCCTTTTATTACTGCACATTGTTTTATTGGTAGTACCTTGTTAATCTCATTGAAATCGCATCCCAAAATAAACCCCTTTTAACCTGAACTTATTATTAAATATATCTTATTTAAAGCTGCAAGGTAAATACTTTGCCTAGATAAAGAAGTTTTTAAGGTCTCGGTAACACATTTTCTTTTGAAGCTCAGCTTCTGTTTTATTTACTTAACTATTAAAGAACTCATAAAAATGTGTTTTCTTCTAAGCAATGCTTATTTTAGATAGGCAGGTGCACTTCACTCAATTGCCATGAATTCCAAATCAGCCTATGGAGATGAACAGCAAAAAAAGCTAGATGAAGCTTTAAGTGTTGTAAATAAACAAGCATCCCTTATGAAACGTTGTTTGGAGAGCAGTAAGTTGATGGATGGTCTCAAGCATTGCTCTTCTATGTTATCAGAATTGAGGTCATCAGCTCTTTCCCCTAAGCACTATTATGAACTGTACATAGCAATTTTCGATCATTTACGGCATATGACAACATACCTGGCCGAGGCTCATACGCATGGGCTTCATGATTTGTCAGATCTTTATGAATTAGTACAATATGCCGGAAATATCATTCCCCGGCTCTATCTGATGATCACAGTTGGCTCTGTTTACATGTCGATGACAGACGCACCAATTAAAGAAATCATGAAAGATATGATGGAAATGACTCGCGGAGTTCAGCACCCAACAAGAGGCTTATTTTTGAGGCATTACCTATCGGGGATGACAAAAGACCATTTGCCAGTTGGAGACAAAGACGGGGTTCAAGGCAATCTTCAGGATAGTATTGACTTCACCCTTTCAAACTTTGTTGAAATGAATAAACTATGGGTGCGCCTTCAGCATCAAGGGAAATCCCAAGATCGTGAAAAAAGGACCAGCGAGCGTAAAGAGCTGCGTACGCTCGTTGGATCCAATCTAGTTAGGTTATCTCAACTAGAAGGCATCACCCTTGATATTTACAAGCAGCGCATCCTCCCCGATCTCCTGGAGCAGATCATCAACTGCAAAGACCTTATCGCCCAAGAATACTTGATGGAAGCTATAATCCAAGTTTTCCAAGACGACTTTCATCTCCGTACGCTCACACCCTTCCTGGCTTCCATTGCCAATCTACACCCATCGCTCTCCACTAAGAATATTGTTATCTCGTTTATCGATCGCCTAAGTGCATATGCCTCGCGAGAGTCCCACTCAACGATCCCTGATGACGTCGATCTGTTCGAAATATTGTGGAAAGAAGTGCAAGACTTAATTGAGGTAATGAAACTACAAGCTTCCACTGAACTTTAGGCGCGCTCAGAAATGCTTTTGGAGGATGTCACTGCCTTGCTCTTGTCTATTGCCAAGCTTGCGCTCAGCTGCTATCCCGACCGACTGAGCTGTGTTGACAAGGTGTTGGCATATGCTGAAGAGACTTATACAAAATTCGCTTCGAGGTAATATGTCCCATCTACCACCGCTAATTGATTAGCAACAAAATATGCTCAGCTACTGCCAATTCAAACCTTCAGGAGCTGCTACAGGCGCCTATCGATCAATATAGCAATCCCTTAACAATTCTACAGTTTGACAGCTACGCTCCTCTTCTTAAGATGCAGCCTTACAACACCCGCCGCGCAGTTGCAAACTGGCTGATTGCCGCGATGCTGAAGCATGAAGCAGTGCTGGATAATAAAGCACACATCGATGGTGTCCTGGACTTGATATCTGTTCTTATCCAGGACCAGGAGGATGGCGGGATCAATTACTCCAAGATGCCGGGAGAAGTTTCTTCAAAGAAAGGCTTCAAAGTGGACGATGTCCATGTCAATGAGATGACATCAGTTGCTAAATTGCTGAATCTCATCAAGTCCGATAACCCTGCCACCACTCAGGAAGTGAGCGTCTTTTTATTCAAAGGTTAACGTTTTCAGCTCCTCCAAGCCGCATATGCCACCGTGTCTAGAGGCGAGCTGCGCGTCATGTACACTTATCCTCCACTCATCACATCTGCCCTTAAAGTCTGCCGGGAATATGCTCACATGGAGGAAAAGGTAAGCCATGCAGCTTCACACTCTGACGAGACCAGGACGAAGATACCAAGCATGCATGCGTAGTGCTTCTTCGCTTCATATTCATGGCCATCAGCACCCTCTACAAGAAAGCTGAAGTCCACAATCTCGCATTCCGGCTTTTCCTTGCTGCAGCGCTTGCAGCTGATGAGCTAGACATGGAGAATCAGGCATATGACTTCTTTGTCCAGGTACCGACTATATCTTTTGGTTCTAATGCATCAGGCATTTCTTTTCTACGAAGAGCGCATCAGCGAGTCAAAAGAGCAGATGGAGGCCATTATGCTATTAATAGGGACTCTTCAAACCACAAGAGTCTTTGGTGAAGATAATTATGATGTTTTAGCTACCAAATGCGTGGTTCATGGCGGCAAGCTCTTAAAGAAGCCTGATCAGTGCCGTGCCATATGCCAAGCCTCACGGCTGTTCTGGGTTGTTGCAGTTCCACCCTCCAAGTCTCAAATTGTCGAGCATCAGCCCTTGCTGACTCAGCGGGACACTGCTTTATGCAGAGATGGAGCCCGTGCCTTAGAAACACTCCAGCGGGCTCTTAAGATTGCTGATGGGGTAATGGATCCTCTGGTTCACTTTGAGCTCTTCGTTGAGATCCTAAACCACTATCTTTATTTCTTTACAATGGGATGTGACCCTGTTAATGCTCGCTACATCAATGGTCTCTTAGAGCTTATAAAGACCCACCTGGAAGACCTTGCAGTTACTAACGACCCTGTGGAACTTACAACGCCCAGTGGTGCGCCCAATCTTGCTGCTCCTTTGACTCGTACCCATGTAGTTGACTACTTCAATCGTACTTTGGCTTACATTCAAGCCTTAAAAGCATCTCCTCCCCCCCAACTCCCCTCAAACAGGGTTCGACCAACTTGTGGCAGATCCTGTAGATTTCTAACGGCTTTTATATCAAAGCATACTTTAATATCTCCCTTGTTTTTATTTACCGTTTACTATGCAGTATAGCTTCAATATGAGCAGATCAAACTGTTCAATTATTCATAAAATATTATATGAAAATTAGCAACGATCCTCCCCATGGCGGAGCCAGTTTATCAAAAAAGCAGTACTGTAGAATGGAACCTGTCTGAATAAATGTTATACTATCAAATCACTATACATGAGTTGCAATCGGAAGTTTAAATTGACAATTTATTTAATCAAAACAAATTCTGGTATCTTGTAGACACATTAAATATTTCTAACAATGTATACATCTTGTACACAGACAAAATGATCGATAAGAATCTGAAATGGTTTAATAAAACCACCAACCCGACTTTATTAAGGTAGTTACGTTTTTTGAGATCGCTAAACCCAACAGCCTAACTTTAAACCGTACATGAGAGCCATTAGTAAACTCAACAGGTAATTTCGGCATCTGGGATCCAAAACAAAAGTACAAAGAGTAAGCAAATACAAACCAATGTAGAAGCTCCACTCCGGCAAAGGTCAAAGGGAAATCCATTTTGATGGCCAATTTAAGGTGCAGAAATCAAACAATATGTAAACCCGTCTAAACTATGATCCAGTCAGACATTTCCCACCCCAAAACACGAGCAGAGCCAGGATGCTACTCAAAGGTAAAACAAGGGCAAGCAACAACCAACCCCATCAAAGAACAAAATATAGCAGATTTAGAACCTGTGGGGAAAATTGCAGGACTACCAAACCCTACACCCAAGTTTCACATCAAACATACGGTCTGGCCTTTTTCCTAATTAAATCAATCCCTGGCATTTTGTCAGGGATCCTGAGTTCTATGGGTCAACCGGCCCATAAACCCCCTGGTCTAGTAGGTAGATGAGGCACTCTGCCCATCAATCCTGATAGAGTTCTGGGATCAGCTCTGCTGATAGATCCAGATAACTAGGATGCTCAAATAACAGCCCATTATTCTGAATCAGATCTAGATTGACTGGTGTCGCGCTTTTTGCATTACAGCGCCACAATTATTTGAGATTATAGGGCACAGGACATTTGCCAAAATAAAGTCATATGTGAGGATATGAGTAGTAATGTATCAGAAAAGCCAGGATTGAACGGAACCATGATTATTGCCCAGCAATGGCTTCTGATTACGCAGAAGCACTTAAGGATTAGGATAAAGGTCAACCAGATTAAGAATAAAATAAAGATGGTTCAAAGATGATTTTATTGTAAATTATTAATTCTCCTTATACCTTCTGCCAGGGTAATCTCTAGGCTGCTAGCAATGTCTTCTAGGACATTTTAACACCCCCTTAATTTGGGTAATTATTAATCTAGGTTTGGCGCTTATCGCACGTCAACCAATAGAATATTTTCATCTTCACCCAGCACAGGTGATCCTTGCTGGCATGAAATAATTTAGTACTTCAGGATCACTTCCTACTTCTCTGGCATACTGCAAGCTTAAAGCTTATTAATGTCATAAATATGGGAATTCAAGATTATGGGGAATCAAACCCAGCGCCTCACATCAATGTAAAAGTAAAGCGGCGCCTTGGTGCCTGCAATAATTTTCAGTTGGCGCTGTGGCGCTTGACGTAAAAGTAATTCAGTGCTTTGGCGCCTAATCCAATTGCTAGGTGGCGCTTGTGTATTCTTAAGGTGGCGCGGCAGAAAATCATATATCATTTAATTGCCGCGGCGGCGCTTATCATTGGCTAGTTTAAGGCTCATGTTGCAACTGAACCAATGAGGATTCAGTATTTGGAATTGGGGAAGACAACAATCCATTAGAAAGGACAGAATAATAATAAGGTATTGTTTATTGTAGAATATTGTGATTAATATACCATATGGGGAAAGCCACAAGGCCACACGGGGGTGGCATGGTGGCAAGTTCCATGTAAGGTTCAAAGCCAAGGAATAACTCATGCAGAGATCAGCAAGTCAAATGGGTAGTGCTCCTAATTAGGATGAAGTACCCGCCATTCAATATTGCCATCAGATTAGTTCATGTTATTAGATACATTAGCAGGCAAGTATGGAAGCTCAGTTGCAACACCCCCCCTTGCCCTCTGCTTGTTGTCAGACACCAAGACTGGAGTCTGTGGAAGGTCTGCACAAACAGCCTTTGTGTGGGAATGACGCGGCAGGGGCGCAAGCGGTCATGGTGAAGCTTCTTGGCATTTCCTTGGACGTCTTTGAGTTGATAGGTATGATTGTCATAGACAGCGGCTATCTTGAAGGGCCCTAGGTGGTTGGGCTCCAACTTGGCAGAATTGGGATTGAGGGTGTAGACGGGGTCATCTATGGTGTATCTAGCTTTGAGGTGCTTTGTCCCTCCTGCAATCCTCTTGTGTTTGATTTCCCAGGCTTTGGCACGCCATTGATCTAGGGATGGAGTTGTTACTAGGGGAGGCTTGTCGGAAACCTTAGGCCGTAGCTTTCCCTGTTCAACCCCTGTCAGACTGTCAGGTGTCCCAAAGGCCAGGGTGCTGGGGCTGAACTCTATGCCCCTGTTGATTCTTGCTTGCAGGATAAGTAGAGCAGTGGGCAGGTGTTCAGTCCATGTAGTGTTAGGGTGCTCTTGTGAGAGCTTGGCAATCAATTGAACCAGTGAGCCATTTAACTGTTCCATATGTTCATTGGCTTGAGGATGATAGGGAGCCGTAACTATATGTTAGAGTGCGTTCTTGGCACAGTATGACTTCATGACATGCCCAACAAGTTTGGGGCCGCCATCTGTGATGAGACGTTTGGGTCGCCCAAAGCGGGCCATAATTTCCTTGCCAATAAAGCAGGTGATGGTGGTGGCAATGTGGTTGGTTGTTGCCCAGGCCACTGGCCAGCAAGTGAAGTAGTCAATGTCAGTGATAATGTACTACTTTTCCAGTCTGTCTTTGGGGAGTGGCCCCACAATGTCAAGGGCCCACTGCTCAAAGGGTTCCATGGCCTTGATGGGCAGGACAGACTTGGAGGGTGCAGGTTTGGACGTGTTTTTTTTGCACAACACACACATTTTGAGGAGGTCTAAGATGTCTTGCTGCATGCGCGGCCACCAAACCTTCCATTTCATGATCTCAAAGAGGTTACACCCTCTGATATGACCCAGGGTTTGGTGGTAGTACAATATTGTGTCACCCCGTTGCGTGGTAGGAATGTAAGGCGTCTTCTCACCTGTCTCTGCCCAATGGCAGACGTTACCAGCATTAGTGGTGAACTGAATTTTGTTGTCCTTCAATTTGGAGATGGTTACTGAGTTAAGGCCTTTGTAGAAAGTTGCCTCAGGGTGGAGGTAAAGCATGGGCCAATCTGGATCCAAACCATTGTCCCCAGTGATGGACACTACATAGAGTCGCAAAAGAGCGTCAGCTGTGACAAGTTCCTTCCCAGGCTTGTACTCAATGTGCAACTGGTAAGGGGATAGACACTCAACCCATCCTGCTTGGTGGTGTGTCAAGTGAGACTGCATGTTGAAGTACTGAAGTGACTTGTGGTCTGTCAGAACGCGGGGTGGGAAGGTGGCCCCTTCCAGGTAACAGTGCCACTTCTCAACGCAGTGTACAATGGCTGCCAATTCTTTATCATGGATGGGGTAGTGTTGTTCTGAGTCAGTAAGTTTCCTGGACTCATATGCCACGGAGAGGAAGACACCATCATCAGTTTCTACCCTTAGCACACCCCCTATGGCCCTGTCAGAGGCATCAGTCTCGAGTTTGTACTGACAGTTTTGGTTGGGGAACTGCGGTACTGGTGCTGTTGTGAGCCTTTGCTTCAATGTCTCAAAGGCTCGATCTCTGACAGGGGTCCAATGGAAGCACTGTTTGGTATTGAGGAGCTCAGTGAGAGGTGCAATTAGTTCCCTGCAATTGGGAATGAACTTGCGCACATAGGCAACCATGCCTAAGAATGTCCGCACCTGGCCCACATCAGTGGGGGGCGGCATGCTGGTGATTGCCTTGATTTTGGCAGGGTCGGGCTTTATCCCTTGGGCAGAGATGGTGTGCCCAAAGAATAACAGCTCTGACTTGAGAAACTTGCATTTGGAGGGTTTAGCTTTTAGCTGGGTTTTCCGCAGGGTGTCAAGGACAGCACAGAGGTGTTGGAGGTGTGTGGTTTGATCTTGACTGAAGACAATAATATTATCAAGGTACACAACCACAAACTTTCCAATCAGGCCCTCAAATACTTTGTTCATCAAAATGGCAAAGGTGGAGGGAGTTTTGGTCATTCTAAAGTTCATGATACGACACTCAAACAACCTGTAGCGCGTGCAGAAGGCAGTTTTTGACTCATCCCCAGGTGCAATGCGGACCTGGTTGTACCCCACAGTGAGATCAATCTTGCTAAAGACATTCACACCTGCAAGTGTATAAAACAGGTTGTCAATCAGCAGCAGGGGTACTTATTCTTAACCGTCACCTCATTTAGGGCGCAGTAGTCTGTGACCAGGCAAAGGGACCCGTCATTCTTAGCTACAAAGAAGACAGCCGCCCTGTATGGAGAGAGCAAGGGGCAAATTAAGCCCTTATCAAGCGGTTCCACGGGGTGCTAGCAGAGGGTCTCATCTTCCTTTGGTGTAAGAAGGTATAATGGTTGTGCTTTAGGTAACAATCCTTGAAGTTGTACAGCGTGCTGGATCTCCCGGGGAGCTAGTTGTTCAGGTGTCTCACTGAATACATCCTTGTGCTTCTTGAGGAGTGCAGCGAGCACTGGTGGTGGTGAGGAGGTCAAGGGAGGAACTGCAGATGGTTCAGCGTGGATAAATTTGACTGAGCATTGGTCAAAGTCTAGTTTTCCCCCTTGAAATTGTACGGGCCTGTCTCTGTTATTCTGACAAACACAGTATCATGGAGTAAATTGCTCATTTCCACAGGGTAGATCTGGAACCCTACCCCATTTCTATTGAGGGTGATGACAGAGGTATCCCAGTCAATGTAGGGACAGTTGTGACAAAGCCAGTCCAGGCCAGCAATTACATTGTGGCTGAGCCCTGTCATTATTGGCCCAGAGAGCTTAACCTGGATGTTCCCCATTCTCAAAGAGAAGGGTACTGTCTCGTGGGTGATTGTAACTCTGCAGGAGTCAGCTACTTGTACTGCCTTGAACCTGCTGGACACCTGGTCCAGTTGTTGAGAGTTGGCAACCGCTAGAATTAACTCATTCTGCAAGTTGACTTACTATATGTCAATAATCAGAATTAAAAATACTTTAATGTCGACAGTATTGAAAAGTCAGAATTAAGTTTTAACTCATGCAGACTACTAAATGTTGACACTTTTTTAATAAACAGAAACCTGTTTCCTGATCATTTTACTTAACAAAAATTAAGCTTCAAGATAATTTTTAGGGTAATGTGACAACATAGATTTTAAAAAGTCCATAAAAAATTATGCATGACAATTAAAAAATTCATAAAAATACACTTTTATTTTATTTTACTATGAAATTAGCTATCTTTACTATAAATTTTTTTCCCACTTATAAAAACAAAAAAATTCAATACACAAAAAGATACTACATAAAAAGTTACATATTATAGCAAAATATAACAATCAGAAACAGTAATATAAAGTTTTTTCTATATTGAAAAATACAAAAAACATATAATTTACTAGTAAAATACCAATATAGGACATGTAATATAGTCTAAAGCATAAAACTATCAATAGAAAATTAATGATTTTATAAAAATAGTATCATAAATTATTAATGAGTTATTTAGAATAACTATTCATTTAAAAATACTATACTTAATATATAAGAACTATATAAAAATTAGGCGATACTCAATAAATTTAATTGAAAGCTAGACTGTGATCACCTGGTTACCATTAAGAACTGTGGCAATCTTCTTGATGTATTCCCCAATCTCTGAAAACTTATACTTGGCCTTGACAACGTCCTTGATCTTCTATTGATACTGTTTCTCTTTGGTGGCTTTCTTCTTCTTGGATGAGCGGTTCTCAATATCTCTGATGGATGCAGCAGTATTCCCCTGTTGGACTTTGAGGTGCTTGTAGAAGGTGTTGTATCTGGGCTTGATTCCAAAGGAGGACTTGATATGCTTATGCCAGCCCTCCAAAGATGAAGTCGTTTTCATCTCATCCTTAAGAACTTCCTGATAGCAGTTCCAGTTAGCTTTGGCTCTGGGCTTGCTCTGGCGCTTAGTGACCTTATGTCTAATCCACTGTGGTTCATAATATTCAATGAAAGGGTAGAAGCCACCATCATGTTTCTTGGCATATGGATCCTGGCATAGGAGGCCAAAGTCTTGTCCAGTATGCTCTGGATTTACAAAGGCTAGTGCTAAAAACTGCTGAATTAAGAACTTGCACTTTCCTGATGTATCTAGACGGTGGAGCTTGCTGAGTTCAGGTAGACCCTTTAGTTGCCTGTTGACAGCCTGTCAATAATGGAAAAAACACACCTGGGCCTCTCCATCAAAGGTATTTACAAAAGCATTATACTGGGCAGTTTCATAGCTCATGATTATAGTTGAGGGGACAAGTGCTTTATCATGAGCTTCTTGTTCTGCAGCAAGGGTGGCTTCATCCTTTTCATCATCATCTGGATTGGCTCTAGTGTTATGGCCAGGGGGACTCTTTCTATTATTGGGTAGGGCTTTGATGCCCTCCTGAAGGATTTTAAAGGCCCTTGTGTAGATCTCTTCTGTTGCCCTAGGAAGAAGAAAGTAGGCAAATGGGAGCACCTTGCCTTCAATAAGGGAATGTACAACCCATAGTTGGTAAAAAAAAGACGGGGGCATACTGCAAAGATACTGTCACATAACCAGGTACTGAATCCCTCAACTGCTCCAGGTTCTATTGTGTAGCATAGCATATAATTCTTTCCTCTGCTGTAGGCCCATCATCATGTAAAAGGAATACCTCATCACCATTGAACATCTTTAACTCCCCTGTCAAGACTAACTCTCCTTGGACCATGGCAGATTTCTTATGGGGGAATAGATCACGCCGTTTGTCACATATGTACTTCACTAACTGGTCGCGGTCAGGGATGAGCTTTAGGTTCTCATTACTTAAGTGTGTGGTGGCCTTAACTGCCAGATCAGAAGCCTTGACATCTTTGGCAACTGGGACCATTTGGTAGAGGTACCACTTTAGAAGCTTTTCAATAAGATTGATTAAAGCATGGCATGTGTGCTCTCCTTTTTCACTAGTGACTTTATCCCATCCTTCTGTATTGATTCTGGCAGCGCAGCTTCTATCTTCACATACATAATGCTTGCTTCTTCTTGCTCTATTTTGATTTTTGCAATTAAAAACATAGCCATCACAGACTAAACTTGCACCTCTGTTGACAGACATTAGAGGGAAAAACCAAGGGAACTTCTTTGGGAGCTTAAGCTCTCCTTTGACGTTACATATATTATGAACCTTTAGGGGGTCCCATGGGCCAATTGGTGCTTGATGATAGTCAGACAGGTAATCATTGGGATCTTCTTTATTGATACTTGATGAGGAGGATGGAGGTGCAGATTTGTTGGGTAGTGGAGGGGAATTATCTGGAGTTGGATTCTTGCGCTTTCTGGACTGGGATGAACTTGATTCCTTTGGGCTTGATTCATATGGGCTTAAATGGGGTTCTGGACTCTTGGATATCTTCTTTCTTCCTTGTTTGTTTAGTGGAACCTCATCTCCTTCTGATTGGTACCAGATTGGAGAAGAGGAGGGGTCAGGGGAGGGCTCTTTGCTTTCAGGGTCTGGGGTCTTCTCCTTTGTCTTCTGTTTTGTTGAGGGCTCTTTGGCTGGTTTTTTGTTGGGGTAGGGACTTTGGGCCTTTCCAGAGGCTTTGGGTACTTTATTGGTTGACTTGGTGTTCTTTTGTGGCTTCTTGGAAGATTTGTCCTACAATAATTAGAGTAGAGCTCATAAAGTAAGAATAATCATGTGAGATATAAATAAAATTAAATAATATAACTTGTTTTATTTTTTATTATGAATTAAATAGTTTATTGAAGCATGGAAAGTAACTTTAGAGCTAGTTTATTGGTAAAGAATAGAAAAAACCCATATTTAAATAAAAAGTTGACATTCTGGTAGTCACAATAGTCAAAAATATTTAATTTAGTTTTTCAGCATAAAAAAACACTTTAATTTTGACGTCAACATACTGACAGTCAGCATTAAAGTGGAAAAAAACTAGGTAAATCACTTATAAAGCTTGGTTAATATTTTCTGGAGTTGGTTTTTTAACTCCAAAATTGAGTATTTTTAAATTTAAAAAATTTAAAGATTTGTATATGTAACTTATGAAAACTAAATAATAGGGATTGTAGAGGGAAGTCTAAAGTACAGCCCTGGGTACTTTGGCCTGAATTATCATATCATTGTATGTGTGCTTTTTGTTAAGCAGCAGTGTTTTACTAATAAACAAGTGAAGGTGTCAACATTCAGGCAGTCAGTGTTCTTTTATAGCAACTCTCCTATTAAATCTTGCTTAGATTATGTCACTTTGTTTGCTTAGCCAAACCCCTTTGTTGCAATTTAGGTGACACGTCAATTTGACACAAAGTTGACATTATAATTACATATATAAATTCTAGTTTTAACATATGCGTTTTGGCTAAAGTGGACTTCTGGAAATAAGCTATAATTTATCCAGTGAGTTTAAAATAACAGTAAATATCTAAATAATACAAAAAATGCTCTGAAAGTTGGCATATGTCTTTGTTCAATGCTTATCTTAATATATATTTAATAAAAACAATAGTATAAAATATAAAAATATTTATTTTTAGAATATTGTGTATTTTATTAAGAAATTTATGGATTCTTATTTGGGGTCAACATCCAGATATTACTTACTGTAGTCAACCTTAATGTAAAAGTACAAAGAAAATTACATTTTCATAGTAAATTATATGATTTTTTTGGCTTAAAATTAAGCCTTTTTTTAAATGGTGTCAACATTATGTCTGTTCCTTTTTAATTTTGCAATGCTGACTTAATAATTCACTATAGAAATTAGCTTAGTTTTGAAATGCCTGATTCCAGCAGATAAATACTAAAATAATGTTGGCTTACTTAATGTCAACAATTTGTTGACATTCAGTAAGTTGACTTGCGGAATGAGTTAATTCTGGCGGTTGCCAAATGCCTGGTCCACCATAGTGTGGTTGGCCCTGGTATCTACCAGTAATTTTTGTGTGTTTCCACAGAAACAGAAGGGATAGGACAGGTGTGTTACTTTATTTGAGGAGTGACTTGCTTGTAATACAGGGTTGTGACTGTGGACTTGAAAGACGTCCAGGGTTTTGACTTCATGAATGTTGTAGTCACAGGGATTCTTTGCGAGCAGGGATTGAGAGGATAGGTCAGGTGGGATTGCAAGGCCTCTTGTCATTACAACCCCCAGGCTTTTCCCTGATCCTCAATCTGCGCTAGCTGGAGCTCCCCCTTGCGGGGGCGTTTAGTCCCATTATCCTGCTGACGGGGCTGGCGGCAGCCTACTTGATTGTGGCCATTGCCAGGTGTGGTACGTGATTGGGATAGAGCATCACTGGTACAGCAGAAGCCCATTGAGGCCTGGTTGTTAGCCTCCACAATGGCCTTGTAGCATTCATTGATGGAGGTGAAGCAACCTACCGGGACCCACTTGCAGATATGGGGTTTTAAATTTTTGATGATGAGAGTGAGTAGCATTGCATTTCCGTCAGTCACAGCTTCAGGGGCGGCAGCAAGAGCTTGTTGCCAGGCAGCAAGGTACTCAGGAACGGAACCAGTTTGTTTGATTGATAGAAGAGGAGTTCCCATGACAATGAGGGAGAAGGTTTCACTGTAGCAGGACTTGGCGGCGTCTCAGAATGCCTCCCAGGTAACGTCAAGTTCTTGACTGACCCAGTTGATGAACCACACAGCGGTGGGCCCTGTGAGGCGACCAGACACAGTGGCAACCCACATGGGCTCAGGAACCTGACAGATACGGAGGAAGGTTTCAGTAGATTGGAGCCAAATGACAATGTTGGCCCCTTTGACGCCACCAGCAAAGGATTCTAGCTGAAGGTTGAGCATGCGCTGGGACAGATCTGACTGGGGCGGGGTGACGCTAGCGTCACACTGCCAGAGGCGGAGCTAATTGTACACGCTGGTGAGAACTAGCTGGTCTTGATAGATGATGTACCAGTTGGGGATGTCCCCCTTGGGGATTGGCAGGAGGGTCTCTTGTTGGGGAGTAGCCATACAGCCCGTACTCTGTCCTTTCTTGGGGGGAATTTTGTTTTAGGTAGGTTGTAAACCTACCGCTGCTACCACTGTTGCAACTGAACCAATGAGGATTCAGTATTTGGAATTGGGGAAGACAACTGTCCAATAGAAAGGACATAATAATAAGAATAAGGTATCATTTATTTTAGAATATTGTGATTAATATACAATATGGGGAAAGCCACAAGGCCACACAGGGGTGGCATGGTGGGAAGTTCCATGTAAAATTTGAAGCCAAGGAATAACTTGTGCGGGGATCAGCAAGTCAAATTGATAGTGCTCTTAATTAGGATGAAGTACCCACCATTTGATATTGTCATCATATTAGTTCATGTTGTTAGATACGTCAAGGGGCAACTAATTGAGCGCCCCCTGTGTATTGTAAGATACATTAACAGGCAAGTCTGGAAGCTTGGTTGCAACACTCAGGTCAGCAGACTACTGCTGAACCAATATAAATAAAGTTTATACTACCAATTTATGTAATTTGGTAGCTGCAATTCATATCTACAAGCTCCATCATAATTAGTATTGTCAAGGGTCTGGATGTACAAGCATTCTGGCTACTGCCATACTACTTAACATCCAGTCATTGCCTGATTTAGTCCCCTTCCAATATACTGTTTGGCATACTGAGAATGATAACCAAGCAATATTACCTGACCATCCAAGTATCCAGTGGCTCAAACCCATCTAGTACATGACCAACCCCTAGGTTTGATCCAAATAAATCCCCGCCACAGTCAAGTCTATATAAGTCTAAAGTAATATCCAATAAAATATACTTCTCTTCTTCTTAATTCCATATTTGAAGCTTCCCCAAAAGGCACTCCTTATCACTGGTAGCAGCTACAGTTTTTTGACCACACCCATGAGAGAGAGAATGACTGACCAAAACCTGCCCACCTTTGCCCATGTACTCAACCAGGCCACATCCCAGGATACCTGGAAAACGTACTTCCGCGCCCATGACATTGATGAGGATATACCTAGTGGATGCACTGTATTCAAAGGTCTGGTCATGCCCAAAGCATGCACCAAGATTATTCAATACAGTTGCTCTCTTCAACCACAAACAAACGCAATACCACCTATCACAGGTGAATTTACCAACACCAAGTACATTGGTATTGACAAGTTTTTTGGTAAAAACAAAGAAAATGTCATCAACTGGATAGACCACTCAGCCGCTAAACTCTGCGCCAGCCGCATTTCCCACAAAAAATGGGTCCAGGAAGCCAGCAAGCACCTGTACAAGGCTGCAGGTCACTGGTTTGCTACCTGGGTCAGCTCACGAACTGACAACCAGTTTGAAAATTGGAAAGAGTTCAAAGCGGACATCACACACAATTTACGCGTCACCAGATCCCTCCAAGACATTGCAATACAGCTCAGCAATCTTCCTCAAAAGACTACTATTGCAGCTTACGCCAACAAGTTTGAGGAAATACATTGCAAGATCTAAAACCCAGCACAAGCTGATAACATAAATACCAGAGCCTCATTCATCAACAGAATGAAACCCTCTGTTGCTGCCCTCATCTGCCCAGAGGCAAATACCTTCATGCCTGCGCTCATTGCAGAAGCCAAGCATGCCAAAAAACGTGCAAACATGGAATATGCTGCACACAACGGCAATTGCTCCTCAAACGGCAATGGTAGAGAAAACTCCAATGGCAACAAAAGTCAAAATACTAACCATAACAACAGCAACTCCAATTGCAACAATGGCAATCACAGTCAAAGTGCAAACTGCTCCTGTCCCAAGAAAGAGGACACTGCCAAAGTTAACAATGATGAAGTAGCAACCCACTATGAATCTGACCCCACATTCTCTGACTTCAAATGTCTTGAAACAGAGGAACCAGGAAAAGAGGAGGGGGAACAGGCCTAAGTGCCCCTGTTCCCCCCAACTTGATAAGAAATTGTACCAAGGCACAAACTTTGCTACTTGCATTCCCCATGTCCCATAGTCCTCCATTTTTATGAACTTAAAAACTAAAGATTGCTCACAATTTCTTGTCTATCCATGCACTTACAAATCAAACACAAAATTTTATTTGACTCTGATGCACAACACACTATGGTCAGCAAACCCTTTGTAACCAAGTACAAGATACCAGTTGTCAAATCCAACTTCAAGTACACCAGAATGGCAGATAGATCAAAGGTTCTACTCAAAGGCAAAACAACTCCTCTCAGAATTGACCTCCAAGGCATACAAACGTCTATCAAAGGACTTGTCATGAACAACATAAACTACAACATTGTAGTAGGCATGGACTGGTTCACCTGAGTGAACCCCAGCGTATGTTGGAAAACAAAAACCATGATCATCAAATGCAATGGAGTCAATTTTAACATCCTCAAAGAACCCAATGACCTCATTCTAAGAGACACAGTATTTGTCCAGGTCATAAACCAAGATAACTCAGAACGTCTAACCAAAGATAGTACCCTCCACATAATAAGGTACATGGAGTTTTCTAATATGCAAACAACCAAGATCCAATGCCCAGAACTCACGGCACTCCTAAATGAATACACTCATTTATTTAAAGAAGTACTCACCAAGCTACCCCCCAAACGGGAGGTCAAACATGGCATCAACTTATGCAAAGCAATGCCCAAACCTGCACCCCTATACAGACTCTCTCCCATGAAGACCCAAACCCTCAAAACACACATTGAGGACAACTTAGCTAAAGGCTTCATCTGCCTGTCTGAATCCTAATGGGGGGCAGCAGTATTCTTTGTAAAGAAAAAGAAAGGCACTCTATGTCTAGTAACTGACTATAGAGCTCTCAATGCAAGCACAGTAAAGAATAAATACCCTCTTCCACTTATAGAGTATCTGTTTGCAAGACTCTCAGGGGTCAAATTTTTCTCCAAAATTGACCTCACCTCAGGGTACAGCCAAATTGAAGTAAAGGAAAAGGATATATCAAAAACTGTGTTCTGTACACAATTTGGATCCTTTGAATGTAGAGTAATGAACTTTGGGATGACCAACGCTCCCGCAACGTTTGTCACCATGATGAACCAAGCACTAAACGGTCTCTCAAATACATTATGCTATCTTGAAAATATCATAATATTCTCAAAAACCAAAGAGGAACACCTCATGCATGTCTGCAAGACACTCAATCAACTTGCAAAGCACAAAATTTACACAAAACCAAGTAAGTGCTAATTTATGGAAAATGAACTCCTGTTCTTGGGCCACATTGTCTCTGACAGTGGCATCAAAGCAGTTCCAGACAAAATTAAAGCCATAGATAACATGCAACACCCCACCCCTGTTAAACAAGTTAGACGCTTTCTTGGTTGGGTAGCTTACCTAAGTAAATACATCAAAGACTGCATAAAACTAACCACACCAATTAATCACTTAACCAAGGGTAATGCCAAAAAGAAATTCATCTGGACTCCAGAATGTATTAAGAATTTCCATTTATTAAAAAAAAGCTCTGATCAAAGCACCAATCTTGCAATCCCTAACAATAACAGGTGCTACAAGCTTGAGTCGGATGCCAGCAACACTGCCATTGGTGCAGTCCTGCGCATCTGCCAGCCAGGGAAGCAAGACTTCCTGCCAGTATGTTACAAAAGCAGAAAACTAAATAATACTGAGCAGAGATACCCAATACACAATAAGGAATTGCTAGCAATATACCACCCTTGCAAGAAATGGAGATGTTACTTAGAAGGACATTTAAATGTCCGAGTACTGACTGACCATAAATCCTTAATATATTTCAAAACCCAGAATGAACTTGCATGACAACAAGCCAAATGGATGTCCTTGCTTGAACAGCTTAACCTGGACATCCAATACAAAAAGGGGGCAGAGCTGGTCACAGCCAATGCTCTCTCTAGACTATGTCAGCCTAGAGGAGATCACCCTGACCACCTGGACCCTGACTGGCCCAACCTATACAACACTGAGTACAAGACAAAATGAAAAGATCCCTCCACACACCAACCAACCCATGATACACTAGTAAGGAATGAAAAAGTATTTCCATGTATCAAATGGCACTGTATACCAAATCATTAACAACAACCATGTCCTGTACATCCCACTTGCACAAAGAGTTGACACCATACTAAAACATCACCACCTACTAGGCCATACAAAGGCTAACAACTTTACCTCACACTAAAAGAGATAGTTGGTGGCCCAACCTCAAACAGGATATAGTTGATGTTCTTAAAAAGTGCACAGTGTGCAAGAAATACACCAGTACAAAGGCTCACCAGCCAACGGTCAACACAGTACCAGACCCTGAACCATTTAAGGTTTGGGGGCTAGACGTAGTGGGGCCCTTCCCAGAAACAAAGACAAACCAACGTTTCTTAATTGTAGCTATCAACTTTGCCACACACTGGTACATCTTCTGGGCAACAAAGGGCCACAAAGCAGAAACCATCAACTGTTTCATTAACAAAGCAATAATAGCCAAATATGGCACTCCAGACTACATTGCAACTGATGGAGCAACAGAGTTATCAGGTCACGTAGTTAATGACAACTTATAAACCAAAAACATTAAACACTCCACAACCTCTCCATACAGGCCACAGGCCAACAGTAGAGTGGAACGCCTAAACGGCAGCATTATCAGGACCCTAGAGAAAATAATGGATGGCAAAGCCAAAGACACATGGCCACTATACGTGAAACATGCATTTTTAGTATCCAAAGTCTGCACCAACCAAGGAACAGACTATTCACTGTTTGAGCTAACCTACGGGTATAAACCGGAAGTAATCACCCACAACAAACAGCTCTACATAAAGATCTCCCTGGGGAAACCTCCCACAGTAGTGCAAGCACCAAACCTACAACACATCTGCCTCAAAGCTAAAATAGCAGAAATAAAAAGGCTCAAAACACAAAAGGTAACCTCCAAAGAGGAACCACTTCCCATCAACTCCCCTGTCTGGATTCTAGCTGGCAACAGAAAGAAATTAGACTCAGTACACAGGAGACCAGGAAGAGTCATCAAATACAGACCAGAGCACAACACTTACCTAGTGAAATTCCAAAGTGCCAAGAACCCAATTATTAAGAAATACCACAGAGCCCGTCTCCCCCTCAGTAAAGGAGAGCACCCAACCAGACTGGTTCCAACTAGCAAACAGCTCCAGGAGCATCAGGCAGAAGCTGTTAAGACAAAGCCCCCTCCTGATGCACCAGAGTAACCCCTTAAGGGGGTGTCAAGGGTCTGGATGTACAAGCATTCTGGCTATTGCCAACCTACTTAACATCCAGCCATTGCCCAATTTAGTCCCCTTCTAATATACTGTTCAACATACTGAGAATGGTAACTAAGCAATATCACCTGGCCATCCAAGTATCCAGTGGCTTGAACCCATCTAGCACATGGCCAACCCCTAGGTTTGATCCAACTAAATCCCCACCATAGTTAAGTCTATATAAGTCTAAAGTATTATCCAATAAAATATACTTCTCTTCTTCTTAATTCCATATTTGAAGCTAACCCAAAAAGTGCTCCTTATCAGTATCATTGTATTTTGTACTACTAATTTATGGATTTGGTTGTAACAGTCCCAATCTGTGGGCTCCATCATAATTGGCACCATTGCTTGGTCAAAATTCCCAACATATCCCCCCATTTGATCAAGCACTAATTCCTTTCTTTCTCTGATGAACCCAACCAGCAATAACAACAACCGCCAAAGCATGTGCCAAGCATACAATGCTATGATGGCCACCATGAGCAAGGCAGAGCTCAATGCCTTCTGCAAAATGCCCTGCTCTGTGAGGATTGCCTTCCTCAACCATATTTTCTCCAGCAAGGAACAATTCTGCAAGCAAGACTGCGCCACCACCGTGGCTGGCTCCGTTCCTAATTCTGCCCCCAGCTCTGATGCTGGTGATCTCTTTGAAGAAACCCCTTTTTTGATGAGCCTCCTCCCATCCCCAGTATGCCTCTTGTTGGTGGTTCTTCTGGTGCTTTTCACCCATTCCTGCAGCACTTGCCTTCCTCTTGTGAGCCTCTGGCCACCCCATTGTCAATGCTTTGCGCTCGGCGCAACTTGGACAAGATCCCAATGGATTACCCCAATCTTTTGAGTAAGTTTGGTATGTGTTATCACAAAGAGACACTGTACAGCTTTGTCCAAGCCATGAACTCCAATGAGGATGCCATGACTCCTATCTGTGCCATTGAGCTCTATCATGGCCAATATGATGCCTCTTGCTTGGCTGCTGAAGTGCGCCTTGGTCTGCAGTCCGCTTCCTTGGCGCCTGGCCAGATCTCTGCCCAGCACACCCACACCATTGCTATCCATAACAACTTCATAGATGAAATGTCTTGGATTTGGGCCCTTGAGCTTGCTGCTGACCCGGCATTCCACCAGACCCTGGACCTTTCTATCCAGGCCAACACCAGTTGGCGCTTCTTGGCTATCTTTAATATGTTCCTCCAGGAAGTGAGCACTGGCAACGCCAGTATATACCTTCCCTTGGCTGTCTCTGTGTGCCACTTCATGTGGTACACCCCCAATAGCTGCCAGCCTGGGTACGCTGGTTGCTGCCTGGAGCATTATCAAGCTCTGACCTACCAGCTCTGAGTCCCTTTACCCCTGGCATACTCCTACATGGAGGACGCCTTAATGGGCTGTTTGTCTATTGGGGCCATGTTCTCTGCTTACGGTGGTTGGGGTCGCCTGGTGCCAGTAAGTCAGCTCCACCTCCCACTCTGTAACTGGACCTCCATGTCCCAGAACTCCCAGTTGGCCTGGGTGCAGATGTTAGTGATCTTGGTGCATGTGCGTCAGCGCCTAGACAACAATTGGTACCTCTTCCCCACCCAAAAGCGCCCTGTTGTCAACATCCAACGCCCTGCAAAGCATCCCCAATGTGCTGAATGCCAGGCCACTCCCCCTGCAGCATCCTCCTCCTAGCTGTGCAGAGGCGCCCCCGCTCCCAGAGACTGTCCCCAGTAAGCTTCCCTTTGCAATAAACTTGCTTGGCTCCTCATTCTTTTTTATTATCTTTTTAATTTTATCTTTTTTGCTGATTCTTTATTTTTTTATTTTCTTGTATATTTTTAACTTCTTATTTTTTCATTATCTTCTTTTGAATCTTTCTCAGAGATATGGCGCTCATTCATTCAACTGAGCGCCCAGTCTTTTTGCTTATAATTGTGTGCCTGTTTAGGTCTTACTGGAAACTTTACAGGTCTGGCCCCCAGGAGTTTGACTTAGAGTTATTCATATGAAGCAGCCTATTGCTCCCCTTCCTAGAGGAGGCTCACATAAAGTAGCTGTGCTATCAGTTGTGCCTAGTAAACTCCTGTATGACTTGTTGTCTTGGTGAGATTTTGGTTGGCGCAAGAGTAAGCAACTGGTTGTTTGTTGCCAATGTAGAGGTGGCCAGCGCCGCTCAAGTCTTTGCAAGAGTGGGGTATCCTTTGAGTCTTTTGACTTCTTAGGCCCTTAATCCAGCAAAGGTGGCTGGTACAGTTCAAACCTATGAACACTATTGTTTGCTTCTGTAATATCAAATGTGCTTTGAGCGCAACCATGCAGCAAGGTAGGTGTAACAACTCACTGCTCCAAGCACTTCCATGAACCAATGTAGACCTTTAGCGCGCCCATACAACAGGGTTGGTGTAACAACCTGCTGCTTGGTAGTGCTTCAATAAAACAATGTGTGCCTTGAGCGCGCCCATTCAGCAGAGTTGGTGTAACAACCTGCTGCTTGGTAGCGCTTCAATGAAACAATATGTGCTTTAAGTGCGCCCATACAACAGGGTTGGTATAACAACCTGCTGCTTAGTAGCGCTATCAAGAAATTTTGCAAGGACATCAAGTGTATTCTTGTACTCTAGTTGTGTATCCTTTTAGACTTGTACCACAGCATAAACTGGGAACTTGAACTGACGCCTTCCCATTGGCGTTATGAATTGCTTCCTATGATGCTGGTCTTCATTGCGCTCAGACGTGCCGCCTGGGGTTACCAGCGGTTTTTTGATTGGCTCCTTCTTTTACAGGCAAATGTGTGCCCCCTGTAGTGAGCACCATTGTTGCGCTTTTTACATTACAGCGCCACAGTTATTTGAGATTATAGGGCACAGGACATTTGCCAAAATAAATTCATATGTGAGGATATGAGTAGTAATGTATCAGAAAAGCCAGGATTGAACGGAACCATGATTATTGCCCAGCAATGGCTTCTGATTACGCAGAAGCACTTAAGGATTAGGATAAAGGTCAACCAGATTAAGAATAAAATAAAGATGGTTCAAAGATGATTTTATTGTAAATTATTAATTCTTCTTATACCTTCTGCAAGGGTAATCTCTGGGTTGCTAGTAATGTCTTCTAGGACATTATAACACACCCTTAATTTGGGTAATTATTAGTCTAGGTTTGGCGTTTATTGCACGTCAACCAATAGAATATTTTCATCTTCACCCAGCACAGGTGATCCTTGCTGGCATGGAATAATTTAGTACTTCAGGATCACTTCTTAATTCTCTGGCATACTGCAAGCTTAAAGCTTATTAATGTGATAAACATGGGAATTCAAGATTATGAGGAATTGAACCCAGCGCCTCAGCGCTTGATGTAAAAGTAAAGCAGCGCCTTGATGCCTGCAATGTTTGCCAGACAGCGCTTGACGTAAAAGTAATTCAGCGCTTTGGCGCCTAATCTAATTGCTAGGCAGCGCTGCGGCGTTTGCGTATTTTTAAAGTGCTGCAGTGGCAAATCATGTATCATTTAATTGTCGCGGCAGTGCTTATCATTGACTAGTTTAAGGCTCAGGTCAGCAGACTACTGCTGATTTAATATGCATATAGTTTATACTACCAATTTATGTAATTTGGTAGCTACAATTCATATCTGCAAGCTCCATCATAATTAGTATCATTGCATTTTGTACTACTAATTTATGAATTTGGTTGTAACAGTCCCAATCTGTGGGCTCCATCATAATTGGCACCATTGCTTGGTCAAAATTACCAACAACTGGCATGGGCCCAATTGGCTAGCTCCCACTAAGAATAAAGCAAGGACCCAACTACCCATGCCAGAATAGTCTCACAGGACATGGTGCTTTCAAACCTACAGAGTCTAGGAAAGGCACCAGAAAATTATCCCAGATAGGAAGGACAAGCATTCACCTCATGTGTCAGGGCCCAGAATGCCCTAGACAATCATCTAGTCTTCCTAGAGATAAAGAAACCAACAGCACAGAAAACATTACTTTCTGCCTTCCTGGGGAAAACCCCCTTTCTGATCATGAATGGCCTGGGGTTTGTTAGGCCCACGTGCTGTAAACCCTGACATCAATCCTAAACACAAATTTGGGTCCATTTACTATCAGGAAATGGTAAATTGGGAGGGAAATTGTTTGATTACTTGCTTGTTCTGATAATAGCTGTGGCATCTTGGTGTGACAGAAATAGTCAGATAGTATGAAGCAGTCTTCATGTGGTGGGGAATCACCACCCAAATCCACATAGAGTTGATGATTAATCACCAATAAAGCTTCAAATACTGTCTGGTGAAATTTACAAAAGATACACTAGGATTAAGCAAAATGATTAACCCTAGCCAAAAAAAGTCCTAGATAAATTGCCTGTGAGAGAACCAAGGTGTCTTCTGCATAGAATTCTGGGCATTAAATGGAGCAAGTGTCTCAGCTTCAGATACAGTAGGGAAAACTCCTCTGATTTGATGGCATTGGATTAACATTGGGAGGGGACAATGATGAAGTGCCAACAGCGGGACCCCATCTTCTGGTAATAATCCAACTCAGAATCAAATTATAAGGGGTGTAGCACAGCAGGTTAACTACAGGATGCATGATAAAATCAAGTTAGACCAGGAGAATCTTGATTTTATTTGAGCAAAAACTTTAGGGAGGACTCAACTCTTATTAGTTGAAAAGTGAAGATTTTCCCAGATATATCAAAATTTGACTAAGAAATACCACCTGGATCCTTAGCTCCCATTCCTTCTGCATCTTTAAGTGAGTACCTAGTCAAGTTTTCAAAGAACCCTTGGGTGACCAAATTTTGACAACTGTGCTAATAAATAAGGTTGTATCAAGTGAATCTCAGATTAAGTTGATTTATCAGCATCAGCTTGCAAGGGGGAATCAAATCCAAATGGTGAACTGGAGTGGCAGTAAACCATTTCTGATCAACTGTTTTATTTAAATCTGTAAAATCAGTTAATTTAGTTAATGGCTTTCTGGATTTTTGAGCTTTCTGACTTAGCCAAATAATACCCGGCATTATGGAATCTACTGTGACATTACCCTCTGCTTTAGCCCGGAACACAATACCGCCATCAGGAAGATGGGACAGGGAGAAATTCTTGTGAGCAGGGGGGAAGTTTAATTGCTTCCATAGTAAACTTGGGATGGCTGATGGCTTTCAGGTTGTGATTATAAAACTCCTGGATGATCTCAGGAGAATTGGAACAGTCATAGTGCAGAACCCACAAATTTTCAGAATTGGATAAACCTTTCAATATACCAAATACTCCAGTCAGCGGTGATTCTTCTGGAAAGACAGGATACAATTTAAATCATACTCAGGCTCACCTTCCACAAGAATAGGTTGGGAAGAAGGTACCTCTGCGCCCTTAAAGGGGGTGAGTAAGCATTTGTGGAAGGTATGGAAAATCTTAAAGGATGAGGGTAAATCTAACCAATACACAGAGGGACCAATTTGATGTTCCACTTTGAAAGAATCATTCTGCTTACAGCCTAACTTGCAACATGGTACATTAAACTTCATATTCCAGGCATAAACCGTGACTAGATCACCTGGCCTGTAAGTCTGACCTTCATGTCACTTGTAATCTGCACATTCCTTGTAAGTTGTCACGGCAGCGGCAAGAGTAACCTGAATCTCCTAATGAACCTGCTTCAATGCAGCAGCTTAATCAGTTGCAGCTTCCACGTTGCTAACCAATTGAGAACCCATGTTGGACAAGGGGTTGTAACCCATATTGGCATAGAATGGCACAACCTGAGTTGACGTGTGTGGGTGTTATTATATGTGAACTCTGCCATGGGTAGGTTAGCACACCAGTCATCTTGGTGTGCATTAGTGTAGCAACATAGGTAAACCTCCAAACTTTGGTTTAACCTCTTCATTTGTCCATTGTACTGGGGGTGAAAAGCTGTGGAGCAGCACAATTTGATCCCAAGAATCCCAGTAAAGGCTTCCCAGAACTGAGCAATGAATTGAGGCCCGCAGTCACTCACAATCTCCATTGGGATGCCATGTAAGGAAAAGATTCTATTTGCAAACAACCTAGCCGTTTCCACCAGAGTAATTGTGGCTGATCAGGGAACAAGGTGTGCCATTTTTATGAAGCAATCAACCACCACCATAATTGCATTAAACCCATTATAATCCGGAAGTTCACTGATGAAATCCACTGACACTAATGTCCAGGGGCCTGCAGCAGGCTGCAATGGAGCCAGAAATCCAGTAGTCTTGTTCTGGCTTGCCTTGGCCCAAACACATACCAGGCAGTCTCAGACAAAAGCCGCTACCTGCACTTTCAAACCTTTCCAAGAAAACTGTTGGCAAATTAGTTACACTGTTTTATTTTTCCCTGGGTGGTCTGCCGTAGGACAGGTGTGATAGGCCTCCATGATTTCATCCTGAAAAGTTCTCTCTGGAACCCACAAGCAACCTTGATGATATATAATTGATCCTATCTTGTGATAACTCTGCAGCTGGCCTACCGGATATGCACATGCTAGTTCCAATAACCTATCATAACCCTTGGACAGAGGCTGCAAAAACTTAACTTAGTAATATAAGTCTTAGTCTGCGCCCTTGGTTAAGAACATGGTAGCAAGCGTAGCAGGCAGGGTTAATACAAAGGGGACCACAGTCTCATCCAGAATCAAAGTATGTGTTTTAAACTTGACGTCCATAGTATCATCTGGGAGATGGGAAGAGTTTCTGCTCAACGCATCTGTCAAGTGGTTATCAATTCCCTTAATGAACTTGTAGCGGAACTTATATCTTGTCTGATCCCCATGCCATCTAGATTGGCAACCCAACAAAGCCCTGGGTTGGCAATAGTACAGATGAGCTTTATGGTTAGTCCTTACAACAAATGGATGGCACACTGACATGAGATGGTGGTGCTAATGTTTTAAGGATTCAACAACTGCCAACAATTCCTTATTGTAAATCATGTAGTTGCGTTTCTGAGCCTCCATCTTCAAGGAGAAATACCCTACAGGTCTCTCAACCCCATTGCCAGTAGTCTGTAGCAACACAACAGCCATAGCATATTGAGAGGAATCTGTTGAACCAAAAAAGAGAGCTTGGGATTCACATGTCTCAACACAGGTGAAGACAACAAGAGAGTCTTGACTGCTACAAACGCGTGTGCGCACTCAGGCATCCAGACCAAAGTTGTCTTCCCGCTAGCTGAATACAAGGGGGCAGCCACTTCAGACAAGTGTGGTGTAAATTTCTTCAAGAAAGTACAGGTACCTAAGAAGCTACAAAGTTGAGATACAGTCACCAGTGTAGCATACTTGCAAACTGCTGCCTTCTTATCAGGAGCAATAATGTGACCATCCTCAAAGATAATGTTACCCAGAAAGGTAAATTTACGTTTAAAGAATTCACACTTAATTTTATTAATAATCAAGTTATCCTGGATGATAAACTCCACCACTGCTGATAGATGGGTCTTATGGGACTCCTCATCTGGATAAAACACCAAGATGTTGTCTATGTACGCAATGGCACACACACCCAAGAGATATCCCAGGACTGAATCAATCAACTGCTGGAAGCAAGCAGGAGCATTTTTTAACCCAAATGGTATAACACAGAGCTGGAAGATGCCTTTCTTGGTTCTAAACAATTTCAATCACTGCATCTCCTCTGTGATCCTAATCTGATTAAACACATTCACTAGATCAAGTTTTGAGAACACCTTAGCTTTCTCAACACAACAAGAGATTTGTGCTTCAAGAGGCAAAGAATAGGGATATATGATTGTGAAATTGTTTAAGTTTCTATAGTCCACACAAGGTCTTAACAATCCATCTGACTTTTAAACAAACAACAATGGGGAACAGATTGACAAAGCCTTCTTAAAAATGTATCCCTTTGCCAACATGTTGCAAGTCCACTCCTCTAAACATGCATCCTCCTTCAAAGTCAAGGGGTAAATAGGAGAAGCAATACAAATAATATTAACAGTAACCTTGAAGTCAAAGTTGAATTGAGTGTGTTTATTAAGAATCTCGTCCTAGTGGCGTCAAAAGCCACACACCAGGGTTTGAGGCATGCTGGTAAATCCAAGCTCACAGCCTTAGGAACCAGGATCAACTGGATAGACTGAGAAGACTGTTCCAATTATGATATTCCCAGCAATGGTATACAAAAAAGTGATACCCAAAGAATGATCCACCTTCAATTCATTTTCCTTTAAAAGAGTTGACATACTATGATCCTGCCACTGGCCTACTCCCAAGATACTGTAAATTCAGAACCTAAACATAAAAATCCATGGATTGTCAAATCCTTGGTCCAAATTTTGAATCCCTTTTGCAGGATGGCCTTTTTTAATTAAATTTAAGTCTTTGTATTTTTATTTGAATTTTTAAAAATGTGGGAACTCATAGACACTTTGCAAAATTCAAGTAGAACTGCATATTTCCAATAGACAAAATGAATTGACCAGAATCAGATTCAAAGCGTTAAAATCCATCAATCATTTTAATTTAGTTTATTATGTTTTTGGAATTGCAGGATTGTCAAATTCAAGAACCAAATTTCAAACCACTTTTAAATGCCACTAGTAAACTCAGATATTAATTGCAGGAAATGGAATCCAAATTGAATGTACAGTAAGAAACTAGGAAAAATCAACCCAAATCAAGAAGCTCCACTCTGGATAAAACCAAATGAAAAATCCAATCTCAACAATCATGTTTAGGCATGAAATTAAGTGAAATATAAAATTGTCTAAGCTGGAAATGATGCAATATTCTGCACCCTAAATCACTAATATAACAACCACAAAGCCATATAATGATATATGAGCTACTCTCCTGATGACACAGAATTTTTTTAAAAGTTTTTTGGCTCCTGGCGTAGCCAGGGGCCAAACAAACTTTGTTTAGAGGAAGGAAGGAGAGGTAGGAAAGACAAACCATCAGTTTACTACAATACATGTTTATTTATTGCTATTAAGGGTGCTTGATTACAGTTGATTTTAGAAAACACTAATAGTAAAATAGAATTATATATTACAATCTATCTAATCATGTTGTCTTTTCCTTGATGTGTTGATAGTTCATTTGCTGTTAACAATGTGCTTGCATTTAATTGGATAATTTCACCTCCAGTTGCCTATTGCCTTGGTAACTGGAGGTGAAACTATCCAATTAAATGCAAGAACATTATCAACAGCAAATGAACTATCAACACATCAGGGAAAAGACAACATGGTAAAATTAGATTGTAATATATAATTCTATTTTATTATTAGCGTTTCTTAAAATCTACTGTAATCAAGCATCTAAATTTTAGCTGTCCTAAAATGGAATAGGATGATTTTTGAGAATTCCTATGATTCCTAAAAGAATCAGCACAAATCCACTCTAGATCCTTTAACATCCTGTTTGAGATGCTCATAAATTATATTTATTTTGAATTCACCTCATTTTGATTTGAAATTTGGTTCTTGGATTTGACAATCCTGCAATTTCAGATTTGCTAATTTTTACATGATGTCTATGATTTGTTTGGCACACAGAAAATCTCAAATCGTACATTAGAATCCTGCATTTCTGATTCATGTATCCCACATTTGTTTGCTGTGTTTTGTCTTTTTTAGTTGAGTTATCTGCTCAAGAGATTCAAAATTTGCCAATTTAAATAAACCAAAAAGGCAAATTGAATGGTTGATTTTATTAAATATTTTAATTTCTACTCAGCTGAGTTGCCTACAAAAGTGATTTTAAATTAGGACCAAAAATTTGACAATCCCACTTTTTACGTTTAGGTTCTGAATTTAAGTATGACTTAAAGCTTTAATTTTTTATAGTTATACTCATTGATATGTTTATTAAATCTTAAATTAGATGGAAAGTAATATATATGCTTTATTGGGTTTTTTTATTGGTTTTAGGGGTGGTGATAAGCACAAGGAAACATGTCAGAACTGGAGGCAATGATCAAGGAGTTGGACGCAGCAGTGGCTAAAATCAAGGAGTATAATCAAAAGATGAATTACATACTCAAGGGGGCGGTGTTAGAAGGTGACAAACTAAACAAAATTACTGTGAAGGCTGTGAAGAGCAAGATACCAAATAAAACTGACAAACTTGTAACCAGGCTCCTAAAAGTACAAAAATATGTTGTGAAGAACTGTTGACCAGGGATTGTGGAAAGCCTAATTCATTAGGAAATTAATGACAATTGATAAGGGCCAATCAATTACTCTTTCAGAAATTAGTATAATTAATTTTACATCAATAAATGTACAGTTAGTGGATCATGATGTCACCATCTATGATTAATCATGCTACGTTGCTGCCACCCTAATAACTGAGAGCCAGGACGCCAGCAACATCAGAAATATGTGCCACAGCGCCAGAATTAATTATTCTTGGCGCCAGAGCAACACTACAGTTTACATCAAGTGCCAGGACGCCAGCACAATTATTTGCAAGCACCAGAGCGCTGCAATAATTAACATTAAGTGCTGAGACGCCATCTTTGAGATAGAATAGCTAAGGCGCCAGGCTTAATTTGAATGGTTGATTTGACTCCCAATTGAAGATGAATATATAAGTGATTGTAACCCCCTAAAAAGGATCACTGATTAATGTGCTAGAAGAGGTTGTCCTTGTGCTAGGCAGTGTGGGATTGTGCCCTAAAATAAAAATTGACCCTTTTTCACCAACACAACCAAGGCTCTACAGTGCGCTGAAATATCCTAGAAGACATTGTCAGTGACTGATGATTAATAATATGAGAATACCCCTATATAAGGCGATGGCTCTAAAGGCCAGGGGGGCAGATTTTTATCTACTTGTATAGGATCAAATAAAGTTATTAATTATAAATTATTTGGTCAATGCCTTCAGAATCCTCACATCCAAAGACATATAGCAAGTGTGAGCCCCTGCCTCTCAATTCTTCTGTTGAATCTGCTGGTGTACACCAATTTTCAACATATGTTTTCACCAACCTGCAGTTCAAGTCACAGGGGTTCACAACCGCAGAGGTGCAGGCAAAGGATCCAGAGATGTTTGAGCAGCCAAAAAATAAATAAAAACAGAAACCAACAGAAGATGTCTAGCAACCTGCAAGTGAGAAGACCCATGAAGCAGCCCCTGTCAAGGGGGCAACAGGTAAAGAGATAGAAGAAGGTGAAAAATAAAATATTAAAATAAATAAAAAGATTATACTAACTTTTTTATTTATATGAGCACAAAGGCGCACTACAACAATTCCTGAAACCACATGTGACCAAGATCTTTTACAGTAACTATGTCCCCCATATTAGGTGTCAGCTGGTTCTGACAAAAGCCGTCCAATATGAAATGTTAGAAAAATCAAATAAAATTTACCCTATCAACCCAACACAACTAGCAGAGCTCCAACAAAAATCAGATGACACTGAATGGCAGGTTGCGGCTTTGGCCATGGCCCCAAAGAGCCACCTTGAGCAGTATGTTCCACCCCCTAGATTCTACAAGCTATTTTTCCTCCTTATCTGGGACTTTGTTAGCACCATGTCATATTAAAGCTTACCTGAAATAGAGAGAGGAAAAGGAGAAGTTTATTTGTTGTTTAGCTTCCAGAGTAAACAATATTACATGTCCTAAACTTTTTACTGTAGATTCAGAACCTGAACGTAAAAATATGGGATTGTCAAATCCTTGGTCCAAATTTCAAATCACTTTTGCGGGAAATTCAGCTGAGTGAAAATTAAAATATTTAATAAAATTAATCATTTAATTTGACTTTTTTGGTTTATTTAAATTGGCAAATTTTGAATCCCTCAAGCAGATAACTCAACTAACAAAAGAAAAAACTCAGCAAACAAATGCAGGATACATGAATCAGAAATGCAAAAATCTAATGTACAATTTGAGATTTCCTGTATGCCAAAAAAATCATAGACATCATATAAAAATTAACAAATCTGAAATTTCAGGATTGTCAAATCCAAGAACCAAGTTTCAAATCATAATTGCAAGAAATTTAAAAATAATTATAATTTATGGGTGTCTCAAAAAGGATGCTAAAGGATCTAGAGTGGATTTTTGCTAATTATTTTAGGAATCATAGGCATTCTTAAAAATCACCCTATTCTATTTTAGGACAGCTAAAATTTAGATCCTACTATTCACAAAATTAACATATTTAACAATAAAATTGACCAAAATATACACTCCTCTTTTTGATTTTAAGTTTTTTAATAAAAATTTATTATGTATTCTTCCAACACCAACCAAGTCAATGATCTGTTCTCTGGACTTGACAAAATCATTCAGGGCTATGCTGTGTCTCTTGAAAAGGGATGCCTCTGTCTATGGCCACTCCTAACCTGCAGGCCCCTCTGAAAGCCCTTCTCAGGAGTGTGTTCTTTCTCCTGCAACTTCTAGCATGGCCCTATTTGCCCATCATGCACAGGAAGCTGCTAACCCAAATAATACAGCAATACTAGCATCCAGAATTGACCAAGTGAGCCATGGGGCCACCAATGTAAGCCAGAATCCAGAAACAGCCAGTCAGATGGCATTGAACAGTTCCCAAGATGAACACATCCCTCCCCCAGTCAATCAGCCTGCAAGACGCAGAAGAAAATTAATCACTCTGGAGATGGTTCTCAAAATGGTTACAAAGCAAGGAATGCTTATGTCTCTTGGGGAAATTGCAGCCATGATGGGTTTTGCAAAGTCCACTGTGGCGCAACCCTGAAAGCCCACTCCAACTGTGGCTCCCTACCAAGAAGACCCCAACTGGTGCCTGTTCTTTGAATAAAGGTGAAAAAGCCCACCCCCTCATGATGGCTATTATGGAGCGTGACCCATGGATGTCCCTGGTCCAGATCTGTCTCTAACTGGGACTCCACGGCATTTTCACCAACAAAATAACAGTGAATTTGTGGATGCACAGAGTTGTGGTTGTCGCCAGACTCTTATCTAATCAGGTTCTCAGTGGCCCAGTTTTGGTGGACACTGACCCCTATGATTCTACCATCATCAATTTTATCAAAGGAAGGGCAATGAGGGCCCATAATGACATAATCTTCCTGTCATATGCCAAGATTTTGGCATTTATTCAAGACTTTGGAGAAAAGTGTATCCAATCTGATGTCTATAAGCGTGGGCCAACCCTATATCAATTTTTTGGGGTTTTGTTGGCAGTTTCCCCATTAGGTGTCAATAATTAATCTGCAATATCAAACACTGTAGATGGGTATGCCTACCAGACGGAGCTCAAGGTCATGCTGGAGGAGTGGGCTACCCAAAACGTTGCATACACAGTTGTACTGAGTGTGGAGATGGAGCAGCAGGAATGGGCAACCCAGGAAATCAGGGCTGTGGGGCATACCTGTTGGTCCTACCCCATCAACCACACCAACATGCATCTTGCAGATATATGTCTCTATAATTTTGGTTCTGCATTCAGGCGCTTAAAGCCTGCCACATACAACAAACTGTGCACCCAAATTGATAAGGGTTATGAGCTTTTCCCTTCTGTTTTTGTCCATGACTTATCAGATTTTATCATTTTCTATGCAAGTGATAGTGATAAGTCCAGAAATGACTCCCACCTCCCCCACGCCAATCTATTTGTTTCACCAAGCTCACATATGTGACAGAAGACAAATTTGAGCAATTGAAGCAATCAGCTCTTGCTGCCCCTTCACAGTCAACAAAACCTGCCTCCTAAACCCCCATCAAGCCATTAGTATTCCAACCCTGACTCCCAAACCACTGCCCATCCCCCCACTATCTCTGATGCTATCTCTTTCACAGGCGCAGATGAAGGCAATGTTCCTTCTGCCCATTCCCTCCCCCTTCCCGTCCTTTGATTAGTAAATAAATCTTTTATTTGTGACAACTTATTAAAATTAATATTTCTCTTTAAATTCACAATTTACAATATTTCTTTTACATTGTTAGCATTCCCCATATTTAAAAAATGTGTTGTACATTTGATGTGGTAACATATAATTATTTTCATGAATTTTTTTCATTATCAATAATAAATTAAAGACCATAAATGAAAATATTACATCAGAATATTGCAATTAGACATCAACTCTTGATACTTAGACATTATGTGTATAACTCAATGCATTTTGTTTAATAAAATTCATTGTAAATTTGGGCTTTTTCATTGTAATTTATTAAAATGGACTGTGTTTATATTAGAGAGCCATTAACACTTAGTACAAATATTGATACATAGTGCATTTTACAGCCTGTATATTTACCTATTGGTAATAATTATGGATACTTTTCAGTCAGATTTTGAGAAGTAATAAACAGTAATTTATTAATCCATTACATTATCATTACTTTGCAAAATCTGACTGAAAAGTCTCCAGAATTATTACTAATAGATAAATATACAGGCTGTAAAATGCACTATGTATCAATATTTGTATTAAGCGTTAATGGCTCTCTAATATAAACACAGTCCATTTTAATAAATTACAATGAAAAAGCCCAAATTTACAATGAATTTTATTAAACAAAATGCATTGAGTTATACACATAATGTCTAAGTATCAAGAGTTGACGTCTAATTGCAATATTCTAATGCAATATTTACATTTATGGCTTTAATTTATTGTTGACAATGAAAAATATTCATGCCTCAAGGATAGTACTATAAAAACCAGTTTTTTGATGTAATTCAAACAAAATGTCAAATATCTACAGCCTTATCAACATATTAGAGTCAGCCCTCCAAAAGGATGTTGAGCTTGAACATAACATAAGGGAAATTGTGGTAAATCAACTGGGAAATGAGGAAAGGGCCTTGATCCAGCAAAAAAAAACTGCAAAAAATAGCCTGGGAACAATAGTCAACAAAAAATACAAGGAAATAACTTTAAATCTTCAAAAGGAAATACTCAAGCAGTTAGATTTCAAAAGTGAAAGTTACAACTTGTGGGGATTTGCAAAAACCAATATAAAGAATACTCAAAAAATCAAACTAATTGAAGGAAATGAAATCTCAAAGGAAATTAACACAAATGAAGAGGAAACTGACCAAATGGAAACAGAAGAAAACAAAACACAAGCAAGAAACAGGAGCGCTTCAAGAAATACTTAAAATTTATCAAATGAAAATCAAGAGGAAGCACAAGTTGCAAGAAAGATAAGGAAAATCAAGGCCAGAAAAATAAATGAAGAGCAGCCAACGCTCATGAAGTTTGCTGAAGGGGCTCCTGTGGCTGAGGGGGCCACAGGGGAAACAATTAGTAAGTCTTTTTTATGTTTTACTTATATTTACTTTAGTTATAACTAGGAATGAGGACCAGGTTGCGGAAGTGGCAGCTTTTATGCCAAGTTGGTTCTACAGGGGTTACCAATCACTGGTAGCCCCTATAAAACAAATAAATAAAATCAAATAAGTAAAATAATTCAACTGCATATGAATAATTTTGCAAATATTAAAGTTAAAGCTAAGGAATATTTACCACCCATGGGGTGCTTGCTGTGGATTAGGGAAGCATACTAAATAGGAGCAAATATCAACTTCAAAGAGATGAATGAAATTTGCAGGGATATCAAATTAAACTTTGATGAATATATTTATGAAAGTATTCAACAATTCCCATTTGCAAACACCAATGAATATGAAAAAAACCTAATAAAAACCAACTTTCAAATAGGAACTAAATATCTAAAAACTGAAATTTTTAATGAATTATTCAAAGCATTATCAAATTAAGTCAGGGACGCAGTCCTTGTAAATATGTTTAAACTTTTATTCATTTTGTTTGTGGAGGCATGGGCTCAGATACAAGTTGGGCGCCTCCTGGTACAATATTAAAATTCAGTCAAACATCCTATATAAACAGATTAGTTCAAGTGTGTAAGAAATTGTGCATGTTCTCCAAAAAATATACCTTGCAAAGAATTCACGTTGCCATATACCTAAGAATCCTACTTCATTGCATATTAAAAACAAATATCAAAAAGTTAGAGGATGTGCCTATATAACTCAATATATGCCAATTAGCACTAGAACATCAGAAGACACTGTGAGGGTATAGGGCAGTTGAGCACGTCCTGTATGACTCCTTTGCAATGGCATTGTTGTATGGGTACTACATGCCTCCCAAAAAGAATCTTCTGATTGATTTGCTTACCCGCCTCCCTTTTATTAAGCGTTTGGCAACCACCAGGGTACAGGGCACCACCCCTCTAGCAATTGCATCCAGGGTTGTCCACCACACGCAGAAGAGTATGTGGATCCAATTAGACACACTAGCTGAAGATTTAATTTTGGGGTATAATTCCCTGGAATAATCACATTCCATTTGTAAGTTGCATCTCCTTAATAAATTTATTCCCTTGCAATTTAACTTTTTAATTTTTATTTTTTAATTTTAAAGTAAATATTTAAAATTTAATATTTAAATTTTAATAGTCCAATTATAATAGTAATATAACTAAATATATTATGAGACATTAGTTATAGTTGCAAACACGTCAAATAAAAAAAAGAATTGAAAATGTTTTTATTTACTAGCTTGTCAAGTATAGGTTTCTTTATCACATAGTTAAACATCAAGAACTGAATTTATCCACAACAGACGGCCTGCTCCACTTATATTCTAAACAAGTGATTGTTTAGAACTTGAATTACCTTTCCTTTTAATATGATTTGATAAATATATTTGATATGCTTGACCCGTGTCCTAAGTACTGATTAGTAAGCAATACATAAAAATCATTGGTGGTTGTGCCGTGTGGCTATAGTGGCACTTAAATAATAAGGATCAGATGATGTCCTGCAAGGTCCAATTTGTGGCTTAAAAAAGCCAGAGTACCAACAAGGATTCACAATTGTTTAAATAAAATTAATTTATTTCTATTTTTTATTTTTTTATTTGTTAACTCTACAGTCAATACACTATTTGGTGGATTATAATAAAAAATACATATCTCTATATCTAGAATAATTAATTTTAGTTATATTTTTTTACTAATTCTTATATGTCTATACTACAATCAAACATCACTTCATTATATAAATAATAATTTTTGAGTCCTAATAAAAACAAAATAAAAACAAATAAAACCCATAGCGCCCATTTATCTGATTGGTTTGAAGGCAAGGGCTTTGGAGAGGAAGGATTCTGAGTGCTCGTAAAAAGCCACCACCACATTGGGTGGCATTGCAAATTGGCTGATCTCAAGAATGTTGAAGAGATCCTTGGTGTACTGAGAGAGGAACTTCTTCACCTTATTTTTGATCCATCCAAAGACCTCCTCAATTGGATTCAGAAATGGAGAATAGGGCGGAAGGAAGAGGAGTCTCATTGGGCAGTCAGCCAGGCAGTGGCTGGTCAAATGGCTATTTTTATTGATGGACAAGAACTTGGACACAACCAGATCCACTTTTTGGAGCCCAACATTATCAAGCACAACAACGTTGGTTGTGCCCCAATAATTAATCTGAAGGTACTCCTTGACAGCTCAGAGAAAATTGAGAAAAGTCCCACTATTGTGAGAACCCTTGATCATTTGGTATTGGTCCAACCCGCAAGGACCAAGAAGCACTACCATTAAATAGGTCTGGGAACAGACAGCTGCATGATGGGCTACACTGTCTTTGGACCCCTTCTCAACCCACCCATGCCTAGACCTGAGTGAGGAGGAAAACAACAATTTGTTGATGTAGAAGAACTGTATGTTGCCAGTCTCCTTAAGGGCCAGATAAGTCTTGGCATAAATACGTCAATCTTTGATTGTTTTCTTGCTGTTCCTATTGTACAGAGAAACTCCAAGGACCTTCCAAGAGAAGCCCAATTTGACCATTGCTTTGTATACAAGGGTTTTTGAGAAAGAAAGCCCAAACTTTGTGGCAAGTATTGATTGGACAGCAAGTGAGTCCAGGTGGCAATCCTTGGTAACCCACTGCTTGATTGAATTGATATGAATAGGCTGAAAGAGTTTGGGCTGCCGCTTAGCCTTGGCAGAGTTTGCAATTTTCCCAGTGTTGCCATATTTGGTGTTAATATTGGCAATGTATCTGGCTGTGACACCAAATTGGGACGCAATATCCCAAACTGCCATTTCCCTGTTCAAGCAGTTGAGGATAACTTCACACTCACTATCTGTCAACTGATGCCAGCCCTTGACAGGTACCGCGGCATCCTGGCTGGCTCAACACAGGGGATGGGGACCTTTGTGCAGAAGGTGGGATCACACTTGGTTGCGCTGGCACCATCAATGGTGGCATACAATGCAGGCGCAGATGGCTCTTTAGTGGTGGCCAATGGCTCATAGGACGTGTCAAAAACGCAGGGCAGGAAGTGGCAACTCTTGGATAAAGAGTGTGGGGCCAGGTGACAACTGGATAAACAGTGGAGATTTAAGTAACCTCAGTGTTCCTGGTGACCCTGGTGTAGGAGACTTTGGTGGCAGGCCTTGAATTGGCTTCTGTCTTGGATTCAGGCTGGTTGATCTGGCCTGGGATGCGGGAGGTGGTTGACTGGCTATGACGCCTTGGGAGGCCTGTGTGTCAGCATGACTCCCCTTGAGTTGGGTTCTGGGTCTGTTCTTGGACCCTCTGGGACGCCCTTGTGGACAGACTGCTCTGCAGGCTGGTACAGGAGCTGGTTGAGAATGCAATTGACAGTCCATAAAAATAAAGTAAAAAATTATATATTATATTAAATATGTATTTATTTGGATTTATTGGTTTAGTTATGGGGTTTTTGTTATCTCTTGATTTAGCCTTGAATAGTAACAGAATTTCTATATCTATGATTTGAAGTGTATAATATTGTATACTTTCTGGGTTTGGATAATTTCAAAGTTTAATAACTTTTCATGTCTAAACATGATTATTGAGATTGAATTTTTTATTTGATTTTAGTTGTGGTGGAGCTTCTTTATTTGGGTTGGTGTTTCCTAGTGTGCTTACTATACATTAAATTTGGATTCCAGTTCCCGCAATTAGAATTTGAGGTTACTAGTGGCATTCAAAAGTGATTTTAAATTTGGTTCTTGGATTTGACAATCCTGCAATTCCAAAAGCATAGTAACCTTAATGAAAATGATTGATGGATTTGAATGCTTCAAATCTGATTCCAGTTAATTCATTTTGTCCATTGGAAATATGCAGTTTGACTTGAACTTTGCAAAGTGTCTATGAGTTCCCGCATTTTTAAAAATTCAAATAAAAAAATATAAAATAAATTTAATTAAAAAAATGCCATCCTGCAAAAGTGATTCAAAATTTGGACCAAGAATATGACAATCCTGTATTTTTACGTTCAGGTTCTGAATCTACAGTAAAGAAAAAGTAACTAACCTTACCAATAGTTTGTCTGCCATTATTCCCCAGGTTGTGGGTGTGCTTGAAGGCTTTGGGGCCTCCTGGTGCTCCAATAGGACTGGAATCCTGATGACCATGGAAAAAACCTTTGCCACTAAGTCCTTTAAAAATAAAATAAGTACACTATACAATAACTTTTGTGAGTTCTCATCCCTGTTTGTGGGGCAGAGACTTCACTTAATTGTTTACCTAGGTCTTGTTATGATGATGGGGATTAAAGCAGAGGCTTGTGATGCACTAGAAATAATAATTAAGCTGGACAAAATTTGACATTTACTAGATGGAAAAAAGATTGCTCCTGGATTTAGCTCAATAGAGCACATTATTCAGGATGCTTTTATTCTCACTGCCACCTATGAAATGTCAGCTCCACCAACAAAGATCCTCTTGACCAATTGTATCACAATGATCCTGTATTCAAGCCGCCATAATTTATATAGTATGGGAGCCATGTCAACATACACTTTGGCAATAGAAATTTTTAGTTTAGTAAAAAACAAGTCTTCACATTCCACTACTCACATCCCCAATAAAGCTCATTTAATCAAATTCAAAGTTTTAATCTCTTATATATGTCTATCTTTAAAAAATTACATCTTTCATCTACAATAAATAAATAAATATTAAAAGATAAATATTTTACTATATTACTTTTCATTAATTTGGCTTTAATTTGTTAATTTTTATTATACCTGACAGTATACAATCAGAATTATAGAAATAATGTCAATAAAAATTAAACTAAATAAAAAACAAGTATTGAAAAATAAATATTTTACATATATTACTTTTCATTCATTTGGCTTTGCTTTATTAATTTTTATTATACCTGACAGTATACAATTGGAATCACAGAAATAATATCAATAAAAAGTAAACTAAATAAAAACAAATGTTAAAAAATAAAATGCAGAATAAAACATTTGGAATAGCTAAGCCATTAATTGATTGGCTGCTTGGAGAGGCACACAGGGAGAAAAAAATCAGTGGGGCCATAGAGTTTGGCCATGGTTTTAGCTGCAAGGTTATGGACACCAACCTGCAGCAAATTAAACAAATTATCTGGCCCAGATGGTATCCCCTTCTTGACAACTTTCTTGAGCCACTCAAAAACCTCATTAATTGGATTGAGGAATGGGGAATAGGAGGGGAGGAATAGCAGGCATAAAGGTGCTGTATTCAATTGTTGGGTGCCAATTTCTGTATCAGGCTAAATCACTGGTAACTCATTAAGAATTTCTGCTACCTTGTGGAGCCTAACATTATCCAGCATAATAACATTGGTGACACCCAAACTGGTTACTTGGAGGTGCTCCTGAACCAATTGGAGAAATTCCAGAAAAGTCCCACCATTGTGGGAACCCCTGATCAGTTGATAGAGCTCAATGCTAAGAGGACAAAGAAGGACTACCATAGAGTACACAATAGAAAACACAGCTGCACACCAGGAAATGTTGTTCTTTTTGCCTTTGGGAAGGTAGACATACTTGTTTCTCATGGAGGAGACAAATGAGGACTTTTCAATGTAGTAGAATTTGACAGTCCCCTTCTCCTCAAGAGAATTGAATGTATTGGCATAATTCGGCAGTATTTGATGTTTCCTGTTCTGTTTCAATTGTACAGAAAACCCCTGGGTTTTTTCCATGAGAATATCAAACTCTTCACTGTACAATAGCAAGTGGAAACTAAATACTAAATTCCAAAATTGAACTCAATCATTGACTGAATTTTTCCATCTCAAGATGGCAGTTCCAATTGATTCACTGTTGGATAGCCCACAGGTTTTCCTTAACTGATAGGATTGGTTTGCAATTTGATTTCTCCAAAAGGAGAACAAAGCCCATTTTCAGGTAGGTTGTGCAGAGTCTGTGTGAATTTTTTTCTGAAATACCAACAATGGCTGTGACCTTCTTTTAGTATGGCATCTCCTCCGTGATTCTGTTAAAGGTCTTGCAGGTGGTATTGGGATAACGTGGTACTTGGGCTTTTTGGAGGCAGGCACAGACTCTGCGGGCTCAGCCACAATGTAGGGCATAGACACTTGGCTGCAGAACACAGCAACCTTTTCAACAACTTCTTCCCTTTTTCTGTTTGTTAGTGATGAGGAGTAACTTTGGGGAGAGCTTAGAAGATAGATTTAGAGAAGAAGAGAGTAATTTTATTGGATAATATTTTAGACTTATATAGCTTGTGCTGTGGCAGGGAATTAAGTTGGATCAAATATATGAGAGGTCATATGTGAGATGGATTTGAATTTTTGGATACCTAGCAAGTCATGTGATATTATTTTTTTCCATTTCTGGAATGTTAAACTGAATATTGGATTGGCGTCAAACCAGGCAATGACTGGATGTTATGTGTTTTGGCAATAGCCAGAATACCAGTACATCCAGCTTCTTGGCAATAGTATTGTGGCTCCTCATTGTCATCTTGCTTTTTGTTATCACTCATGTAAGGATTGTATGTGGTGTCAAGGAAAAACTTCACCTTCTCCATGATATTAACTGGAACACCATCACAGCAGTACTGTAGATTCAGAACCTGTTGGGGAAAATGTGGGATTGTCAAATTCTTTTGCATGAACTCATCAACTTAATGGAGTAATTTTCATCCCAGAACAAATTACCTTTTTAAATAAAAGGATGAAAAATATTCCAGTAAGTTGGTGAGTTTATTCAAAAGAATTTGAAAATCCTGCATTTTTCCCAATAGGTTCTGAATCTACAGTATACAGGGCTGTACACCAAGGAGACCCTCTTGGTGGTGACGTCATTTACTGTTTTGGTGGTGATAACCTTGGTGTAGTTTTTGGTCAGTTTGGGGACCCTAAGATTAATGCTCCATGCCCTTGCACCTCAAGCTACTGTAGATTCAGAACCTAAAGGTAAAAATGCGGGATTGCAAATTCTTTTGCGTGAACTCACTGACTTACTTGTGTTGTAAGTGTGCTGTTTTAGAAGTGTTACAGGGGGAAATGTTTATAAACTAGATAACATTCTTTATTGGGAGGATGATTATATAGTTAATGTGAGTCATGAATAACAGGAACATGATAGGGCTGATCACACAGTGGGATAGTGAAGGGGGTGGCTTGATCCTGGTAATGAGTCAAGAATAAAAACAAGGTATCTGCTGTAGGGGATTAGCATTTGTTCATGTTGTTGGATTTGGCAATTGAAGTTGACTTCCTAGTCTGGCTTTGAGTGGCCAGGTAATTGGATTGCAGGTCACAAACCTGTTTACTTGGAACCTTGCTGGCAGGTTGAGCCTGCTGTTTTGACACCCCCCCCCCAACTGAAGGTTGGCGTTCTCTTGGGGTAGGTTGTCAGGGAGGTTGTCAGGAGCCCAGGTACTATACTGGACTAGCTGTTGTTCTGTGGCAGGAAGGGAGGTTTTGTGTTGTTTCTGTCTTGCTTTACAGGGTCTCAGGCAATCATAGTGGAGGATTCTGTCTTGTTTGCGCTTCCTGAGTCCTTGCACAAGGTAAGTTTTATTTTTGTTTACCTTTAAGATGATTGCTGGGCCTACTTTTTTGGGTTATAGCTTGCTTTTGTCAACGTCCATGACCCAAACTTTGTCACCAACTTCATGTCTATCTTGGATGGGGACAAATGTCTTTTTCAGACGTTTGTTTTCCTTTTCTGTTTGATCACTATTGGCCTCTATGGCCTGAGGGTCTGAGTCTGGGGGGACTTTGCTTGGAATTTTCAACTTGGGTCCTGTCAATGCTTGAATGATATTAGGCTGTGTGCTGTATACCAACTCAAAAGAGCCTTTTCCAGTGGATCTGTTCACCCGGTTTTGGTACACAAGTAGTTCAGTCAATAGCTGCTTATATCAGTCTTAAGGTCTCCTGGCAGTGAGCTTGACCAAGGCTTGCACAAAGCTGCCATTTAGCTGCTCTACACGTCCATTGGCCTGCAGGTGGTATGGTGTTGTCACAGTGTGTTTGACCCCATTTTTTGCAAGTTATACATTGGTGGTTTTGGAGGTTAATTCCTTCCCTCTGTTGGTTATCAGGAGTTCTGGCTTTCTAAACTTGCTGGTTTTTTCTCTTCCTATGAAACGCCACACGTCATTGCCAGTGTGCGCCTTTACTGCTTGGGCTACTGGCCATTGTGTAGCAAAGTCTATGGATGTGATGATGTATTTCTTATTGTTGTGTTTTCCTGGCATGGGGCCAACAATGTTGAGGTCCCACACCTTGAAGGGTAGTTGTGTGCATATGGGTAGTACTGACTTTGGAGGGGCTTTGCTTTTAGCAAATTTTTTGCATACCTCACATTGGTCCAAGACTTCCTGAACGTCTCAGTACAGGGTTGGCTACCAGGCCTTGTGCTTAAGAAACTTGTATAGGTTGCAACTCTTGATGTGTCCTAAGTCTCTATGATATTGTAGGATGGGATCACTTGCTGGTGTGTGGGGATGTAAGGGATGGTAGTTCCATTGGACATTTTTTGGTGTAAATTTCCATACATGTCAGCAAATGGGTGCTTGTTTTTGATGACTGTTTCTTTTGTTATGTTGGTTTTGCTGGGTGGGGAAGCCTTTGTCTTTTGTCCATAGTACCAAGAGGGGCCAGTCTGGGTCAAGCCCATTTTCCTCTCTTGTGGCACAGATATACAGGCGCAAGAGGGCGTCTACCATGGCAAGTTCTGGACCAGGTTTGTTTTGTATGAGCATAATGAATCTCTCCAAGAGTTCCATCCAGGGGGCTTGACGGTGAGATAGATTTGCTTGAGTTTTGAATATATAAGCAACTTGTGGTTGGTCAGTGCTGTGAATTCTTCCTGTTGTTCTAGATAACAACACCATTTGACTAGGCAGTGTACAATGGCCAACAGTTCCTTGTTGTGGATAAGATATCAACACTTGCCATCTGTCAATTTTTGCAATTCATAGACTACAGGTAGGAAGTCACCATTATTAATTTTGATTTGTAGTACTCCCCCAATGGATGTGTCTGAGGCTTTGGTCTTCATTTGGTATTCCCTGTCACGTTTGGGGTATTTCAGGATAGGAGCTGTCATGAGTTTCTCCTTAAGACGTCTAAAACGGAGGTCACATTGAGGGGCCCACACAAACTTGGATTTGGCGCCAGTTACGGTGGATAAGGGGCATTAAAGACACCACAGTCAGGTATGAAGCGGCGTACATAGGCCACCATCCCCAGGAAGGTGCAGAGTTCCAACTTATCCTTGGGTGGTGGCATCTTGCAGATGGCCTGTATCTTTTGACTGTCAGGTTTGATGCCGTCTTTTGAGACTATGTGTCCCAGGAAAGGCAGCTGCTTGCAGAAGAACTAGCACTTGGAGGGCTTGACCAGCAGCTTGTGTTGTGCCAGGATAGCAAAGACTGCCTCTAGGTCTTTGTAATGCTGTTCTACCAAGTGACTATAGAAAATGATGTTGTCTAGGTAGACTAAGGCATGCTTGTCTATGTGTGGGGAAAACACCTTTTTCATGAAGGTCACAAAGGTTAAGGGGGCGTTTGTCATGCCAAAGTTGAGTATCACACACTTGTATTAGCCGTAATTAGTGCAGAAGGATGTTTTGGGAATGTCTTCTCCTTAATACTAATCTGATTGTAGCTGTGGTTAGGTCAATCTTGGAGAAGACTGTGGCTCCACCCAAGGCATCAAAGAGGTTGTCAATAAGTGGTAGTGGGTAACAATTCTTGATGGTGACTTTGTTTAGGGCTTGGTAGTCTGTGACTAGAGTAGGGTACCATCCTTCTTGTCCACAAAAAATACAGCGGCCCCAAAGGGAGATTATGAAGGGCAGATGAGTCCTTTCTCTAATGCATTCTTGAGGTAAGCACATAGGGTGCTGTATTTGTTCAGGGTCAGCTGGTAGATAGGTTGTGCTTTGGGTACAGCTCCTTTGAGTTGGATGGAATGTTGGATGTGTTTTTCAGGGGTGCCCGGGTAGAGCTTCCTTGAAGATTTCTGGATGGTGGGCCATAATTTTGCAATCCTGAGGTGTGGAGGTATCCTGGTGGTCTTTGAAGTGTATGATCTTGTATTTGCAGGAGTCCCAGTCAGTTGTCTTAAAGTTTTCCTTTTTGTTCAGGGTATTTTTTATGCGCATAAAGACATGGTTGAGTAGGAGTTGATCCACTGAGTCAGGGTAGATCTGGTGGTTGACACCTTCACGCTTGATGGTCAACAAGAGGTCACCCAGTCTACGCAAGGATTGTTCTTTTGTAACCAATCCAAACCCAGTACAATGTCAAACTTTGGGAAGTCAATGGCAGGACCTTGGATGGTGGAGCGTAGGTTCTCAAGCATGATAGAGAAAGGGGTGGCTTCCCTTGTTATGGCAATGTGGTGTTCATAAGCTAAAACCACATTTTTGATCTTCAAAGGATTAGTGGCTAGCTTGAACTTGTCCACAAAGCTGCTGTTGACTAAGGTTTGATCCACGCCCAAGTCCAGGAGTACCAAGCCTGTCTAACTGCAAAAACAGAAAGGATAGGACATCAGTTTATTGGGATGTCTGACAATGGTGTACAGTACCAGGTCTTCTGAGTGTACTTGGATCATTGGGCAAGTCACAAGTTGTGCAGGAAGAGCTTGGCTTTCTTAATGCTCTCCCTGGGCTTTTCCCTTGTCTTGGTTTCCTTGAGTGACAGTGATATGGAAATGGGTACAATTTGACTGGCCAATGTTCCCACTTCCATGTCCATTTGAACCTGCAGGATTATGACTGGTGTTGTTCCCATTGTTTCCAGGGGGTGATTGAGTGAAGTTCCCGCCTGTGTGAGAGTCTTTGGGTCTCTCTTGTTTTTCAGTTTGCTCTTTGTGAAGAGCGTTGGATGTTTGATCTGCTTTCTCTGCCTTGCAATACAGGCTCTATAGATTATTCATCTGGTCCATATTTACGTATCTCATTACATGCAATTTGAGGGTATCATAGTACATGAGGTGTGTGGCTGGAGTGTCAAAGGCCATGTCAGAGGGTGTGCATAGTTGGAGTTCCTTATAGGCGTGGGTGAGTTCCTTCATGGTGCCTGTCTGTGTCAAGTTCTTTACTTGATGTATGATCATGAGCGCAGTGTCCTTAAGCACAAATCTTTCCAGGAAGTCTTGTTTGAAGGTATCCAAGTTCTTCTTGGTATGTTCCTTGTGCCATTTGTTGCACCAGGTGCCAGTGTTGTGGGTCAGTTGGATGGAGATTTCTGCAATCCAAAATTTCTGCAGGAATTCCATCTGGGCCAGCTTGCTCTGGGTGGACTGGATCCATGCGGCAGCATTGTTGTTGGCCCTGGGAAAAGGTTCCAAGGCAGCGCTTTGGAATCTTTGGGCTATGTATGCGGGCATGATGTTTTTATCAGTTGGTTGTGGGATGGTGGCGGCTGTCTGGAAGAACCCTTGTGCAGACATGGCGTTGAAGGCAGGTAGCAGAATCACCGTGTTCTGGTAAAGGATAAAACAATCAGGTATATTGACACCAGGGGTGTACAGAGTCCAGTCCAGCAGAAGGCCAGACATGATTATGTCAAGGATTTGTTGGCTGCAGCAAGCACAGACAACAGGTGGAATTTTACAAGATGCAGTAGGATGGAAAACCTACCTGTGCTACCAATGTTGTAACTGTGCTGGCCTAGCAGAGTTACAAGGGGGAAATATTTAGAAACTAGATAAAAATTTTTATTGGGAGGAAATGATTATATAGTTAATGTGAGTCATGGATAACAGGAACATGATAAAGCTTATCACACAGTGGGATAGTGAAGGGGGTGGCTTGATCCTGGTAATGAGTCAAGCGCAAAAACAAGGTATCCACTGTAGGGGATCAGCATTTGTTCTTGTTGTTGGATTTGGCAATTGAAGTTGACTTCCTAGTCTGGCTTTGAGTGGCAGGGTAATAGGATTGTGGGTCACAAACCCGCTTACTTGGAACCTTGCTAGAGGTTGAGCCTGCTGTTTTTACACTGGAATATTTTTCATCCTTTTATATAAAAAGTAAGTTGTTATGGGATGAAAACTACTTCATTAAATTGGTGAGTTCATACAAAAGAATTTGGCAATACTGCATTTTTAACTTTAGGTTCTGACTTTAAAGTACTTGAACTGGTTCTTTCAGTACAACCTCACTGTTGTTCTCTCCTCTCCTTTATTCTTCCTGAGTAGGCAATTGTGTTATACTAACTCTGTTCTTTGACCCATGGGGGCAACTGCAACCACAGAACACAAAAAGTCCATTGCTACTCTGTTGTTGTGTTCCTTCCATTTTTTATAAAAGTAAAATAAAATTAAAATCAGTTTATATATATAATTTAATTGTTATAATTTTACCTCTTCATATATGGTAGCATGAAAGCTTGTAGTCACTACTGTTTTTTTCAAATTAGATTTTGAAATTTTTATATTGATTATTTTTGGCTGTAAATGTGCACTGTTACTTGTATGATGGGATAAATTTGATCTTTTTATTACTTTTAATCCCAAAACATACACTCATAATATTTAGTTCTATTTTGTATTCTAGATTTCATTCTAAATTAGGGCAGGTTGGCAACAGTATTATAAATTCATTATGTGTTTTGATTTTTGATATTTATGTTTTCTGTTTTAGTTGCTATTGGGGTTTGTTGTTGGATTGAGTTTCATGTGTTCACAAAAAACATAGTAAACATAGTAGATGTGTTCTGTGACTGAAACTCATGTGCTCTATTGTTTAGTATTCTTGTTTTTGAATCATTATACATTTGTCCCCAGTTTAAATAGAGTTGTATGACTGGACATTTTTTCCAAATAGCGCACATTTTCTGTGGAATTATCTTCTATTTAGATCCAACAAGTTAAAATTTGTTGTTTCACTGAACCTGCACTTTTTAAACTGACTAATATATGTTTATCCCAACAGGTTTGAAATCTTCTGTATCAAGTTGATACAGGAGACTGGGGACTTCAAGCATGCCCCAGCCATTGTTGGAGTGGATCCCAAATACATCAGTAAAACATTTTAATAAATTTCTCAATACTGAGTGAATTCTAAAAGCGTAGAAATTCACACACGTGTCAACCCTACTTACTAAGGAGTAAAAATGGGCCATCTTTCAGTGGATTAACCAAGACTGTCATATTAAAATGGCAAATATAAAGTTGTGGGTTAAGTCAACTTTTGTGATTGAGCCTTCAATTTCCTTTTACTATTGTGTGGTCAAGGGTCTATGGTTCTTCTGGAAAAAACTCAGAGTATCTTCCTAAAACCAAAACTGCCCTCCAATATTGTGCCACAGAGAAAATATGCTGAGGTGTATACTGTGCTCAAAGGAAAAGGGACCATCAATTTCTATTACATTAACAAATCAATGTTTGCCTTGTCTATGAAAATATATGGCTATGTCCCCAAAGGTTCCAATGATGTAGTAGCTTGGAGTGCTGCATTCTGCACCACAGCCTATTTGATGGTGACTCTCCTTGGTCAAAAAGGCATTGAGATGTATCAAATGACCTTGGGATCTCACAAAAACTGTACCTTCTTATTGTTTCTCCTATTAGTACAAGAGCATCTTAGGCGCACTATCTGGGGGTTCATAAATGTCATTGTATTGAATAATGTTGGAATCCATAATGTGGCAGATATTATTGAGAATTTTCCAACAATTGATATAGAACTACATTGCTTGCTTTTATCTAAATGAGTCAATAATGTGTTTAGATACTGAAATAATCCCTCTATGCTATTAAGACTTCAAGGATTGTTTCAGCAAAAGTGAATGCATAAACTATCTCCTCATTGTCCTTACAACATCCTGATCAACTTCAAGTCTGTTACTATTCCTCCTTGGGGAAGATTAATCCCTCTTTTCAACTCTGAAAATTTATTGTTAAAGTCATACATCAACAAAGAACTTGCAAAAGGATTTATTTCTTGTTTCACCTTGCCCTGTTTGTCTCCCATTTTCTTTGTTTGTAAATCCAATGGCTCAACGCGCCCTTGTGTAGATTATTGAGCCCTGAACAAGATTATCATCAAGGACATATGTCTCATCCCTTCTTCTGAGGCCCTCAATGACTGTTTATCTGTAATCAACATATATACAGTTGCAACATCTTCAATTACTCCCTCTTTGGAATTAACACCCCAAGTAACTCACTATTTGGGTCACCAAACAGCTCACCAACTAATCATTAAGTTGGTGGCACCAATATCATATGACCATCTATTACAGGGATCACTCAATACATCTCCTAAGCAGATCACAGCATGAGTAAGCCTTGTGAATTAAGAGGAACATTATTCAGATAAGTCCCATGACCATCATGACATACATGGACAGCATTTGGCTTCCCATGATACTATATATTATCCAATAAAGTATCCTTCTCTTCTTAAACTTCTCCTATATCTTGTTTATTATACTTCTCAGAAGTATAAACTCAACAGTGGTAGCACAGGTAGGTTATCCATACCTACCCAACTCAAAATAAAAATTCCTCCTAATAAAAGAACCCAAGCAATGGTACTCCCTAACAGCTACAGAGACTACAAAGAAGGACAAGCTGTCCCTGCAGGCCTTGTCATCTAAGACAACATCCTTGTACCCATCAAACAGTACAATGCTCTCAAAGCCCGCAGACTGTTACCCACAGTGCCAACCACAACAGGACCACAGCAGCCTGAAATACCTAACATTGTATTCCAACGCCTATGTTCAGCAGAAATTGGGGCTTTCTCAGGACTACATCAGTAAAATGCCTCCCTCTGAATTAACAGTACATAATACAAATTTGAGCAAGTGGGCTACGCCTGCAAACTCAGGGTTAGTGAGATTGTCCTTTGTGTCACAGGAACCACATCACATTTTGTAAGCAAATGGTTAACCCAGCACCCTGACCAGAAGGAAAACTGGGAGGTATTCAAAACTGCCTTCCTCAAAAAGTTCTCCATGAAAGACTCCAACGTTGTAATCATGACCATACTCAGAACGTTCAAAATGACAGGAACAATCAAGGAATACATTGCTGCATACAAGGATCTACACAACTGTGAGCCCAACACCATCAACTTTGATGAAACCAGGCCACAGTTGGACTTCTACAATGGCCTCCCCATGCACATTAGACAACAGTTTGACATAACCTGCTGCAAGAACCTTGAAGATGTTTTCTTGGAAGGAAAGTGTGCAGCTCAGAAATCCAACAATCTACACCCAACAAAAAAGAAAAAGGAGAGCCACATGGCAAAGAAGGACCCTCGCTCCAATAAGCAACATAATTTAGCCAACAACACCTATCCTCAAACCAGTAACTGTAAAGCGCAGGCTAACCAAGCAAGTACTGAAGATACCAACAAGGAGGGAAAAGCTTAGGGGAGAAATTAGGCAAGCTGCCCTCCCCCACTTTACAAGACTTGTATAGGGACCAGGGTGTGGTTCAATCACCATGATCCAAGTACCCTCCAGCAAACCTCTACTGTTTACCACCTAAACTGGAAATAAACTCCTCACTTATAATTTCTGTTTTTTCAGATATCAGGGCACTGCATTATTTGACACTGGAGCAGACCAATCCCTCATTGACAATAAATTTACTGGCCTCAGGAAACTACCTACAGGCTAAAGCAACATCAAGAGAGTCATCATGGCAGACAACTGAAGCACACCAGTCACACAAGAGGCAAAACCTTTCCGCACCCAAATTAGAGATGTACAAACTACGCTCAGTGGCCCTATAATACAAATACCCTTGTACAATGTTATACTTGGCCTGGGTTGGATTAGAAAGACCAAATCTCATATTGACTGGGATAGCGCTACCCTCACCATACAGTGGGGTGAGGTGCACCACCATGTTTAACCAACTTATCTTGACATGTGTTGCACTTTTTGAATTACAGCGCCACAATTATTTGAGATTATAGGGACAGGAAATTTGCCATAATATAGTCATATGTGAGGATATGAGTAGTACTGTATCAGAAGAGCCAGGATTGAATGGAACTATGATTATTGCCCAGCAATGACTTCTGATTGCATAGAAGCACTTAAGGATTAGGATAAAGGTCAACCAGATTAAGGATAAAATAAAGATGGTTCAAAGATGATTTTATTGTAAATGATTAATTCTTCTTATACCTTCTGCAAGGGTAATCTCTGGATTTCTAGCAATGTCTTCTAGGACATTATAACACACCCTTAATTTGGGTAATTATTAATCTAGGTTTGGCACTTATTGCACGTCAACCAATAGAATATTTTCATCTTCACCCAGCACAGGTGATCCTTGCTGGCATGGAATAATTTAGTACTTCAGGATCACTTCTTAATTCTCTGGCATACTGCAAGCTTAAAGCTTATTAATGTGATAAACATGGGAATTCAAGATTATGAGGAATTGAACCCAGCGCCTCAGCGCTTGATGTAAAAGTAAAGCGGCGCCTTGGTGCCTGCAATATTTGCCAGGCAGTGCTCAAAATAATTTTTAGTTGGCGTGGCTGCGCTTGACGTAAAAGTAATTCAGCGCTTTGGCGCCTAATCCAATTGCTAGGCGGTGCCGCGGCGCTTATATATTTTTAAAGTGCCGTGGAGGCAAATCATGTATCATTTAATTGCTACAGCAGCACTTATCATTGGCTAGCTTAAGGCTCAGGTAAGCAGACTACTGCTGATCCAATATGCATATAGTTTATACTACCTATTTATGTAATTTGGTAGCTGCAATTCATATCCACAATCTCTGTCATAATTAGTATCATTGTATTTTGTACTACTAATTTATGTATTTGGTTGTAGCAATCCCAATTGGTGAGCTCCATCATAATTGGCATCATTGCTTGGTCAAAATTCTCAAAATATCCCCCCACTTGACCAAGCACTACTTCCTTTCTTTCTCTGATGAACCCAGCCAGCAATAACAATAACCACCTAGAATGTGCCAAGCATAGAGCGCTATGATGACCATCATGGGCAAGGCAGCGCACAATGCCTTCTGCAAACGCCCAGCTCTGTGAGGATTGCCTTCCTCAACTGGTTTTTCTCTGGCAAGGAACAATTCTGTGAGCAAGACTGTGCTACCACCGTGGCTGGCTCTGTTCCTAATTCTTCCCCCAGCTCTGATGCTGGTGATCTTTTTGAAGAGAATTCCTTATTTGATGAGCCTCCTCCTGTCCCCAGTATGCCTCTTGTTGGTGGTCCTTCTGGTGCTTTTCGCTCATTCCTGCACACTTGCCTTCCTCTGGTGAGCCTCCAGCCACCCCATTGTTGATGCTTTACGCTTGACGCAACCTGGACAAGGTCCCAATGGATTACCCCAATCTGTTGAATAAGTTTGGTGTGTATCATCACAAAGAGAGAATGTACAGCTTTGTCCAAGCCATACACTCCAATGAGGATGCCATGACTTTCATCTGTGCTGATGAGCTCTACCATAGCTGATATGATGCCTCTCGCTTGGCTGCTGAGGTGCACCTTGGTCTGCAGTCTGCTTCCTTTGGACCTGGCCAGATCTCTTCCCAGCATGCCCACATCATTGCTATTTGTAACAAATTCATATATGAAGTGACTCAGATTTGGGCCCTCAAGCTTGCCACTGACCCTGCATTCCACCAGGCCCTGGACTTTCCTATCAAGGCCAAAAGCAGCCAGCGCTTCTTGGCTATCTTTAAGGAGTTCCTCCAGGTAGTGAGCACTTGCAATGCCAGTCTATATCTTCCCTTGGCTGATGCTGTGTGCCACTTCATGTGGTACGCCCCCAATAGCTGCCAGCCTGGCCAGCCAGGGTACGCTGGTTGCTGCCTGGAGCATTATTAAGCTCTGGCCTACCAGCTCTGGGTCCCTTTACCCCTGGCATACTCCTACATGAAGGACGCCTTAATAGACTGTTTGTCTATTGGGGCTGTGTTCTCTGCTTGCAGGGGTTGGGGTGCCTGGTGCTTGTAAGTCAGCTCTGCCTCCTGCTCTGTAACTGGCCTCTATGACTCAGAACTCCCAGTTGGCCTGGGCGCAGATGTTGGTGATCTTGGTGCATGTGCGTCAGCGCCTAGACAATAATTGGTACCTCTTCTCTGCCCACAAGAGCCCTGTTGTCAAAATCCAACGCCCTGCAAAGCATTCCTGATGTGGTGCTCACAGAAGATGGGTGTTGAGGATAAAGGAACCTCAGGTAAACTTCTGCCAGAGAAGCTAAAGGATTACTTCTACTGGGCTGCAAGTTGCAGGGGACATTAGATTGCACTTGGATCAAGCCTAGGGCACTAACTCCAAAATTTGTTAGCACAGCAGGGAGATTGTCTTGTTACCTGAAGTAGTGAAGGCAACAAGAAAATCAGAGTCTTTGTAGAGTCTGGTTAGGAGCTTGAGTCTTCAAAAGTAAGATTAAGCTAAAAGTGCAGTAGTGTGAATTAAAGGTATCTTTATTGTTAAGAAAGAGAGTTATCATATACTTGTATTAACCTGCACATTAACAAATGTGCAGGAATGGGGAAGGGAACTGAGGAGAGGCTGAACCACTTTTCATCCAGTAGTTGTCAGGATCATCCCAATTGGCTGATAGGCCATGCACCCATGTTTCACCTCATGGGTGAGTGAGAGTATGATGCACAGTCATCACACCTGATATGCCAACCACCAGGCCACTCCCCCCACAGCATCCTCCTCCCAGCCGCGCAGAGGCGCCCCCGCTCCCAGAGACTTTCCCAGTAAGCTTCCCTTTGCAATAAACTTGCTTGTCTCCTCATTCTTTTTTATTATCTTTTTAATTTTATCTTTTTTGCTCATTCCTTATTCTTTTTATCTTCTTGTATATTTTTAACTTCTTATTTTTTCATTATCTTCTTTTGAATCTTTCTCAGAGATATGGCGCACAATCATTCAACTAAGCGCCCAGTCTTTTTGTTTATAATTGTGTGCCTGTTTAGGTCTGACCGGCATTTTTGCAGGTCTGTCCCCCAGGAATTTGACTTAGAGTTATTCTTCTGAAGCAGCATATTGTTCCCCTTCCTAGAGGAGGCTCACATATAGTAGCTGTGCTATTGGTTGCGCCTAGTAAACTCCTGTATGACTCCTTGTCTTGGTGATATTTTGGTTGGCGCAAGAGTAAGCAACTGGTTGTTTGTTGCCAATGTAGAGGTGGCCAGCGCTGCTTAAGTCTTTGCAAGAGTGGAGTATCCTTTGAGTCCTTTGACTTCTTAGGCCCTTAATCCAACAAAGGTGGCTGGTACAGCTCAAACCTGTGAACGCTCTTGTTTGCTTCTGTAATATCAAATGTGCTTTGAGTGCAACCATACAGCAAGGTAGGTGTAACAACTTGCTGTTCCAAGCACTTCCATGAACCAATGTAGACCTTTAGCGCATCCATACAACAGGGTTGGTGTAACAACCTGGTGCTTGGTAGCGCTTCAATAAAACAATGTGTGCCTTGAGCGCACCCATTCAGCAGGGTTGGTGTAACAACTTGCTGCTTGGTAGCGCTTCAATAAAACAATGTGTGCCTTGAGCGTGCCCATTCAGCAGGGTTGGTGTAACAACCTGCTACTTAGTAGTGTTTTCAAGCATTTTTGAAAGGACATCAAATGTATTCTTGTACTCTAGTTGTGTATCATTTTATACTTGTACCACAGCATGAACTGAGAACTTGAGCTGACGCCTTCCCATTGGCGTTATGCATTGCTTCCTATGATGCTGATCTTCATTGTGCTCAGATGTGCCACCTGAGGTTACCAGCGGCTTTTCAACTGACTCCTTCTTCTACAGGCAAATGTGTGCCCCCTGTAGTGAGCACCATTGTTGCACTTTTTGCATTACAGTGCCACAATTATTTGAGATTATAGGGACAGGACATTTTCCAGAATACAGTCATATGTGAGGATATGAGTATTACTGTATCAGAAGAGCCAGGATTGAACAGAACCATGATTATTGCCCAGCAATGGCTTCTGATTGTGCAGAAGCGCTTAAGGATTAGGATAAAGGTCAACCAGATTAAGAATAAAATAAAGATGGTTCAAAGATGATTTTATTGTAAATGATTAATTCTTCTTATACCTTCTGCAAGGGTAATCTCTGGGTTGCCAGCAATGTCTTCTAGGACATTATAACACACCCTTAATTTGGGTAATTATTAATCTAGGTTTGGCACTTATTGCACATCAACCAATAGGATATTTTCATCTTCACCCAGCACAGGTGATCCTTGCAGGCATGGAATAATTTAGTACTTCAGGATCACTTCCTACTTCTCTGGCATACTGCAAGCTTAAAGCTTATCAATGTGATAAATATGGGAATTCAAGATTATAGGGAATTGAACCCAGCGCCTCGGTGCTTGATGTAAAAGTAAAGCGGCACCTTGGTGCCTGCAATATTTGCCAGGCAGCTTTTGCAATAATTTTCAGTTGGTGTGGCGGCGCTTGACGTAAAAGTAATTCAGTGCTTTGGCAACTAATCCAATTGCTAGGTGGCGCCGCGGCACTTGTGTATTTTTAAAGTGCCATGGCGGCAAATCATGTATCATTTAATTGCTGCTGCAGCACTTATCATTGGCTAGCTTAAGGCTCAAGTCAGCAGACTACTGCTGATCCAATATGCATATAGTTTATACTACCTATTTATGTAGTTTTTGTAGCTGCAATTCATATCTGCAAGCTCAGTCATAATTAGTATCATTGTATTTTGTACTACTAATTTATGTATTTGGTTGTAGCAATTCCAATTGGTGAACTGCATCATAATTGGCATCATTGATTAGTCAAAATTCTCAACAACATGTTTATGAGGGATCACTTGTTTGTAAAAATTGTGGAGACAGAAGAGGAAACTGACCCTAGCAAGATCAAATGGAACACCTGTACATACAAATTTATCCACTTTGAAAATACAGAGACCAGACATGAAGAGAACAATATCCAAGATCAACTAGTCAGTGAGTTTCCCTCTGTCTTCTGAGAAGCCCTACCAGGTTTATCACCAGACCGCGGCATACAAAATGAGATTGACCTAAAAGGAAGTGTACCTAAAGCACAGCCTATCTACTGGCTTACTCACAAGAAGACAGTGCCTTAACAGCTTATCTTGATGAGGCCCTTGAGATAGGACTCATATAATCATTAAAATTGCCCTTTGGTTCTGCTGTTTTCTTTGTAGCCAAGAAAGATGTAGGCCTCTTCCTAGTCACAGACTACAGAGCACTCAATGAGGTCACAATTAAGAACAGGTATTCCTTGCCCCTGATTGATGACTTTTTTGACGCCCTGGAGGGTCCCAAATCTTCACAAAGATTGATTTGACAGCAGGCTACCATCAAATTTGTTTAAAGCCTGAGGACATTCCAAAGACCGCATTTAGAACTAAATACAGATCCTTTGAATGTGTTGCTCTCAATTTTGGTATGATCAATGCCCCCAGCACCTTTGTGACCTTCATAAACAAGATCTTCAAATAACATATCAGAAAAAGGGCAATCATCTACCTGGACAACATCATCATCTACAGCCCAAACCTCAAACAGCACTGGGAAGATGTCTTCCTGGTCCTCTGCACCCTTTAAGAAAACAAACTGATTGAAAACCCGTCAAAGTGAAAATTCTTTTTGGCTGAACTTCCATTCCTTGGTCACATCATCAGCAAGGACAGGATCAAACCAGATCCAGACAAGATATGTGCCATAGCTGAAATGTCATCCCCAAGAAATAAGAGTAAACTCTGCACATTCCTTGGGATGGAAGCCTATGTAAGATTGTTCATTCCTGATTAGGGTGCCCTAACAGCCCCCTGTCAGCCATTATGGGTAAAACAACCTATTTTTTCTGGACGCCACTGCAAGACCAGCACTTCTGCCAATTAAAGAAACAAATAGTCACTGCCCCTATCCTCCATTATCCAAATTATGAGGAAACCTATGAATTAGAAATTGACACATCTGACTACGCCATAGGAGGAATACTCTGTATCCAAACGGCAGAAAAGGACTTTCTCCTTGTGGTGTAAGAGTCAAGGAAGTTATTGTAAAGCAAACAGAGATATCTCATACATAACAAGAAATTAGTGGCTATTGTACACACCTCCTGAAGTGGCAATAAACCTAGAAGAAGCCCAAACATTCAAAGTCCACACTGATCAAAAATTGTTGATATTCCTCAAGACACAACAGCACTTATAAAGAAGACAAGCCAAATGGATGAGCCTTATAAAGAGATACCCAATGCAAATCAAATACAAGCCAGGCAAGGAAAAGTTTACCACAGACGCCCTATCAAGGCTATACAGTAAACATGTTCTATGCGCTGATGGGGGCCCTGATTGGCCCATGATAATCATGGGCCAATCTCCAAGAAGGGTTTCCACCTGGCACCCCAATGGGCATGCAAGAGAAGGTCCTTAAGAACAAACACCTGTTCAAAAGCGTATATGGCACTCTGCACCAATTACTTCCCAGTGTTGACACCATACCTTATGTCCTGTCAACACAAAAGATTGACACAATCCTCCAACATCACAGAGACCTGGGACACGCCCGTAGCAGGAACTTACACAAATATCTCAAGACACGCTAATGGTGGCTCAACATGCTAGACAATATCAGAGAGGTACTGGAGCAATGTGAGGTCTGTGAGAAGTATGCCCAAACCAAAGCTCCACCCAAGTCAGTAGTACCTGTATCCATCACACAACCCTTCAAGGTATGGTTGTTGGATATTGTGGGACCTATTCCCGGTGAAAGCAAAGGCAAGAAGTACATCATCACAGCCATCAACTATGCAACCAGATGGCCTGTAGCACAAGCTTCAAAAGAACATAAAGGCAATGATGTGAGACAATTTATTGGAAAAGAAATCATAGCCAAGTTCAGAAAACCTGACCTCCTGATCACAGACAGAAGCACCAAACTTAATGCTGTTGACACTAATATCTATCTTGCCAAGAATGGAGTAAAACTCATCACAGCCAGCCCATACCACCCTCAGGCAAATGGACAAGTAGAACAACTAAACGGCTTGCTAGTAGAAGCTCTCAGTAAGTTATCTGCTAACAATCCAAAGGCCTGGAAGAACATGTTTCCAATAGCACCCATGGTCTATAGAACACAGTTCAACTGTAACACGTGAAAAAGCCCTTACAAACTTGTCTATGGACAAAAGCCCGCTCTTGTTAGTACAGCCACGGGACCACAGTTACCTCTGCCCAAAAAGGTGCCAGACAACAGTGACCCTAACGTACAACGTGCTAGAAAAGATCAAGAGGAAATAGAACACAAAAGAGTTGAGAGAGAAGCAATCCCCCTACAGCAGGAAAGATCTCAAGTCAGAGATAAAATCTGGGTTGTTAACCACAATCAGCATAAGTTAGATCCAGGGCTACGTGGACCAGGCATTGTCATGGAAGCCAAGCCCAACAATACCTACCTCATCAAGGAAATTGGGGCCCAAACTGAACTAAAACATATGCACCATGACTGACTCTGCCTATTTAAGGCAAGAACAGCCCAGAGCAACTCCAGACTCCCTGTTCCCAACGCCAAACTGGATCAATATCAAGCTTGTACCTTCAATACACTCAAGAAAATCCCCAAGGCTCCACCTTCTAGCACCCCAGGGGGAGATGTTGCAACATCTTTAATTAATCCCTCTTGGGGAACTAACGCCCCAAGTAGTTCACCAAATAATTCACTGAACAGCTTACCAACTAATCACTAAGTTGGTGGCACCACTATCATATGGCCATCTATTACAGGGATCACTCAATACAGCAACTAAGCGGAACAAAACTTGATTAAGCCTAGTGACTTAAGAGGAACATTACTCAGATAAGCCCCATGACCATCATGAAATACATGGATGGCATTTGGCTTCCCATATACTATATATTATCCTATATTCATATCCAATAAAGTATCATTCTCTTCTTAAACTTCCCCTTTATCTTGTTTATTATACTTCCCAGAAGCATAAACTTGACATTACTAAGATAGATCTCTTTTATACTTTCAATTAGGTCTGTGTGTCACTGGGACACAAATGAAAGACAGCTTTATGTACACCTTTTGGCTTATATGAGTATAACATAATGCCTTTTGGCTTATGCAACGCTCCCTTCACCTTCCAGGCTCCCATGAACAAGTCTCTTCTTCCATTTCTCAATGAGTTTTTTATTGTTTACCTGGATAATATTCTCATATACTCCTCTTCTCTAACCAAGCATGTCTCTCACGTCAAACAGGTCCTCCAGAGGCTTCAGGATTACAACTTGTTTGAAAAACCTTTGAAGTGCTCATTTTTTGCTCAGAGGTAGATTTCCTTGGTTATTTAGTTACCAAGAGTGGGTTTGCAGTCTCTCCCTCTAAAGTTGAGGCCATTCAAAACTGGCCTGCTCCCAAGACTTGCTCACAACTCCATGGTTTCCTTGGATTGGCAAACTATTGCTGTAAGTTTGTGGAAAAGCTTTTCTTCATTGCTCTGCCTCTAACAACTCTTATGTCTCCTTCTGTTCTCTTTGCTTGGTCACCTGAAGCTCTTCTTGCTTTTAATGCTACCAAGGCTGTCTCCTCTCAACTTCCATCCTCCTGATGCCTGATCTTTCCAAACCCTTCTTGGTTGAGACTGATGCCAGCAACTATGCCGTGGGGGGTGTTCTCCTTCAGCTTGGGGGTATGGGATGCAACACCCTGTTGCATACTTCTCCCAGAGGCATCTTCCTGTGGAAAGAAACTACCACATTCACAACAAGGAAATCCTTACCATCATCAAAGCTCTCAATCATTGGCGTCACTACCTCAAGGGACTTGATGAACCCTTCTTCATTTACACGGACCACAAGAACTTAATTTACTTCAAGTCACACTGTATATCCCAGAGAGACACTAGATGGGTATTGGAACTATCAAATTTTTGTTTCAAACTTGTATACAATAAGGGTATACTTAATACCCTCCCCAACACACTTAGTTGTCACTTGTTATTGTCTGATGTCAATGAATACTATGATCTCCTCAACACCAAGGTTATTTTTCCCCTTGATAGTTTTCTCAAACTCAACGTTATCAGTACTACAGCTCCTGACATACTGAAACAAATCCACAAATACTATCATGAATGACATTTTAATACTTGTATTGAAAACCCGGGAAGTAAACCCTGGGCCTCAGGAAAAGCCTTGTGTTGACCAGGGTAGACAGGAGCCTGCCAGACTGCTAGTTGGGCCAACCCCTGGACCGCCAGAGATGCCTTGCCCCAAGCAGGAGGAACAGAATCCTGTCAGCCCGCCAAGTGTCAAGACTGGAAGTTCAATATCAACATTGGAAACCCCAGAATTGAACCTCAACCCTCCAAAGGCTAATTGAGTAACCCATGATGGACGGGGACCTGCCAACTTGCTGAGTTGCAAACCCAAGTTGCTGAATTACTCCAAGACCCACCAGACTCTTAACAATGATTCCCCAAATGATCACCAGATTGCTGTTATCCTTATGCCACCAAAGACCCAGACTTACAAAGAAGTTTTAGCTTGCCTAAAGGAGGTTACAATAAGGCCTCCTGTCAGTCCTGCCAATTATCACTGGCTAATGCCAGTCTCCAGTCCAGAATGGATAATACAATTAGCCAGACCAGGTGACATTGTAAACAGTAGCAGTGTAATTAAGCATCATCACTTCTGTTCACCAGAGAAAACCTAACCAGGACCTGCTGCCCTCAAGACTCTAAGCCAAGATCCATGTCCTGCCATCAAATTGTCCATGGGTCTGAAGTCTGCAAAAAGCAAAGTAGCAAAATCACCTGGTATAAGAACCCCAGCAGTATGGGGATGACCCTATTGCCATTTTTGATAATAAAGTTTTATGAACCTTTGATTTGAACAAATCCTATCTTATATAGTTTTGGTGATCTTTCATCTCACCTCTGGCCAAGTAGACAACCAGACAACTGTCCCCTCTAGAGACTAACCTGCCAACCTGCCTCAGGCACTATACTGTCCCCCTGCTGCTGCTGAGACCACATCCATTGAACTTTTTGGAGTACTATACATTACTTTGATGGGAATAGTAGACTCTATGGTGCCCAACTCAGGGCCCTGGTATTTTCTTGGGCAATTTGTATCCTATATTATCAATTTAGCACCCATCCTATGATGGGCATTACCCACTGGCCTGGAGGTACCCTGTCCTGAGTCACCTAATGCCTCTACCTATGCCTGGCTTCCTGAAAAATCCCAGCTTTCTGACAAAGTCTTGTCCCAGATTATCTCTGACCTGAAAAACAATGAAACAGTCTCAAGCCCTTCCTTCTCGATGCTAGATGGGATATTATACTCCAATATCTCTTGGTAGTCTCCTCTTTGGATCTCCAACAGGCACTTACCATCACCTTCCACAATTACCTAGCTGCAGACCACTCCGTCTATAAGAAAAACCCTTGCTAAACTCCATGATCACTTCTGGTCGCTAAAGATGTCCACCTTTGTTAAGTCATATGTCAGCATTTGCCTTGTGTTCCAGAGAAGCAAACACTCCACTCAGAAACCTGTGGGTCTTCTATGATTTCTTTCTATCCCTGAGTGTCCTTTGAAGTCTGTCTCCCTGGATTACATTGTCCAGCTTCCTCATTCTGAGAGTTTTGTAGCTATACTGGTCATTTTAGGAAGATTCTCAAAGCAGGCTATTTCTGCTCCTTGTAATTGAAACATTACGGCAAAGCAGACTGCTTACCTGTTTGTTAAACATGTCTTTGTTTACCATGGAACCCCAAGAGATATTGTTTCAGTCTGTGGACCCCAGTTCCTTTCCCTTTTCTGAAAGGAATTCATGATGCAACTAGGTGCTCACCTTTCACTCAGCACTTGCTATCACTCCCAATCAGATGGCCAAATCAAGCATACCAATCAGACATTGTAATGTTTCCTCTGCTGCTTCTCCAACAAACAACAGAAAAATTGGGCTTCTCACCTACCTTTGGCCCAGTATTTCTACAATGCTACTCCCCATTCCTCTAACAAGATGACTCTGTTCATGGCAAATTTAGGCTACACTCCTGCCTTTATCCCTTCTGTCACCTCCTCTTTCTGTTCCCTGTTAGCCAAGGAGTTTCTTGTCCAGCTAAAACTCATCCAGAATTCCTTAAAAGAGAATCTCTCTAAGGCTATTGAGGTTTACAAGGTCCAGGTCAACTATCATTGTCAGGAGGGAAAAGGCATCCAGGTCAACAACTGTGTATATATAAATACAAAGAATCTTTCTATCAGATGGCCTTCCTGTAAGCTTGATCCTCAATTCATAAGACCTCTTTGTGTAACCAATAAAAATTTTAAAGTGATGTATCATATTCAACTTCGCCCTGGTTATTACATTCATGATGTTTTCCATGCTTCTCTTCTCAAGACCCATGCTGCTTACCCGCCTTCTCATCAAAACAACAAGATACCTTCTCCTCACATGGTCAAAGTAACTCCTGAGTATGAGATGGACTATATAGTCAATCACTGTTATCACTATGGAAAGCTAGAGTACCTGTCCCTTTAGAAAAAATATCTCATAGAGAAGAGTTTATGGGGACCATTGTCCAACCTCACAAACTGTTCTGAACTTCTTGAGTCCTATATCCAAGCCCACCCCAAGCTTGTATCTGAAGAGGGTGATGTTGTACCATGACCCTAAAGGAAGGCTTTTTAAAACTATAAGTTTAAATTCAAACTTAGGTTTGATTCTAATTTTATTAGTTACATTGAATCAGCCTATTGCCTTGATTTTCTTTTGCTTTTGGTTTTTCTTTCACTCTTTTTAAGCACATGTGGTTTCCTTATATTTTTTTATAAATCCTATAATAAATAGGTTATTATTATCTTTACACTCCTTATGCAACTGCTGCTCTTTGTCACTGAAGTTACATATCTTTGGGTTGTTTGTAATACCATGCCCTGTTTTTTCCCAACTGTTCACACCCGGTATTCAACTCAGCCATCTCCTAAGTCTCCCACATTTCCTTGGTGATCTAATTCTATCTTCCCTATAAATAAAGGCCTTAGAAGAGTAAATTTCTAAGCTGATATTCTAACTGGGTTTCCCCAAATCACAATCTACAGGTTTTTCCCTTCAATCTTTTAAATTTACTTTTCAATATTTAAACCTTTTAAAATTCAAACTTATTTTTAGTCATAGTTTTGAAATTTACCTTTAAAGTCATATTAAATACATTTCTGATCAGATCTCTTTTTTTAAATTTTCTAGTGTTTTAAAATCAAGGATAAATAGAATGAAGATAGCCAGACAACAAGCAATTAGCTTGTTGTCATCATTATTTTATATGAGATATAATCTCTCTACTTTTATGTTAAGATACTCCCACAGAAATTATCCTGATGTAGACATTTATTTAGTCACAAGTAAATATTTGTTCAACACATTATTTATATAGTTTGTTTAGGTTTAGTGAAGTCAATTACACCTTTTACATCAAACTATAAGTTTTTAGCAGACCTCATAAAGGTCCTTTTAAAAACAGTGTCTACTTTCCTTTAATTATTAAATCTTAACCCAAACACTTTACATAGTATAGTATATAATCTTGCAACCTATTGGGCAAGGCCTTACATAACCTCATACAGCCATATCAAAAAGGTTTATCTGTATAGGTTACATAACCCTAGAATGGGTGGATTAAAATTAGAAAGGAAGCAGAAATTGTTTAAGATCCTTTTATATGATTGGATGTTTAAACTCTGCTGAGTATTGAATTGACTGATGAAAAGAGAGCTTGATCAGATTTAAATGCAGTAGTTTTTAAACCTGTTGGGATAAACATATATTCTCAGTCTAAAAACAAATACAACTCAGTCATAAAACAAAATCAAAGTGGATTCAAATCTATTGTAATTTAATATAAGTCTCTTGATTTTGATTTTGTTTTTAGACTGAGTTTCATACATTTTTAGACTGAGATTATACATTTATCTCAACAGGTTCTAAAACTACTGTATATTTAATTGAAAAAGATACATAAATATTAGTTTGAGTAAAGGATGGTCGGCTTAGACATTTTGAATCTATCTATCCCAAAGTGAAATAATATAATATTCCACTTGGATGCATCAGCTGGTCCAAGTGGCTGCATATTGTTTCAGAGTAAACCTTGCTTGCCGCAGCTTCATCTCAAAAGAACATCAGTAGAGTAAACTGGTAATAATAAAATTATGACTTGATATAATGATTTTCATAAAATTCAGAGTGTCTAGATAAATTATTTAGCTACTTACAATCAAAATGGTAATAAATATGATAGCTCTAGCTACTCTAGATGCTGAGATATATAGTTATCAGCTGGAATCAGGCTTGCATCATAATCAAAGGCATAGAATCAATTTGACTTGTTTAAATTCACTCTAAAAACACATAAAATAAAAACAACATATCTCTGTGAATACTAAGCCAATTTTAATGCCCAATAGCTTAATTTAAAGCTACAGATCAGCTCTAAATTTTGTAGGGATTCAATAAATAAAATTTAAATCAAAAAATAATCTTTTATTTTTACTAAAATTATTAATGATACTACAATTATTTAGATTTATTTTTTATTTATACTTTGAATATACAAGTTTAATTTTAAACAAACATAATTATAATTATTTTAAGAAATTGTTTCAAAAAGAAATTTACTTAAATATATGATAAGTAATCCCATCCTAAAAACACAATAAAATATATTGAATATAAATATTAAATCTAACTTTCAATCTGTCCTTGGATAGGGCAACCACCTAGTTGTGACATAATGGCAGATAAAGCTGTAATAAATTGTAGTTAAAAATAAGATCCAATATCTAAAACTTCTCTAACTTTATATCCTGTGCCTTTCACAAAATGATATCATATGTCTCATCCTTAAAAACTATTCTAGCTTATATTATATGTCTCACACAAACTGAAACCACCTGTTTCATATTTGAAAACCACATTCCTTTTATATTTTGTGACCTACTCCAAAAGTCACAGTACAGACTCACCCAGATTGTTTTGTGACCTGATCTAAAACTATCTTAAAAACAGGGTTGTGACTATGCAACCATACAGTTGCTGTTCCCATCCCAATACTGTCAGGGTGAAGTGGATTGAGAGCTTGTCATAATTGATCAAATGAGAAATGTATACCCAAATGAGGATGACATTACCAATGAGGAGGAGACAATGTGTATTTAATCAGAAATGGTAATCCTTGAAGAGTGAGTAAGGAAAGGTGCAGCAGAAGATTATGCACAGTGACATCAAGAAGACTTTAATTTGGCTCAACGTCAAGGAATCAGCAGAATAGATAGGCTCACATTCAATTTTGCAGGTTTCAGGAATCATTTCAGCAGGAGGAAGAAGATTACCAGGAAATCTCAGAGGTGAGAAAGCAGAATCTATCAGTCCAGTTATTAAAAATCTGATTGGAAAATATTGAAATAAGTGAATCATTGAGGCAATATATTTATTGAGAGTAAAATATCAAACTACTAAGGTAGTTCAGTGGGGACAATTGTTACTTAAGGCCTTTGGGTACATCTTGATGAGGTGCCTCCTTGAATACAATATTTGGACAGCTTATAGATACCACCAATGGTGGTTTTGTAAGTTGTTACTTGGCCTCCTTTGAGGTCAGGATTTGTTGACCAGCAGGTCAAGGAAGGGAAATTTTGACATGGGGCATCCGCACCCCACTCAGACCAAATTTTCTGTGCCACCACCCAGTTGTGATTGATTGTTATATTTAAATCTATGATTGCCGCAAGCAGGCAGGGCTTTGGGCTGGGTTTCCTTGGGTGGCGGCGCTTTAGCTGAGCCACACCCAGGAAAATTATGGCCATGAAATTACTCTCCTTCTTTGGTAACAGGGACTTTCTGCCTCCTTGGATTTCTGCCAGTGCATAGTTCTTGTGGGCAGGAGAGAGATTCATGGTAGCTAGGGTGGCCTTTACCGGACCTACTGCTTAGGGATTGTTCTTGTGGAATTCCTGGAGCATTTCTTGGGCATGAGTGAGGTTTTGGTGGGTGATCCAACAGTTTTCTGAGGCTGGTTATCCCTTCCAGGCTACTAGGTAGTGCAGATGCTTGAGGGATGGTTTGGATGCAATTATTGATTCCAGTTCATATTCCAGTTGTCCATCCACCATTATGGGGTCAGGAGTAGATACAGGGGGACCTTCATACTTAGTTAAAAGACATTGATAAAATGTGCTGAAGATATGGAAGAAGGGAGGGAGGTCCAGTTGATAGGCTGAAGATCCAATCTTATTTAAGATTCTGAATAGACTTACCCTTTTGGGACCTAGCTTCTGGCAGGAACTTTTAGTTGCATGTTGCAGGAGTCAACCAGTACTTGATTGCCAATTTTTTACACTGAACCCTCTCCTCTTTTCATGTCTGCATAAGCCTTGTAAGTTGTCACGGCATGAGTTAAGGACACTTTGACTTTTTTGTGGATTATTTTTAAAGCTGCTGCCTGTTAGGATGTCAATTCCACTTTGCTACCTGAGAGTGAGCCAAAGTTACATTGGGGGTTATAGCCATAATTTGCGTAGAATAGGGAGACATTAGAAGAGGGGTGTGGGGCATTGTTGTAATCAAACTGGGCCATTGGTATGTTTTGGGACCAGTTATCTTGTTTGTTGTGACCTGAGGCGCGGCACAGATACACAACAGGGAATCCTAACCTTAGGATTGGATTTGTGCTAAGTCTTGGTTAGAATGTCAGGGAAGGCTATGTAATTACCTTGTGGCCCTGATTGAATAATATCATCTAGACATGGCTAGAGAGGCTTCAAAGTATGTGAAGACACAAAGACAAAAATGTGAATAGAACTTTAACTTTATTGATGAACATGAAATAAAATATATAGTGGTTGGCAATACCACAAAACAGTACTAGGACAGTAGGATTACTTGCCTCAAGCATGAGTAGGGCAAGGGAGTTGCGCAGAATCAAGAAACCAAACAGTTGAATTCCCCAATTTATAACCAGACTCATTTCAAAAGGCAGAAGCAAAAGAGAGATATTTGTCCTTAAAATAACCCATTAAAGGCAAAATTGAAACATGGTGAATGGCACTATTCATGACATTGCCCCCTCTATATTGGCCTTAGGGGGGTGGTACTTGCGGAGGAACTTGGCATGCACTCAAGCAAACAGTCAACCACTAGAGAGGAGTTTCACAGTGCACTCTGACCCTTTCTTGAAGGTCACTTAAAAAGGTCCAACCCACAATGTATCTAACTTGTGAGTATGTCCTCCTACTCTAAGCTGATAGTAGAGAATATGGTCTCCAATGTTGAACTCAGGCAAGGGAGAGCGTCCAATATTGTCAGGAGAGAGCTCAAGCACCTTAGTCTTATACAAGGAAGTGTATGCAGTAGCCTGTATGTCAATGATGCAGTTGACTAGATCTTTGATATGGTCATCAGAGTTCATAGCCTAATCAGAGAAGAGCAGGGGGGCAAGGAGCAAGGGAGTGGTGGCCTCATGCCCATATAGCATAAAAAAGGGGGAGTATATGGTGACACAATGCTTGCTAAGGCAATAAGAAAAGAGAGCAGCAGGCAAGTATAGATCTCAGTTTGCAGAGTCAGAGTAAGTGAGTTTCCTCATGATAGAAACCAGAGTCAAATTTGCATGCTCAACCGCCCCATTGAGAGAGGGATTATAGGGGGAAGAGAAAGACTTGTAAGACCTCAAGGCTTCAACAACAGAGGTTATAACTTGGCGTTGAAGTTAGTCCCATTGTCAGTTAACAACACTTGAGGACAGTGTGGCAGAAGAATACACCTTGCAACAGAAAGGCGGCAGTTTTTTTGGCAGTGATGTTCTTAGTAGGGCGAGCTTCTAACCACTTGCTAAAATAATCAACAGCAATTAGAATAAAGCAACAACCAGAGCAAGAGCGGGGGAGAGGCCCTACAGTGTCAATCCTGACAGTATGAAAGGCGTGTTGAGGGGGGACTAGCTTAAACTTGTGTGAGACAGCCTGGGGTTGCTGGAGCTGGCAATCATGGCAACTAGCAATGACATCTGGAATCAGCAGGCAAAGATTATCCCAGAAATAGTTTTTCTGGAGCCAGTCATAGGTCTTGGCAATGCCTTCATGTCCCATCTTGTTATGAGCTTTAAGGACCAATAAAAGGCAAAGACTAGGCTGTACATAAGGTAGGTAGCAGTCTTGTACTTTCTTGAAAAGCTGGTTGTCACAAATGAGCGTGTCTTCAGATAACTTGGATAGGACAATTTGAACTTCCTCTGTCTCATTCTCCCAAAAGGAAGGATATCCAATTTTATTCATATAGTTGATCAGCCTCAGCAGAGTGTAGAGCAAGGATGTGCATTCTATACAATCCATCAGTGTTCTGATGTTGAATCCTGGGACGGTGTAGCACAGTAAAGTTGTAGCCTTGCAGGCAGAGAGCTCATCTATCTAGTTAACCTACTGGTTCCTTAAGCTGTTGTAATCACTTAGACAAAGCATGGTTGGTGACCACCATGAAGTGGGTGCCATACACGTAATGGCGGAACTGCTTGACGGCATGCAACACAGTGAGGCATTCTTTCTCCATGACACTGTAATTCTTCTCATTTTTGTTCAGGACACAAGAATTATAATCTACAGGGTTATCCACATCCTCGTCATCAAGTTGAGCCAAGATAGCCCTAATAACCAGATCACTAACATCAGTATATAGGATGAATTCCTTATTGTAGTCAGGATATACTAGGATGGGAGCCTCTTTGAGTTTTTGCTTGAGGGTCTCAAAGGCTTGTTGCTGGATGGCAGTCCATTCAAAAGGGACATTACGCAGCAGCTGGACCAGGGGTTTGCTAGTGTCAGCAAAATCAGGGATTAATTGTCCATAGTATCTCATCATGCCCAGAAAGACTTGGACTTCTTGCAGATTGGTGGGCAGAAGCATTTTATCAATGGCCTCAACTTTCTTGGTCATGGGGCAAATTCCCGTCTGGATCACTTCATGACCCAAGAATTCAAGGTGTTCCTTGAAAAAAGCACACTTAGATGGTTTCAACTTAAGGCCAGCCTCTTGAATCTTTATGAACACTTCCTTGAGGTAAGCTAGGTGATTGGTTAAGGTAGTTCTAAAGACTGTTATATCATCTAAGTACACTATGACACAAGAGCTTTGAATCACAGAGGATGGAGTCCATGGCTTGTTGGAAAGTAGCCAAAGCATTGCAGAGCCCTTGCAGCATACAGGTAGGCTCAAACAGTCCTTTGAAAGTGATGAGTGCGGCCTTCTGCCAATCTTTAGGCTAAAGGTCAACTTGTCAGTACCTATATGCTAGATCCATTGCAGAGAAGAACTTAAAGCCTCCAAGGCAACAGAGAGCATTATCAATACATAGCAAGGGGTAGGAATCCTTCTTAATTAAGGAGTTCAATTGTCAATAGTCCATCACAATACAATGACCTCCATCCTTTTTCTTAAAGATGAGTAAGGGGGAGGCCCATGGACTTTGGAGTGGATCCAATAGCCTAGCGTCTATTAGCTGCTTGTTGTGAAGTGATTGGTTATAAACTAGTCATCATTATACTCACACATTGATCCATTAAGCTCGGTGAACCAAAGGACAATGGTACTCTTGCTCTGGATGTTAACTAGTCCAAATGATCAACTAAGTTGTACTCTGAGTTCAGATTAACTAATGATCATTCAATCATTAGCTTAATATTGGTCTAAGTAATAGAGGGAACTGGGCTGTAACTAGAAGATCTTGGCGTTCTGTGACTCTCATTAATCTCCTCCCTTACTATATAACTCTCTCCTTGATTGATGAAATAAATATCAAATTACATAAACTTATACTTATTATACGCATTAGGCTGAAAGATTTATCTTAGTTTAATCTTTAGTAACACATACGGTTATATTCAAGTTAAGCAATAGTAGCTATCAACCAACCAATAGCTGAAGTTACAACATTTGGTGCTCACTCTAGCATGCATCTGGCCAATGGTACTCATTACCCTGCTGGGGACTTTTCTTTTGTGCGGAGAGGTGATGGAGATAATCTTCTCCATGCCTTCCTTTTCCACATCAAGGACCACCCTGATGGGCTTTTCTTTGAGCCCAATAGTCTTGCTTAAACAAGGGATGGTCTGCCTAAAAGATTTATGGCTTTTGGTCAGTTTATGACTGACGTTCAGCAACTCCATCAGATAGAGGATCAGTCCTTTCTGCACCTCAATATCCCAGTGCCACTTGGGGTAGACAGAAACGCGGAGCCTACCCAGCAACAGCTGGAGCAAGCCATCAGTAGCATGAACTGTGGTGCATGCCAAAATTGGGAAGCTCACAAGAAGCTTGCTGTACTGCCATCTTACAGCATAACAGCTAAAGAGAAATTCTGTAACTTTACAGGAATAACTCCCAATCAGCTTTGATTGCAGATGAAAACAATCAAACAAGCCAAGGAGTATATCCATAGTTTTGCACATCCCACCATTTGCCACAACTGGACTCACTTGAGTTATCAACTGTCCCTGATCTTGCATCAGGGAAATTTGATAAACAATCAGCAGGCTTTCCTCCGCCACCTGTATGACAAACTTACGGACTCTATGGCCAACATCAGTCACCAACTAAACAGCTTAGCTATCCACCAAAACTTCACTGAAAATTGATCAACACAGCTGGAGAAACGCCTGAAAAACTACGTGGTCATAATGGTTGGGACCATGCTTGAACACAAAGGGCTGGACAATAATTGGCTAGGCACAGTCACTCACCACGTAAAAGGGGCAGAAGCCACCTTTTGCTACCTATGTAGCAAGGTCAAGTTGCTCTGCTGCTCTGTAAGAATGATCAAGGATGGGGTTTCTTCTAAAGACAACAAGGAAGCTTTTGCCATTATCCATTGGGGCATGGAGGAGCTATCCAAACACGTCAGTGAGATTGACAAGGGCCTTTGTCAATCCCTTTCTGACTGCAACCATTTTAACGCAGAATTTCTAAAGTTTGCAAAAATGATTGACCACAACCACAACTGCACAGAAGAGAATCATGATAATCTGGAAAGATTAAGTGATAGTCATTGGGCTATGCAATAAAATAACAATGTGTTGTTTGAAAAACAGGAATCACGTATGGAGAACCTTGAAGATAAGCTACACATAGCAAATTGCACAATAAAGGACCTGGCTTGAGAAGTACAATCACAACGTAGCAATATTCTGCATCTACAAGGGCAAGTAGAGCAGCTACTTCAGGTGTATGCCAGCCAGATTGTGCCAGAATCAGGACCACAGATAATCACAAGAAGGAATCAAAGCGTCTTTTCCACTGCCAGCCAGGCAATTTCAGAGTATTGTTGCTCCTTCCATAGCTACAAGAGCAATGAAGACAACATAAGCCGTACAATGAGGAAGGTCTATGTAGCAGAACCAGTTCTGGATAGCAGAAAAACACCTCTTCCTGGCACTGCTGCTTCAACTTCCAGGACCAGAAACAACGCCAGAGATGCAGCTTCTGAAGCACAATTCTGCACCTCAAACAAGAGAAATACCTCATCTCTTCCTAGAAGAAGCTATAATTTTAGCACTTCTTCTGTGATCCAGAACTTCAAGCCAAAAAATTTGCTAAAATTTGACAAAAAGGCCAATTTCCACATGTTCCTCCAGTTATACAACAACTCTATGTATGGGGCAGACAACGCCATGAAGAATATGGCCATTTTTAATTGCTTGGATTTGGAGACCCAAAAAATAATAATGCCAAGACTTGCAGAATAAGGCTGGACTTACGAGAACGTATCCAGGGCCCTTATTGCAGAGTTTGGCAGCAAATAGGCTTTATTTTACCAAAAAATGGAGTTTACAAAAGAGAAGATAAAGAAGGGGGAAAGCCTGATGGATTTCTCAGAGCGCTTCTATCTGGAAGCACAGACCCTAGTCTCCATGGGAGCTGCCACTTTTGTTGATATAAAAGGAGCACTTCTTAACTATGTACGTCCCAATAGAGAGCTTTCCATTGCTCTCAAATCTGGAATATATAGTGCAAGAATGGTCCCTGAACTCATGCGCCATTTGGGATCTTTTAAGGAGCAGTTTGAGGTTCCCTTTCCTGATTATAAGAAAGCCACTTTGTCCTCTTCTACGGACCCCAAGAGCAAGACTTGGGAGAGGGACTCATTGAAGAAATCAACAACAATAGCTACTCCCCCAGTCAACAACATGGCAAACTCCCACACCTGTTACAAGTGTGGGCAATTAGGACATCTTTCTTGGGATTGCAAGCAACCCAAGGCTAATGTTTGCCATCTGAACCAGGAAGACAATGTGGAAGAAAAGCTAGGAGACAAGGATGAAGACAAGGACAGAGAAGAAGATGGTGAGGAGTCAAAAAACTGCTAAGCAGTCAGGTTGAGGAGAAAACCCTGACTGCTAGTAGTAACTGACCCTCTTCACCTATTGACCCAGACCCCAACATTCCTGATCACAACGTTGCCTGCTGGACCAAGAAGCCTTCCCTGAGAGATACTTGCCTGATAAAGAAGAAATAAACAAGGACTTGCTCCATAGAGTTTTAGCCGTCAACACAGTCACAAGAAAGCAAGCAATCTGAATGGAAAGTATACCTTCCAAAGAAGCTGTTGATACCATCTCTATACCCTACGATGAACAACTTTCCATGCCATACACCAAGGTCACTCATGAGAGTGACAGTGTTAAAAATTTGTCTCAACTATTGAGGTCAGTACAAGTCTCCACAAACTTGGATACCTTGAAATCCCTGAATCCTGATCTAACAACTGCGCTAGAGTTGTTTCTCACTCAGTTTAAGGGTTTAGACATTCACAAGGCTATCAAAATTACCTCTCCTCATTATGGGGAACAACTCAACTGCACATACATTGAACTAGTGGTTCATAAACTTTGGGTAAGAAAAATTCTGGACTCTGGAGCTCCTGGTAACATTGTACTGACCAGGCTAGTCAAGAAGCTGTTCATGCTCCTGATCTGGACTACAACAAGGAATTTGGAGCTGCAGGACCTGAAAAGAAAAAGGCATTGGGAGCCTATTCATCTTTATCACTTTTTTTGGTAAATTGGTGATAATGGCCCTGGCAATAGTGCTGCGCAATGAAAGCTATGATATCTTAATTAATACAAGATTCATGCAACCTACAGGACTATCATCAACCATCAGGATAGTACTTTTAGCATTCTAGGTCACTATGTACCAATGTTTTATCACAATGGCAGACCAAGAGACCTCCCTACAAAGAAGGTCTATTATATTAATATGGAATACACTGATGGAGATATGCCAGTAGTGTAAACCTTGCGTCAGCGCAAAATCAAGGTTTTACCTCTGGCCACTAAAGAGTACAAATGGATTCCTTTATATTCCTCTAGTGAATTTTCCATCCCAAATGGTTCTCAAGTTATACATAATACAGGTCTAAGCCTCAGTTTCCCTAAAGAAATGCATGGTGAAGTATCTTGACTCCACAATGGTTTTTAGTTGGAACCTTGGATCCTATCTGGGATTGTCATGCCATCATTGGAAGATATTCTGGTACTTTTGGGGAACCTTTCTGATAAATCACTGAAGGTGAAGAAACACCAACTGCTGGGCTACATGAAGTTGGACAAAAACTCTAGCCTTAGGGTATCACTCCTTTTGGCAAGTTTAGAAAATTTGCGCTACCCTGCAACCAACCAAGTGTTCTGTTGCTTATCCTGCGCAATTCTTTAAATGGACTAACAGAAGACCAGAAGGACAAGCTATTCAGCTCTTTGAGAAATATAAGGATGTCTTTGCATAAAATGACCAAGACCTAGGGAAAGCTCTTGGGGTTGAACATGTATCAGATAAGTAAGGGACTGCCCCTATACGCTCTAGGCCAATAAGACGCAGCTTGGCCAACCAAGTCATTGTCAACAAAGAGCTACATAAGCTACTTGTATCTGGCCTTCTGGTACCCAGCAAGAGTCCTTAGTCTTCATCACTGTTGATTGTAAAGAAAAAGGACGGGTCTAATTGTGTGGTGATGGACTACCGCAAATTGAACTCTGTCACAAAAAAGGATTCTTATCTGTTACCCTGCATTGATGACACATTGGACAAGCTGGGTGGTGCAAAGTACTTCAGTGCAATGGATCTGATCAGTGGATACTGGAAGATTGACCTTCCAGAGGCAGATCAAGAAAAGTGCGCCACCATTACAGAGCAAGGGCTTTTTCAGCTTACTAGGATGCCACAGGGACTCGCAAATGCTCCCGCAACCTTCCAACAAGCCATGGACTCCGTGATGGGAGACCTCAAGTTGACTTGTGTTCTGGTTTACCTTGACAACATTAACATCTTTTCACAAACTTTTGGTCAGCACTTGGACCATTTGGAGGCTGTGTTTCAGTGTCTTATTGCTGCCAATCTCAAACTAAAACCAAGGAAGTGTAACTTCTTTAAGAAAAATTTGGAATTCCTTGGTTATATCATCAGCAAAGATGGCTTACTGCCTGTCCCTGCTAAGGTCAAAGATTTCACACACATGCAAACACCTTCCAACAAGAGAGACATTCAGGTGTTTTTAGGAATGATTGGTTACTATAGACGTTTTATACCAAACTTTGAAGGTCTAGGAGGACCACTATTCCACTTGTTGAAAAACAATGATGAGTTCTCATGGTCAGAAGGATGCCAGAAAGCTTTTGAGGACTTGAAGGCCACTCTAGTGACAGATCCAGTACTCTCCTATCCTAACTTCAAGTGTCCTTTCATTGTACACACAGACGCCAGTTTGATAGCAATTGGTGCTGTTCTTTCTCAGCTAGACAATGATGACTAATACCATCCTGTAGGGTATTGTTCCTGTACACTGAATAGTCACAAAAGGAATTATACGGTCACTGAGAGGGAATGCCTAGCAGTCATTTATGCCTGTCAACAATTTAAAGTGTTGTGACCGTACTATAGTCACATTGGGCTGTGGTTTCACAAAGAGGGTGAATTGTGATGAATTTCATAGATTGAAATTCAAAACAATAGGATTGGCCTTGGAGAGACTTTCCAGCGTAGTAATTGATACCCAGGAATCAATTAGGCTGTACTAATTGAGGGCTGTAATGAATAATCTGAACAATTCAGATTATGAGACTAGGTGTCTCAAACTGTCTAATTAACCATGGAGGTTAATTGATACCCAGGAATCAATTAGGCTGTACTAATAGAGGGCCAAAAGAAATAATCTGAACAATTCAGATTATGAGGCTAGGTGTATCAAACTGTCTAATTAATCATGGATGTTAATTGATACCCAGGAATCAATTAGGCTGTACTAATTGAGGGTCAAAATTAATAATCTGAACGGTTCAGATTATGAGACTAGGTGTCTCAAACCAATTTATTAACTGTGAAGGTTAATTAATTGATACCCTTGAATATGATTAATGAGGATTTAATCATAGGGCCAAAATGGACTTGACTGTGTCAAGTAAAGACTTGTTGTCTTCAAACAGATTAAATAACTGGGAAGGTTAATTAATATATGCTGGGAATATAATTAATGAGGATTTAATTATATTGTTTAATTGCCTTGAATGTGTCAAGAAGTTTGGTTAAGGTTAGCCAAAAGTAAACCCTCAAATTGTGGTTTAAAAGCGCTGTTTTGGCAAATTAATTAGGTTAGAAGTGCCGCCTAATTGATTTGTAAAGCGCCAAGGCGCCACCCAGTGAATGTTTCAGGCGCTGTGGCGCCGCCTGGGAAAGTTCCTGGGCGCTGCAGTGGCGCCTGGTTTGAGTTTCAAAGCGTTTTAATGGGTTTTTAACACAAAAAACCATTAAATGCAGAAAAAAACAGCTAAATGTAGACAATGGTGTCTATGTATTCAGGATTGATCATCTGATTCCCAGTTGGAACAAGGATAGCTTGGATCAGGAATATGTATATCCACAGGTTTTTGGCGCTGGAAGTCCAGAATGCTTTAAGCCAAAGCAATACATTTCCACAGAAAGAATCAGGTGATTCTGGAATGTAGTATGACACATTCTTATAGGTTAAGAGTGTGAAGATCTTTTTGGTAAAGATCTGGATTAGATGACGCTGTTATGTCATAAACCATGTGATAGGAATCCAGGTGTGTTTCCAAAACCAGAGGGGTTTTGGCTGAATGTACCCTGATTGGTATATAATGGAAACATGGTAATAATTAATAAAAAAATGGTGCTTATGTGTGACAATGGTTGCTTTCCCCTCAATCTTTTTATGCTTAGCATTTTTGGCTTTTGACTGAAATACGACTACCATGGAATAAAAGAGATGATCTGTAGCTAAGACTATGGAAAGAAAAAAACGTGGAAGTGATCACCAGATGGCAATGAGTTTAACGCCAAGATTGCTTTCCTGGAATCCAAGCTCATCAAAGCTTACATAAAGGATTCCCGTCAAACCGTAAAAGAGTCAGACTAGGATAATGAAAAAGCAAGCATGAATTTCCTGGATCTGTCACAAGTGTACCTCCACAAAGTAAATTTTACAGTGGTAACTGATCATGCCTCACTTAAATGGTTGAAACCCCTGAAGGACAACTGGCACAATGGGCTATTAAGCTACAAGCTTATGACTACAAGATAATCCATTGTGCTGGAGTCATGCCTCAGAACGCAGATTTTCTTTCATATCTTCCTACCATAGCCTTGGTTTCCTTAGCAGCAGACAAACTCTACAACAAGCTGATGCTGAAACCTTCTATGTGGGGGGAGGAGCCGCTCAAGATTCAGAAAACTCTGAAGGCTTTTGCGGTGGACACCTGTGTCAAGGATAATCAGCTTTTTAAGTTGTATAAAGGAAAGTGGCTACCATACATTTGTCCATCCTTACGTACAGATGCAGTAGTATCAGCACATTGTACTGTGGGCCATGGAAGTATACATAAGACCCTCAACCTCCTACAGCAGCATTGCTACTGGGAAGGTATGCACTTGGATGTAGCAGAAACCCTGGCCGCTTGCCATGACTGTACAATCAAGCAACCAAAGGTCTTGCACTATCAGCACTGGTTATTTGCCCTGGCTTTGTGTTTCATACTGTTGCTATAGATGTAGTAGGTCCCCTTCCACTGACTTCTAGAAAGAACAAGTTCATAATTGTAGCAGTGGATCAGCTTAAAAAAGTTGAAACAAAAGCAATTCTTAACCAGTTGGCGCTTACCACAGTCAAGTTCATTCTAGAGAACATACCCTACAAACATGGCTGCCCACAAACATTGCTAACATATAATGGGACAAACTTCACAGGATACATGATAACCAGGCTGAACAAACCTATGGGTATTTGTGGTACCCTGTCAACACCATATCATCCCCAAATAAATGGAATGGTAGAGAGAACAAATGGAAGTCTTGTACAGATCCTAAGGAAGCTTAGCCATCAGCACAAAACGGAATGTGATACATATATTCTGGCTGCTACCTTTGTGTGCAACATAGGATTCCACAGGGCTAAAGGAAAAAGCCCATTCCAGCTTTTTTATGGCTGACAACCAAGTCTCCTGCCACATCTCTACAGCTTAGTTAAAAACAATGATCCCCTCACCCCTGACGCTTATTTGAAGAGACTAGCACAGACGCTAATCAAGTTACAGTCTGAGGCGTACTCTACCAATTTAGCAACAAAGGAGAAAGATATGGATTGTGCAGTAAAAACTCAACCAGCCCTCCCTGCATATGAGATAGGAAGTTTGGTATGCTTTTACAGCAACTGAGGGTACAGTTGTGAAAGTAAACTTGCCTCACTATGGCAAGGTCCGGTCAAAGTAGTCCAGAAAGTGGGAGTAGGTAGTTACACTCTCAAGGATCTGGAAACTGGCCAACAGATCATGCAAGTCCATGCGCAGTACATGTGCAAGGCTCCAAGTGATCAAGCATAAACCCCTTTATGGATGAAAATTCAGAAAAAGAAAAACCTAATGAAAATAGTCCATGGGTTTTATCCTTTTTGCATCAAGAAGAGATAAAGCTTACAGTAAGAAGGATTAGTGTGGTTTAGGCAATTGGTGCTTTATTGAGATACTATTGCCTCTAAACCCAGACACAACTTGATGAGGACTTTGGCAATGGCTGTGTAGATTATCCAGACATTAGGTAGCCAACAGAATGTGAATAGAAGAAAAGGATAATCATCTACGGGAAGGAAATTGACACAGTTCACACCAATGGAATAAGGAAAGTCAAGCCCAAGCAAGATGCATTCCCAGAGAAGACTTTCTTGCTGGGCATATTCCTTGGGTGTTTTGCCTCCTACTGAGTACATGACTCCTAACAGCCACTCAATATATTTGGGCATGTGGTGCAGCCTCTGGTAATAAACAACCTTGGAGCTTCTGAGCACCAAGTTTCCTACCAACGCCATGGACTTTCTACTTCCTACGCAACTATAACTAAGGAGTTCTAGGGTAGTACCCATAGCTTGCCGCAATTGGTATTCATGACTATCTGATCCATGCCACAAGGGCACCGGGCCAACTGCAGATTGAGGATCTGACCATGCTGTAAAAACCAGCTTCAGAAGCTCAAGGCACAAGATATTTGATGTCTGTCAAGTATACCCCATAAAAGGAGAAGTCCTGTAGGCACAACTGAGCATATCTGATCAGTTTCACCCTAGGAGCTTGCCAATGAACATTATTTCTGACTTCAAGTCTTTTTGTGGAGATAACATAGGGATTTTCTAGAGCTAGCATAAGGGTGGACCACATGACTACTGGGCCGCAGAATTGTAGGAAAGGAATCCTCTCCCAACAAAGATAGGCAACCATTTTGATATAGGAACCTTGGCTATCTTCTTGAATCACTACATAAGCAGAACTTGCCTCACCTTTGTTTAAATTTTGAAGAAGTTTGGTTAAGCTTGGCACCAGCTTGTTAGTCTTATTAGTTGGAGTAGTTGTAGTAGCTTTACTTGGGGTATTACGGCTCCTCTTCCTTGTAATTGTGGAAAGTTGGCTAGATGTAGGCATACCAGAGTCTTGCACTACAGACTTACTTGAGGGTGTACTTGGCTTATAAGAGACAGTACTGTACAGTGTTAGGCTCTGCCCATAATGGCGCAAGGTTATAGACTAGGGCATGCAAGGCATTAGGATTCAAATTTAAAAGATATAGAAACGTAGGAACTGTCTGTAAGATAATCTTACAAAACCCTGCTAAAAACCTATATTGTGTCACAAAAGGAGTAATTGAGTGTAAGAACCCTAAGCAAATAAGATAAAATAAAGTATTTAATAGTAAACAATTTGTAACTAAGGGAATGTCAATATTAGGATATTCTCCATCCACAAATTGGTACATATAACTATTGAATGCTTCCTTAAGAGAAAACAACAGATACAACAATCCTAAGGCTTGTTGTTTTACAAGTACCATATTTTTAGGAAAAGGAAAAGGCTAAACTTTGAAATGAAACTAATAAAAATGTATAAATTTTTAAAAATTAAGATCTCAAGTTAAAATTAGATAAAATTGAAGGGGAAGAAATCACTTAGAATTTTGGCTTAAAGCCTACTCTTCACAAGCTCTTTATTTATAGAAAAAAGTCTCTGACAGTTGCATAATGATAGTCATAGGGAAAGCAGCCAATAATAGGAGCAACTTGAGAAGTTGGAAAAACCAGAACCAGAAAAGGGGAAACAGAAGCCAGCACTATACTCTGATCAGTAAGTTGAAGCTGGGGAGAGAGCGGCAAAGACGTAAGTGGGAGTTCAAATGGTAAGGATAGATGAAAACTTTCTAACCTTAAAGTAGAAATATATATAAGATATATAGCGGCAGAGCAAGCAAACAACAACAACAATTCAAAGGCAAATAGCAAAAACAAAAACAAGGTAATGAATTTAGAATACTTAAATATTAACTTTTGAATTCAAAAATCCAAATATTAAAATACTGGAATTTAAACCAAATGAAAAAATATAAATTTTAACAAATCAAAGAGCCTGCTCTTTGGGGCAGGGCATGACAGACAAACTATAGAAAGCTGCGTCTATTTTGCTGCCTAGAATCTCGGTGAATTCAGCTTCCTCTGAGACTAAAACTGGTGAGTGAACATGTACGTTCCCAACCAGGAGATCAGATATTCCCCTTTGGGTTTTGTTGATTTGCTATTCTGGAACATTGGGGTAGCGTACAACTGGCTTTCTGTTCCTTTTTGGGCGGTTTACCATACTGAAGGAAGTTAAGAGACTTTTACAGTAACGTCTAGTTTAGTGGGGGGAATTTTGTGAAGTGATTGGTTATAAACTAGCTGTCACTATACTCAAACATTGATCCATTAAACTTGGTGAACCAAAGGACAATGGTACTCTTGCTCTGGATGTTAACTAGTCCAAATGATCAACTAAGTTGTACTCTGAGTTCAGATTAACTAATAATCATCCAATCATTAGCTTAATATTGGGCTAAGTAATAGAGGGAACTGGGCTGTAACTAGAGGATTCTGGTGTTCTGTGACTCTAATTAATCCCCTCCTTTACTATATAACTCTCTCCTAAATTGATTAAATAAAGATTGAATTACATAAACTTATACTTATTATACACATTAGGCTGAAAGATTTATCTTAGCTTAATATTTAGTAACACATAAGGTTGTATTTGAGTTAAGCAATAGTAGCTATCAACCAACCAATAGCTGAAGTTACAACACTGCTTGATCTCTTTAGACACCTGAGCGTCCTCTATACAACTGCGGCAATATGATTTAGTGCAGAAGGGGGGAGCGTCACCAGTGTTGATATGATGAATGCTGCCTTTAGAAGGACTGTAATCAGTGCTATCTTTAGCAAAGATATCTGAAAACTGATCCAGAAAATCAAGAACCTCCTTATGTTGTACTGGGGATAGTTGTGGGAAAGCTTGAGCAGTGAACAAGGATAGGACTTGGGGCTTGTCTTCAGGTAAATTAAAGTCCTGGAACATACCAAAGGGATGTAGTGATAGGACGTCAGGAGCATTTAACAACTTGCCATAGCCAACAACCTGCCCTCTAGACAGATGCATGGGGAGAGCAGTTAAGTTGGAAATCAGCAATTGAACAGGGTTCTTATGAGAGACATCCAAGATTCCCGGGCATAGGTAGGGCTTGCTGTGTCCTAGTGCGGGAGGAGAGTATAACTCTAGAAATGTACACTCAGGTAACTCATACAATATCTGAGAGTCCAGGATGGCTTGAGACCCAGGGGGAATGGTTAAAGCGGAAGTGGCTAAGAGAGGAATCCCTTCAGATGCAGGACAAGCCATAGGAAGACACTTCATGTTGGTTGAATGTGTACGGTACTTTAGGGTGAAAACACCAGTGGGATATTCTAAGGCACATGTCTTGAGGCGCTTCCCAAGAACTCTAACTGGCTCTTCAAAGATCAGAAGGACCTTGTACCCTAAGATAGAGAGGTAGCTGTCCTTCAATTTGATGATCCCATTGTATTCCCTAAAGAATTGAGTACCAACTAAGAGATCATAACTCTTGTTTTCCAAGACAACAACAGGCGCATCCAAGAGTAGCTTGCCAAACCGCATAGGAAGAGCAGAATAGGCCCCTATAGCGTGAGTCATTGATAGCCCAGCTGTGCCATACAGCTGGTGATAGTTAAGGTTGGGGGCAAGTTTGAGCTTCTTGACAAGCTTTGAGGAAACAACATTAACAGGAGACCCTGTGTCTAAGATGGCCTTGATTTTCACCTTTTGGATGGATATTTCCACACAAGTAGTAGTATGACCTCAAGGGAGGAAAGACAGCCAGAATATTCTGGGCTTCTGCTAGTTCTTTTTCCCATTTTTTAATCATGCATCTCAAGCCTGGAAACTCCTTATAGATAGTCTGAAGAGGAAGCAAGACTGAAACGTTCTTGAATACAGCGTCAGCAACTTCAGCAGCTTCTTTGGATGACTCTACAAGCACAGGGGACCTCTTAGCTTGAGTAAGGTAAGGGCAAGATACAACCTCCTTGGCTTCAGGCAGCTGCTTGGAAGTTGTTGTAGATTTCCCAGAACATAAATTATAAATACTGCAATGGTTTTGGGGACAGCAAGAACTGAATACCTATAGGCATCAGGGTCATCATCATCTGAATCATCCATATCAGAATTGTCAGAGATGTTGTGGAACAGAAGCAGGATGGGAGTAGCACCAGTGTCATCAGGCTCAGAGTCAGATATAGAGGAAGGGATTGAAGGAGACAGGGAAGAATTGTCAACCAAGAGCGTCTCTGCCTCTAGGTTGACTGTTCTTTTCCCGCCTGTTCCTTGGGATCAGCCCCTTCAACCTAAGGGTTGGTGCAGACTTGGGAATGGTGACCTATCTAGCCATAGTTGTGGCAACCTTGTTGTCTAGGAGGACTTTGTGAGTTCATTGTGAGGATGCAAGGGCCACAGGAAGACAAACCAGAATTAGATGCGGCACCATTCTCCTGCACAACCACTCCAGAATGGGTAAGGTGTATATCCTGCAATAGCATCTTTATGCTCTTCATAGAGGAGATCATAGCCTTATGGTCTTTGAAGTGAAAGCACAGAAGCTGATTAACCTTGAGAGCTTGAGCGCAAGCCATGTAAGCTTTGTGCACTGTCAATTTTCTACTAGTTATCAATTGCTGTCCTTCCATATAGGATCTATCTGCAAATTCAGCTAGGGTCTCCTTTGGCTTAAAAGCAATGTGCAGAAGGTATCCTTATGCACTTCAAAACTAAGATTGCCACCAAATTTGCTGATCAGAAGCTGCTCTATTTCTTCCTAAGTCTTGATGATGGGCAACTCAGGCACTACTACCTCCTGACAGGTTGGGTGCAGTCAAGTTAGAATATGTTCCTTCTTAACCTCATCTGATGCTCATCTCATGGCAGTTTCATAGATAGTTAGGAAAGCTGCAATGGTTGAGGTTTTGGGGTCAAAGACTTGCTTGGTGAGTTTGAAGTGTGCTTTGGGAGTTGGACCACCATTGTTGATATTGAGTACATTTATGCGCAGGGAAATTCTGCTTCAGACTTGGAGGGGGGCTGTCTGGCCCACAGCTGACAAACACTCTCCTCAAGAGTAGTCAAGGTCTCAGTAGTGCAGGCACCCATATTATTAGCCAAGGTGGTTTGTTGCTCAGTAACGTCTAGGCACTGGCCCTGTGCTGTTACTACCGTGGAAAGCTCAGCCAGCCAGGAGGTAAGAGACTGACCCACTGAAAGGCAAGGAGAAAACCTGTCATTCACTGAATCAATTAACTCACTCATTCCTTGCACGTTTTTATCAAGCCCAGAGTGTTCTTGTTTCAAGTGGTCTATTTCATTAGCTAGAGGTATCAAATCTCTAGCACAGGGAATGTGGGGAGCTCCTGTTGTAACTGTGCTGTTTTAGCAGAGTTACAAGGGGGAAATATTTAGAAGCTAGATAATAATCTTTATTGAGATATAGTGCTTATATAGTCATTGTGAATCAAGGATAACAGGAGCATAATTGTGTTGATCACACAGCTGGATGGTGAAGGGGTGTCTTGATCCTGGTAATGAGTCAAGCGCCAAAACAAGGTATCCATCATAAAGGATCATCATCTGCTCATGTTGTTGGATTTGGCAATTTGAGTTGACTTCCTAGTCTGGCTTTGAGTGGCCAGGTAATCAGATTGCAGGCCACAAACCTGCTTGTTTGGAACCTTGCTGGAGGTTCAAGCCTGCTGTTTTGACACTCTTAACAAGCCAGGGCAACAGTCATCTTTGTTGACAACCCCAGTTGAATTAGTAGCAGTTGCCATCATTCCATATAATGCAGCAACCTCTTGCTGTAAATCTGTAACTTGAGTCGTTAAAGCAAGCACTTGGGGATCTGGCTGAGTTGCTTTGGCAGGGTGACCTTGACTGTGAGTGGTTGTTCTCAGTTCTTGAATGGCATCCCATAGCCTCTGTTCTCTATCTGCTAAATTTTCAGATGGAGGGGAAGGCAGGGCATCTGGCTTGGACATAGATAATTCATTCACTTGAGTTTGTAGTTTGGCAATGGCAGCGGCAGTGACAATCCTTTCTTGATTAAATTCTTCACTGAGCTTGTGGAGGCCCTTAGCAGCAAGGTCTGCCACATGTTGTAGTTGGTCAAAGGAGTAAGCACCAAACTCATTGAGCTGTTGCACAAGTTTCTTGAAATTGGCAAGATAGGTGTTCAGAGTGGAATCTACTTGGGCTTGCCAGGGTTGTTCTAGCTGGTGGAACTCATGTAGACGCTCCCTGATGTATTTGGGGATGACTGTTGCATTTGCTTGATGGAATTGACCAAGCGGGTTTGGGAAGTGACAGAGTTGCACTGGTTGTCTGACACCAAAGAAAACAGGGAGTGGATCCATTATTGATAGGCAGCAAACTAATCCCAGTGGTTTGTGACAGCTGCTTGTAGGGACAAAATCTCCTGAATGTGGAGCCTTATCACCATTTGATGGTGGGCTAAGGTGGGTTGTACAAAGGATGACAATAGGTGCTCAGTGGAGCCAGCTGCTGAGAGGAGATGCTGTGGAAATTGTGGAGCCATAATCAATTTGTAGTATTCTGCTCAACTGAACTATAGCTGGAGGCAGGGGATAGCCCCATCACAAGCTAACCCCAGGGCTACCGCCATGACTTGTTCCAAGTCAAGGGTACCCAAAGGGTAGGTCACTAGGCGGAGACTATTCCCAAAGTTCAGTACAGTAGGGACAATAGATGGGTCTGTGATGTCTTCCTTGATAGGAGGACTGGTAATTTCAGGTGAAGTTGTCTCTTGTATAAGCAGAGGAAAAAGACCTGAAAACATGGTTGCAAAGGGTAACCAAAGGGCTTACAGCTCCTGTAGTGAGCACCCTTTTTGTTGTGACCTGAGGCGCAGCACAGATACACAACAGGGAATCCTAACCTTAGGATTGGATTTGTACTAAGTCTTGGTTAGAATGGCAGAGAAGGCTATACACTTCCCTTGTGGCCCTGATTAAATAATATCTTCTATAAATGGCTAGAAAGGTGCCAAAGTACGTGGAGACACAAAGACAAAAATGTGAATATAACTTAATTTTATTGGGTAAAAGTGAAATGGAATATATACTGTGTAGCTTTACCACAAAACAGTACATGGACGGTAGGATCACTTGCCACAAGAATGAGTGGGGCAAGTGAGTTGTGCAGAACCAGGAAACTGAACAATTGAATTTCCCAATTTGGAGCCAGACTTGTTTTGAAGGGCAAACACAAAAGAGAGGGAGTTGTCCTTAAAATAACCCACCAAAGGCAAAATCAAAACATGGTGAATGGCAGTATTTGCAACAGACAAAATTTTACAACATGTGAAAGTCAGGGCAAATTGTGAGATCAAGGCTTTAAGAGGAAGGAGAAAAGAGTGTCAAGATCATGGCTTGTTTTTGGGATGACAACAAAGAGTTGTCCCATAAAATTGCCTCCCTGGAGGCAAAGCTCCTTGAAGCTTTTTCACAGGAAGGTAATGGCAATAAGAGTCAAGGGCAGGATAATGGTAAGTGGGACTGGTTGGATCTGGATCTGACACACTTTGCTATTTAGATACCACTCTTTTTAACCCACCAGCTCCTCTGCCCACATTTTTCTATCTGCCAGGTGTTCCTTACAGTCCTGTGTATTTTACATAGTACCCTATAAAGCCTTTATTTAAGGACTCACTACTAAAAATATACAGTGGATTGATCCCCTGGACCACACTGCTGTTAATGCCGCTATTCACAATATTTTGATTCCACCTTTGTTGGGTTATTTTGAGGACAAATCCCTTGCATTTGCCTTTGCTCCTCAAAACAAGTCTGTTTCCAAACTGGGGAATTCAATGTTTGGTTTCCTGATTCCCTGAAACTCACTTGCCCCACTAATATTGGTGGCAAGAGATCCTACTGTTCATGTACTGTTTTTGCGGTAAAGCTGCACAGTATATATTTTATTTTACTATCACAATAAAATCTAGGTTCTATCACATTTTTTTCTTTGTGTTTTTAAGTACTTTGGCGCCTCTCTCTAGCTACAACTAGTAGAGATTATTCATTCATGACCACAAGGTAATTGTATAACCTTCCCTTCCAACTAACCAAGACTTAGTAAGAATCCAATCCTAAGTTTAGGATTTCCTGTTGTGTGTCTGTGCTGCGCCTCAGAACACAACAAAAATGGTGCTTGCTACAGGTGCTGTAAGCCCCTTGGTTATCCCTTTTGCAACCACGTTTTTAGGTCCTTTGCCTCCTCCTATACCAGAGCCATTTTCACCTGAAATTATCAGTCCTCCTATTGAGGAAGACATCACAGACCCACTTATTGTCCCTACTGTACTGAACCTTGGGAATGATCCATGTCTAGTGGCCTACCCCTTAGGTACCCCTGACTTAGAACAATTCATGGCCATAGCCCTAGGAATAGTCTGTGATAAAGCCATCCCCGCCTTCAATTATAGTTTAATTGAGCAGAATACTACAAGGTGATTGTAAACCCCGCAATTTCCACAACACCTTTTCTCAGCAGCTGGCTCTGCTGAAATTCTACTGTCATCTGTTGTGCAGCCCACCTTAGCCCACCACCAAATGATGTTGGGGCTTCATTTTCAAGAGATTTTGTCTCTTCAAGCCACCACTATTAATCATTGGGATCAGTTTGCTGCTTACCAGCAGTGGATTCATTCCCTGTTATCCTTGGTATCTGATAACCAACACAACTCCATTAACTCTCAGGCTTGCTTGGTCACTTCCATAGAGCAAATTTACCATTCCATCCCTGAGTATGTCATGGAATGTCTACATGAATTTCAGAAGTTAGAACAGCCTTAGCAAACTCAATTAGACTCCACCCTGAATGCCTATCTCTCTGATTTTGAACAACTTGTGGAGCAACTCAATGCACTTAGCGCCTACTCCTTTGATCAATTGCAACAAGTAGCAGACCTTGCCACTAGAGGACTCCATGAACTTCAAGCAGATTTGAGCAAGAGAGAGCTACCACAGCTGCCTCCATTGCCAAGCTTCAAGCCCAAGTGAATGAGTTGTCTGTGCCTAAACCAAATGTTCCTCCTTCTCCCCCGTCTGATGAATTGATGGACAGGGAACAGAATTTATGGGACACTATCCAAGAACTACATGCTTCCACTTGTAGTCAAGGACGCCCTGCCAACCTTCCACAGCCAGATCCTCAGGTGCTTGCCTTGAAAACTCAGGTTGCTGAGCTACAGAAGGAAGTTGCTGCTCTGCGCAAGATTGTGACAACTTCTGCTAGCCTAGTTGAGGTTGTCAGCAGAGATTATTGCTGCCCTGGACTGCCAGGGAACTCCCAAATCCCATGTGCTAGAGAGTTGTTTGCTCTATTCAATGAAGTGGACCATCTGAAACAGGATCACTCCAGTCTTGACAAGGACATTCAAGAAATGAGTGAGTTAATTGACTTGGTAAATAACAGGTTTGCCCCTTGCCTTGCAGTGGTACCTTCTCTGACCTCCTGGTTAGCTGAGCTTTCTACTGTTGTAACCACACATGGTCAGTGCTTAGATGTTACCAAACAACAGACTGACCTGGCCAACAATGTGGGTGCCCACACTTTGGAGACCTTGATTACTCTTGAAGAGATATTTGCCAGCTGTGGGCACAACAGCCCCCTTCCAAATCTGAAGCTGAATTTGCCCCAATATAAATTTGCTTGATAGCAACAATGGTGGCTCTACTTCTGAAGTTCACTTCAAACCAACCTTTAAACAAGTCTTTAACCCATAAACATCCACCATTTCAGCATTCCTGAACATCTACAAAGCAGCCATACAAAGAGCCTCTGATGAGGTTAAGAAGGAGCACATTCTAACCTGCCTGCACCTGACCTGCCAGGAGGTGGTAGTGACAGAGCTGCCCACAATTGAGACTTGGGAAGAGATGAAACAGCTTCTTATTTATGAGTTTGATGGTGACCTTGGTTTGGAAGTGAAAGAAAGAAGCTTTTATGAAAATTGCCTTCAAACCCAAAGAGACTTAAGCCAAGTTTGCAGACAGGTTCTATATGGAAGGATAGCAATTGATAAATAGAAGAAAGCTGACAGCACAGGAAGCCTACATGGCTTGCGCTCAAGCCCTTAAAGTTAATCAACTCATGTGCCTCCATTTTAAAGCTCACAAAGCTTTGCTTTCCTCTATGAAGAGCATAAAGACGCTGTTGCAGGATATGCATCTTACCCACTTTGGAGCTGTTGTGTGTGAGAATCAAGATGCCTCTAACTCTGGTTCCTCTTCCTGTGGCCCTCACATCCTCACTATGAACTCCCAGAATCCTCCTATGCGTCAAGGTTTCCATAACTGCAGCCAGATAATAACACTCTCAAGTCTGTACCAATCCTTGGGTCAAAGGAGCTGGTCCCAAGAATCAGATGGGAAAAGAGCAGTCAACCTAGAGGAGGAGACGCTCTTGGTTGACAATCCTTCCCAGTCTCCTCCAATTTCCCTGTCCATAGCAGACTCTGAGCACGCCAATACCAAAGCTCCTTCCATTCTACTATTATTCCATGATATCTATGATGATTCTGACATGGATAATTCAGATGTTGAAAATTATGATGCCTACAGATATTCAGTCCTAGCAGTTCCAGAAATCATCACAGTCCCTTACAAACTATGCTCTGGGAAAAGTACAACAACTGCCAAGCCTCTGCCTGAAGCTAATAATTTATCTATTGTCCATACCTCACCCAAGCTAAGAGGTCTCCTATGCAAGTAAAATCTTCTAAAGAAGTAGCTGAAGTTGCTGATGCTATTTTAAAGAATGTTTAAGTCTCACTTCCCCTTCAGACTGTCTATAAGGAGTTTCCAGGCTTGAGGTACATGATCAAAAAGTGGGACAAAGAGCTAGCAGACACCCAAGATATCCTGGCTATCCTCTCTTTCTTTGGCTAACTACTACTTGAGTAGAGATATCCATCCAAAAGATGAAGATCAAGGCCGTCTTGGACACTGGGTTTTCTGTTAATGTCATTTCTTCAAAGCTTGTAAAAAGCTTAAACTTGCTCCCAACCTTAATTACCACCAGTCTTATGGTACAGCTGGGCTATCCATGACTCACACTGTAGGGGCCTATTATGCTCTTACTAAACGGTTTGACAAACTACTTTTGGCTTGCCTGCTGTGGTCTTGAAGAATGGGATTTACGGCCTTCTAGTTGGTACCCAGTTTCTTAGGGAGTAAAATGGGATCATCAACTTAAAAGATAGCTATCTCTCTATCTTATGGTATAAAGTCCCTTTAATCTTTGTGGAGCCATCAAAGTTCTGGGAAAACACCTCAAGACAAGTGCTTAGAGTACCCCACTTGCATCTTTACTCTGAAGTACTGTAACCACTTGTCCACCATGAAGTGTCCTCCTATGGCCTGCCCTGCATCTGAAGGAATTTCTCTCTTTGCCACTTCTGCCATGACTATTCCCCCTGGCTCTCAAGCCATCCTGGACTCTCATATATTGTATGAGTTACCAGAGCACACCTTCCTGGATCTCTACTCTCCTCCCTTGCTAGGCTGCAATGAACCTTATCTCTGCCCTGGGATCCTAGATGTCTCTCACAAACATCCTGTTCAGTTGTTAGTAGCCAACTTAACCGCTCTCCCCATAAATGTGTCTAGAGACCAGGTTGTTGGCTATGGTAGGCTGCTAAATGCTCATAATGTGCTATCACTACATCCCTTTGGTACCTTACAAGACTTCAACTTACCTGAAGACAAGCCACAGGTTCTATCTCTGTTTACTGCCCAAGACTTCCTGTAACTGTTCCGGTCCAACAGAAAGAAGCACTCCACTTGCTAGATCAATTTTCAGATATTGTTGCTAAGAATAGCAATGACTATGGGCTAGCCAAAGGCGTTATACATCAGATTGATATTGGAGATGCCCCCCTTCTGCGCTAAACCATATTGTTGCAGTTGTGTGGAGGACGCCCAGGTATCTAAAGAGCTCAATCAACTGTTAGACGCTGGGCTGCTGGCACCTTCCCAAAGTCCTTGGGCATCCCTGCTACTCATCTTAAAGAAGAAGGATGGAGGTCATTGTATTGTGATGGACTACTGCCAATTGAACTCTTTGACCAAGAAGGACTTGTACCCCTTGCCGCTTATTGATGATGCTCTCCAACGTCTTGGAGGCTCTAAGTTTTTCTCTGCAATGGATCTGGCATCTGGATACTGGCAAGTTGACCTATTTCCTGAGGATCACCAAAAAGCCGCGCTCATTACATCTGAAGGGCTTTTTGAGCCTACTTGCATGCCACAGGGACTCTGCAATGCCCCGGCCACCTTCCAAAGGGCCATGGACTCCATCCTCTGTGACTTGAAGTTGTTGTGTGTCCTAGTATACTTGGATGATATAACAATTTTTAGCTCTTTTTTCACCAATCAACTGGCTCATCTCAAAAAGGTGTTCATAAAGATTTGAGAAGCTGGCCTCAAACTAAAACCTTCCAAGTGCGCTTTCTTCAAAGAGTGTCTTGAATTCTTGGGCCATGAAGTAACCCAGACAGGGATTTTCCCAATGACTAAGAAGATTGAAGCCATCAAAAAAATGCTTCTGCCCATCAATCTGCAAGAGGTACAAGTCATTCTGGGGATGATGGGCTACTATAGACAGTTTATCCCTGACTTTGCCAATACTAGTGAACCTCTAGTACAAGTGTTACGTAATGTCCCTTTCAAATGGACTGCCAGTCAACAGCAAGGGCAACAGCGCCCATGTTGTAATTAAAAATGTCAACAGTGGCCATGTCAACACTTTTAATGTCAACACTATAGTAAAAGTGACAACCCAGTTTTACTTAATGTTGTTTCCTGGATGTTGACACTTTTTAATTAACAAAACACTTTACCCTGAACATTTTTAATATAAAAAATATTTTAAAATACATTATTATACAAAAAATGACCCCAGAGAGTTCAAAACTGCAATAAAAAATTACTATAAGTAATATGAATAAGGAGATATAATCAACTATTTTTCAATTTACTATGTAAATTATACTCTTTATTATAAAATTATTTTTATTCCCATAAAAATTAAAATTCCAATGAACCAAAAATAAAGATATTTAATATATAATAATAAATACAAAATATAAGAAAATTTGAATTTAAATTTATTATACTTCATATAAGCATAACTGAAAAAATCTCATAGCTTAAAGATAAATTAACAAAATATAAGATATTTCTTACTAAACCACATTAAAACTGTATCTGAAACTTACCATTTATACCTAAAAAAATTATTACTATCCAAAAAAATAAAAAATTAAAAGTTTAAAAGTAAAAAATATATAGGCAAAGTAAAGCAAAGTTTATTTGGCTAATTAAAGCCACCAGCAAGAGCAGTGGCAACATCTTCAAGGTACTTCTTAATCTCCGCCCCCTTATACTTTTTCTTTACCACCTTCTGCACGTCCTCATGGTAGTCTTGCTCCTTGAACTTTTGCTTCTTGGGGGCCACCTGGTTGGCCAGGTTGCGGAACTTAGAGACAGTCTGGGCCTGCTCCTCCTGTAGCTTAGAGAAGAACTTGTTATATTTGGGGTTGGTCCCAAACTTCACCTTCAGGTGCTTAAGCCAAACCTCAAGGCTAGAGGTGGTATTTATCTCCCCCTTGAGGCAGGCGCCTTGACAGTTCCAAGGGGCAGTAGCCCTGCTCTTACCTCTCTGTGCAGTCACCTTCTTGCCCACTCATTGGCGCTCAAAGTAATCCAGGTAGCCTTTGAAGATAGTAGAGTGCTTCTTGATGTAAGCATCCTCTAGGAAGGCCTCAAAGCCAAGCCCAGTATGCTCCAGGCGCACAAAAGCCAAGACAGCAAACTGAGTCAGGGCAAAGCGGCACTTCCCCTTATCATCATTAAGATACTTCTCAAAAAGGTCCTTCTCACTCTTGAGATTCTTGACAAGGGCCTGCCTAAAATGGAAGAAGCAGCCCTGGACTTCTCCATCAAAGGTGGCCTTGAAGGCTCTGAACTGAGCCTGCTCAAAGTCCATTATAATAACTTTTGGCCCAAGTGAGCGCGCATGAGCTAGCTGCTCAGCGGCTAGGGTCAACTCATCCTGTTCAGCGGAGGAGGGATTTGCCCTTGTGGCGTGAGTTGGAGGGGAGGGCTGGTTGGTGGGAAGGAAGCTCAAAGCATCCTGGACAATCTTGAAGGCTCTGGTGTAGACTTCAGTCTTGGCACCAGGAAGGAGAAAGAAGACAAGGGGGATAACCTGGTCATTGAACTGCCCATGCAGGACCCAAAGCTGCTTGAATAGGGAGGGGCAAGTAGCAAATGTGCCGTTGCATAGCCAGGTGGTAGCAGTGTTCAGCTGCTTGGTTTTGAGTTGTGGCGTAGACTACAATCCTATCCTTCACTTCTTGCCCATTGTCATGGAGCAGGAACATCTCACCATCCTCTGTCTTCTTGAGGGCATCTGTGAGGATAAGGTCCTTGATGCTGGTGACACTCTTGACCAGAGGATTAGAGGCTTGACGCCTATCACATAAAAACTTGCTTAACTGATTGTGAGTTGGAACCCTCTTCAAGTTGATTGGGGAGAGGTACTTGCAAGCAAGCACAGCCAGCTGGGTGGCAGAAAGATCTTTGGAGGTGGGCATCACCTGCACCAGATACCACTTGAGAAGGCAGGCTATGGTGGTATTTGGCATGATGCAGGTATGCTTGCCCTTGATGGTTATGACCAGGTCCCAGCGCTCAGTATTGAGCCGCACTGGGCAGGAGCGGTTCTCAAAGGTGTAATGGCAGCTCTTGAAGCCCCAGTTGGCATTGTTGCAGCTGAAGATATACCCATTGGCCACCATGACCGGCCCACCCTTTACACTCATGATTGGGAAGTATTTGGGCAAGGAAGAGGGAACCTTGAATTTTCCGTAAATGTTGCAGATTTTGTGGGCCAACAGAGGGTCCCAGGGGGCAGCAGGAGCATGGCAGAAGCCAGGGAAGTAATTGGAGAGGGGCTTTGAATCATCCCCAGATGAGCTTAAAGGGGGGATTTTGGCTGGGGTGGGGAAGCAGAAGGGGCTTATTGTGGTACTCCTCATGTGCAGGAGACTTATCTTTGGGTGGGGTCTTTTTGCCTTGCCGCTTCTTCTTGGTTGGCTCCTCATCAGAAGCCAAGTTGTAAAAACTGTGCTCTGTAAGAGAGCCATCAGTTTCCTCTCCCCCAGTGGAGTGAGCAGGGCCCTTCTCAGGAGAGGGCTTAGGGGAGGGCTTTCAGGATGATTTGGGGGATGGTTTGGGGTGGCCTTCTTTGATGAGACAGGCTTTTTTTTGGTGGGTTTGGTTGACTTTGAAGGACGCTTGGTTCCTTTGGGCTGTTTTGAAGTATTCTTGTCCTAAAATAATAATTAAAATGGTTTAAAATAAAGCAATGTATGTAAAAAACAAACAAAACAACTTAAAAAGCATAATATATAAAAATTAAATCTTAGATGGCTTTTCTTGGCATTTAAAAGGTAAAAAATACTTGTATAGGTTTTAAATTATTATAGCTTTAAATAAAAAATTAAAAGTTAAGATATTTATGTGAAAGTATTATATTTAGATATAGATTTTATTTTAAAAACTAAAAAATATGAAAGAGGAAAGTTAAAAATACAACATATCAAAAAATGAGAAGTTTTTTATGTAAAACATAAAGTTTTATATGTGAGAACTGAAAAGCGTCAACATTATGAGTGACAATTAGTAAAAAAAGCTGAATTCTCACTGTCAATTACAAAAATTGTAGACATAATTTTTGAAGACATTGTCACTGTTGAAATTTTTTTAAAAATTTACTATGTTTTTTCATAGTACACTTAATTAAATTTAAGCAGGCTAGCAAAATTTAACCATTTTCTGTGTGTTTTTGTTCACATATAAAAATTAAAAAAACATATGAAAATAAGTAAAAAAAGTATCAAGGCTCCTTATTTCTTTATTAAAAATTATATCTTGGGGGTGGTAATATGATATTTTACCATTGCACTTATATGAAGTTGTTAAGAAGTTGTATTCAAGTATTGAAAAGGGTAGAGTGTTGACAACGTCACTTACAACATTCTTTATATGAGGTGGCATATTAATCTAGGATTAATTGTGCCATTCTAATTTGCTTAACTCCACCCTGGGGGATGATCATGAGCAAATAAACAACATTTACAAGTGTCAACATTATTTTTAATAATAAATTCTATAGTAACTTACATAGTAACCATGCTTAAATTATTGGATCACCATTAGCCATCAATCCACTTAATATATTTAAGCCGTAATAAGTGCCACATAAATATTTATAACATGAACATTTCAACAATCAAATGTATGCGCACTGTCTTTTTCAATATAATAATTCAATAAAAAAATATTTTTAAATGCACACTTATTTTTTTACTGTAGATACTTCAGTTTTGTTATTAAAAATAAGTTCAGCTTAAAAAGTGTTGACATTGACACTTTTACATTGTGAAAACAAATAAAAAAATAAACTAATTTTTATTAGTAAAAGTAAAGTAAAAACCAGATTAAATCAAGTTTTTTATTAAGCTTAATATTAAATTGTGTCAAGATGGCTGTGATTTTGTCGTGTTTTCTGGGTTTGCACCCCTGAACGCTTTAAAAAAAGAATTAAGCTAGCGCAACTAGCAAAAAACATAGGAGATTTAGAGTTTTTAGTTGACAGTGGCCATGTCAACAAAGTGTTGACATGGGTGCTGTTGCCACAGCAACCCTTTGAACCTCTTAAGCAAAAACTCAAAGAGGCGCCAATCCTAGTGTATCCTGACTATGATAAGGAATTATCCTATATACTGATGCTAGCAACCTGGTCATTGGAGCCATCTTGGCTCAACTGGATGATGAAGGGGTGAATTGCCCTGTAGCTTATACCTCTTGTGTCCTGAATAAGCATAAGAAGATCTAAAGTGTCACAGAGAAAGAGTGTCTTGCTGTGTTGCATGCAGTCAAGCAGTTCTGCCACTACATGTATGGTACCCATTTCACATTTGTCACTGACCACGCTTTGCTTAAATGGTTACAACAACTTAAGGAGCCATAAGAGCGCCTAGCTAGGTGGGCTCTACATCTGCAAGGTTACAACTTCACTGTGCTCCATTGGCCTGGGATTCAACATCAAAACACTGATGGGCTATCCAGAATGCCCATTCTTGCTTTACATCCTGCAGAGGCTGACTGGTTGTATGAACTAATTGGATACCCTTTGTCTTGGGAAAGCAAGACAGAAGAGGTCCAACTGGCCTTGTCCAAGCTATCCAAAGGTACCCTCATATGCAACAATCAGCTCTTCAAAAAAGTACAAGATTAATATCTGCCTTATATACATCCCAGTCTTTGCCTCTTGTTGGTGTTGCAAGCTCATAAAGAGACTGGGCATGGAGGCATCACCAAGACTTTTGACTGGCTTCAGAAGAATTACTTCTGGGAAAACCTTTGTCTGCTGATCCCAGACGTCATAGCTAGTTGCCACAACTGCCAGCTGCAGAGGCCTCATGCTGTTGCCCACAAATTCAAATTAGTTCCCCCTCAACATGCTTTTCATACTGTCAGCATTGACGTGGTAGGTCCTCTCCCCCACTCATGTTCTGGTTGCCCCTTTATCCTGATTGCTGTTGATCACTTCAGCAAGTTGGTAGAGGCCCGCCCTACAAAGGACATCATGGCTAAGACAACTGCTGCCTTCCTGTTACAAGATGTTTTTTACCGCCATGGCTGTCCTCAAGTGTTGCTCTCAGATAATGGGACTAACTTCAATGCCAAGCTGGTAACCTCTGTTGTCAAAGCTTTGGGGTCTCACCAGTCTTTCTCTGCCCCCTACAACCCTTCTACCAATGGGGCAGTTGAGCGTGCTAATTTGACTTTGGTTTCTATCATGAGAAAACTCACTCCAATGCTTCAAACTGGGATCTATACTTACCTACTGCACTCTTTGCATAACACCTTAGTAAACATTGTGTCACTGGGTACTCCCCTTTTGCTATGCTTTATGGGCAAGAAGCTACTACCCCCTTGCTCTTAGGGGCCCCCCTGCTTTCCTCTGATAAGGCCATGAATCCTGACAACCACATCAAGGATCTGGTCAACCATATAATTGATATACAGGCCACTGCCTACACTTCTGCATACAAAAATAAGATGCTTGAGCTTTCTCCCAATAATGCTGGACACTCCCTCTTGCCTGAATTTGATGTTGGTGACCATGTTCTTTACTACCAACACAGAGTGGGTGGGCACACACATAAATTGGATGCTCTGTGGAAAGGCCCTTTGGAAGTGACCTTTAAACAAGGGTCTGAATACACTGTCAAGCTCCTCTCCAGTGATTGTCCCTTTGCTTGAGTGCATGCCAAGTTCCTCTGCAAGTACCACCCCCTAAGGCCAATCTAGGGGAGGGCAATGTTGTGAATACCGCTATTCACCATGTTTTGATTTTGCCTTTGGTGGGTCATTTTGAAGACAAATCTCTTGCTTTTGCTTTTGCCTCTCAAAATGAGTTGATGGCTGAATCAGGAAATACAATTGTTTGGTTTCTTGACTCTGCGCATCTCACTCACCCCACTCATGCTTGTGGCAAGTGATCCTACCGTCCTTATAGTGTTTTGTGGTATCAACAACCACTATATATTCCTTTTCCTAATTCATCAATAAAATTAAGTTCTATTCACATTTTTATCTTTGTGTCTCCAGTACTTCTGCGCCTCTCTCTAGCCACAACTAGTAGAGATTAATCTTCCTGGGCCGCAAGGTAATTGCATAGCCTTCCCTGTCATCTAACCAAGACTTAGTACAAATCCAATCCAAAAATTAGGATTTCCTGTTGTGTGTCTGTGCCACGCCTCAGAACACAACAGTGGTGCTTGAGGAGGTCCTTTAACCTTGGGTTCACGCCTTTTCTGAATAGGATGGCGGCCAATTTGTTGTCCAGCATAGTACAGTTCTGTAGTTTGGTGAACTCTTCTACATAGGTCTAAAGTGGGCAGTTGTTTTGCTTGAATTCCAACAGGGTCATGAAGGCAAAGTGACAGGTATTCTGGTCCTCTCCTGTGGCCATTAGTTCAGCCTCAAATTGAGCATAGTCTAAGCAAAACTCTACGCTGTTGGTGGTGGCTTTGCCAAACCAGTCTAGGGCGTCCCCTGTTAGCATGGATGCTACTCTCAAGACTTTGACTGTGTTGTTGGGATAGGCAGAGGCATTGGATAGGAAGTGCAGTTGTAGTACCAACATGGCTCTTCTAACTTCCTCTAGGCTGAGCTTGCCCATCTGGGGCATGGTCACATTGGAGGTGGTTTGGTTCACAATGATGTTCTGTACTTGGAAGGAGGTTGCTGCAGATGGTTCTTTGCTCTCTGAAGCATCCTTAGAATCATCCAAGGTCCAGGTTGTTCTCTTCCACAGGGAGGAGATTTGATATGATAGCCACAAATAACAGTAATAAGTGATAATCAAAAAAACAAACATACAAGTAGCTCCAAGTGCTAATAACATCTTAGGGCCCAGGTTACCAAATTTGGGGTGGATTGTCATAATGTCAAGATACCAAGAGTACCATGGAGCTCCAGCAGGTGAGGGAGGAGTTAAAGCAGGTACTGGTATGGTCCAACAGATGATAGGACCTAACTTTATCAGGTAGGAAAGGGCCTTCCCAGCCACAGCCCAAGGTCCAGCTGCTGGCAAGGCAGAGTCAATCAATCCTGTGAGCACCAGGTAAAGCACTCCCAGGAATTGACTACTCTGGCCAGTGGCATCAGAAATGGGGGGGATGAGATGGTTGGTCTGGGTGTTTGGGGTGGTTCCATGGGGGCCAAGTAGGCAGCAGGATTGTTGTATTTCCCATTGAAGATCAAAGGGTAGATGGTGGTTGCTTTGCCGTCACAGACAATTTGGTAGGGTTCCTTGGGTGCGTTTAGGCGGGTGTATCACTGCAAGTCTTCCAATGTCCAGGGTTTGTGGTCAGAAATAGCAGGATACTCAGTGAAATGCACAGGTCCAAATGGAGTGTTGGGTGAATGGTAGTAATTGAAGGCTTTGGTTTTGTCAACTGGAGTCTGACTATCTATCCCAGTGGATGGGTACTGATGCTTAGGTGTATGCAGATGGAAGAGTATCAAAAATAGGTATGGAAACAAATTGGTGAACCAAATGTTCATAACAACTTTATTTGGTAAGGATGATGATACAGAACTTTTTCAAGTGCTTCTGATTTATATACTTACTCACATGCAGGTACCTCTGGGCATTCTTCTGGTGCTATCTGTGTGGCAAGGCTTGGCATTTCATGTTCTGCTGTTTAGTTGGCTGCTTCATGGTTATTTTTGGGGTTTTCAGGAACAGTTGTTTGGCTTTTTGATGGTCCATCTTGGCTTGGCTGGTCATTAATTTTGGCAGGTTTGGCTTCTGGGGTTTTGGGGGTTTTCCCAATTTGATCATCATTTTTGGACTGGCTTGACAGGCTCTCTTGAGCCCAAAGAACTTGATTAAAAAAGGGGTCCCCAATTGGGGACCCCAAATTACTTAATGGAGGGTGGGATTGATCTGGGCTTAATGGGCAGCTAAAAATAGCCTGCCCAGGCCCAGCCAAACCCACCAAGGCTTGGGCGTAGCTTTTGGGGCCCAAAGCAGGCCCCTCAGCTACCACCAGGTGCAGGAATAATTCTTGCACCTGGATTTGCTTCAAAAAGCAAAAATCCAGGTGTGGGCAAATCTCCCCTGTCCACTAGCCCCGCCTGGTGGCTAGGAGCGGGTTTTATTCCTGCCCAGGGCTTCAAAACTGTTACTTTTGTAACACTGTATTTTATCTTAGCCTTTGTGTGCCCGTACAACAGTCACTGTTGAGTATTTAGCCAAATAAATACCCCAAAATATAAAGTTGTTCTGTTTTTGTTGTTTATTTTATGTAGATAGGTTTGATTGGAATTCTTCAGATAAAGATTCCTGAAAACTTGGTATCTATATTTAACAAAAGAATAGAATATGGGTGGTTAGTTAGGCCAGACTAACTAGGAAAATTGAGGCAAGATTAGCCAAAACAATCTCAAGGACTAGGCGTCTCAAAAACAGTTTAATTAGCTGGGAAGGTTAATTGGGAAAAAATAGATGAAAATATAATTAATGAGGATTTAATAAAATATTGTTTAATTGTCTTGAATGTATTGTTGAGGGTCTGAATGTACAAGCATTCTGGCTACTGCCAACCTACTTAACATCAAGCCATTGCCCAATTTAGTCCCCTTCCAATATACCGTTCAACATACCAAGAATGGAAACCAAGCAATATCACATGACTGTCCAAGTATCCAGTGGCTCAAACTCATCCTGCACATGACCAACCCCTAGGTTTGATTCAACTAAATCTCCACCACAGTCAAGTCTATATAAGTCTAAAGTATTATCCAATAAAATATACTTCTCTTCTTTCCTAATTCCATATTTATAAGCTTTCCCAAAAGGCGCTCCTTATCACTGGTAGAAGCTACGGTTTTTTGACCACACCCATGGAAGAGAAAATGACTGACCAAAACCTGCCCAACTTTGCTCATTTAGTCAACCAGGCCACATCCCAGGAGACCTGGAAAACGTACTTCCGCGCCCACAACATCAAAAAAGATATACCTAGTGTATGCACCATATTCAAAGGTCTGGTCATGCCCAAAGCATGCACCAAGATAATTAATACAGTCACTCTCTTCAACCACAAATAAACACACAACCACCTATCACAGGTGAAGTGACCAACACCAAATATATTGGTATTGACAAGTTCTTTGGTAAAAACAAAGAAAACGTGATCAACTGGCTAGACCACTCAGTCGCTAAACTCTGCGCCAGCTGCATCCCTCATGAGAAATGGGTCCAGGAAGCCAGCAAGCGCCTTTACTAAGCCGCAGCTAACTGGTTTGCCACCTGGGTTGGCTCACAAACTGATAACCAGCTTGACAACTGGGAAGAGTTCAAAGCGGACATCACACACAATTTACTGCGTCACCAAATCCCTCCAAGACATTGCAATACAGCTCAACAATCTTCCTCAGAAGACCACTATCACAGCTTACACCAATGAATTTAGGGAAATATGTTGCAAAATCCAAAACCCAGCACAAGCTGACAATGTATACACCAGAGCATCATTCATCAACAGAATGAAACCCTCTGTTGCTGCCCGCATCTGCCCAGAGGCTAATACCTCTATGCTGGTGCTCATTGCAGAAGCCAAGCAAGCGGTAAAACACGCAAACATGGAATATGCTGCACACAATGGCAATCACTCCTCAAAAAGCAATGGCAGAGAGAACTCTAATGGCAATAAACGCCAGAACACCAATCATAGCAATGGTAACTCCAATTGCAACAATGGCAATCACAGCCAAAGCGCAAACTGCTCCTGTCCCAAGAAAGAGGACACCACCAAAGTTAACAATGCTGAAATAGCAACCCGCTATGAATCTGACCCCACATTATCTGACCTTGAGGGTCTCAAAACAGAGGAATAGGGAAAAGAGGAGGGGTAACAGGCCTAAGTGCCCCTGTATCCCCCCAACTTGACAAGAAACTGTACCAAGGCACAAAATTTGCTGCTTGCATCCCACGTGTCCCACAATCCTCTATTTTTATGAACATAAAAATTAAATATCACTCACAACTTCTTGTCTATCCATGCACTTACAAATCACATACACATAGAATTTTATTTGACTCTGGTGCACAACACACTATGGTTAGCAAGCCTTTTGTAACCAAGTACAAAATACCAGTTGTCAAATCCAACTTCAAATACACCAGAATGGCAGATAAATCAAAGGTTATACTCAAAGGCAAAACAACTCCCTTCAGAAATGACCTCCAAGGCATACAAACGTCCATCAAAGGACTTGTCATGAACAATATAAACTATGGCATTGTAGCAGGCATGGACTGGTTCACCCAAGTGAACCCCAGCATATGTTGGAAAACAAAGACCTTGACCATCAAACACAACAGAGTCAATTTTAACATCCTCAAAGAACCCAATGACCTCATTCTAAGAGACACAGTATTTGTCCAGGTCATAAACCAAGATGACTCAGAGCATCTAACCAAAGATAGTACCCTCCACATAATGAGGTACTCCAAATTTAATAATATACAAACACAAAAGATCCAATGCCCAGAACTTGCAACACTCCTAAACAAATACACTCATGTATTCAAAGAAGAACTCACAGAGTTACCCCCCCCCAAAAAAAAACAAGAGGTAAAACATGGCATTGACCTATGTAAAGCCATGCCCAAACCTGCACCCCTCTACAGACTCTCTCCCATGGATACCCAAACCCTCAAAACACACATTGAGGACAATCTAGCAAAAGGATTCATTTGCCTGTCTGAATCCCCATGGGGGGCAGCAGTGTTCTTTGTAAAGAAAAAGAAGGCACTCTGTGTCTAGTAACTGACTACAGAGCACTAAATGCAAGCATAGTAAAGAATAAATACCCTCTTCCACTTATAGAGGATCTGTTTGCAAGACTCTCAGGGGCCAAATTTCTCTCCAAAATTGACCTCACCTCAGGCTACAACCAAGTTGAAGTAAAGGAAAAGGACATACCAAAAACTGTGTTCCGTACACAATTTGGATCCTTTGAGTGTAGGGTAATGAACTTTGGGATGATCAACGCTCCTGCAACGTTTGTTGCCATGATGAACCAAGCACTAAACAGTCTCTCAAATACATTATGCTACCTCAACAATATCATCATATTCTCAAAAAAAAAGAGGAGCACCTCACATGATGTCTGTGAGACACTCAATTGACTCACAAAGCAGAAACTTTATGCAAAACCAAGTAAGTGCCAATTTATGGAAAAGGAACTCCTGTTCTTGGGCCACATTGTCTCTGACAGTGGCATCAAAGCAGATCCAGACAAAATAAAAGCCATAAATAACATGCAACACCCCACCTTTGTTAAACAAGTTAGATGCTTTCTTGGTATGGTAGCTTACCTAAGAAAATACATCAAAGACTGCGGAAAACTAACTGCACCAATCAATGACTTAACCAAGGGTAATGACAAAAAGAAATTCATCTGGACACCAGAATATGACAAGAATTTCCAATTATTAAAGCAAGCTTTGATTGAAGCACCAATCTTGCAATACCCTAATAATAACAGGTGCTACAAGCTCAAGTTGGATGCCAGTGACACCGCCATTGGCGCAGTCCTGTGCATCTGCCAGCCATGGCAGCAAGACTTCCTGCCAGTATGTTACAAAAGCAGAAAACTGACCAACACTGAGCAGAGATACCCAATACACAATAAGGAATTGCTAGCAATATATCACGCATGCAAGAAATGGAGATGTTATCTATAAGGACATTTAAATGTCTGAGTACTAACTGACCATAAATCCTTAATATATTTCAAAACTCAGAACACACTTGCACGGCACCAAGCCAAATGGGTGTCCCTGCTGGAACAGCTTAACCTGGATATTCAATACAAAAAGGGGGCAGAGCTAGTCACAGCTGATACTCTCTCTAGACTATGTCAGCCTAGAGAGAACCATCCTGACCACCTAGACCCTGACTGGCCAAAACTGTACAACACTGAGTATAAAACCAAAGGGAAAGACCCCTCAACACATCAACTGACCCACAATACATTAGTAAGGAACAAAAAGCACTTTCACGTATTAAATGGCACTGTATATCAAATCATTAACAACAAACATGTCCTGTACATCCCACTTGCACAAAGAGTTGACACCATATTAAGAAATCACTGCTTACTAGGACATACAAAGGCTAACAACCTATACCTCACATTAAAAGAGATAGTATGGTGGCCCAACCTCAAACAGGATATAGTTGATGTTCTGAAAAAGTGCACAGTGTGCAAGAAATACACCAGCACAAAGGCTCCCCAGCCAACGCTCAACCCAGTACAGGGCCCTGAACCATTCAAGGTTTGGGGGCTAGATGTAGTGGGCCCCTTCCCAGAAACAAAAACAAACCAACATTTCTTAATTATAGCTATTGACTTTGCCACACGCTGGCCCATCTACTGGGCAACAAAGGACCATAAAGCAGAAACCATCAACCAATTCATTAACAAAGCAATCATAGCTAACTACCGCACTCCAGAATACATCATAACTGATGGAGCAACCAAGTTATCAGGTCATGTAGTAAACAGCAAATTAAAGTCCAAAAATATTAAACATTCCACAATCTCTCCATACAGGCCATAGGCCAACGGCAGAGTGGAACACCTAAACAGAAGCCTTATCAGGACCCTGGAGAAAATAATGGATGGTAAAGCCAAAGACACATGGCCACTATATGTGAAACATGCATTAATAGTATCCTGGGTCTTCACCAATCAAGGAACAGGCTATTCACTGTTTGTGCTAACCTATAGGTGCAAACCAGAAGTAATTACCTGCAACAAGCAGCCATACATAAAGATCCCCCCAGTAAAACTCTCCACAGTAGAAAAAGTACCAAATCTATAACACATACACCTCAAAGCTAAAATAGCAGAAATAAAGAGGCTCAAAATACAAAAGGTAACCTCCACAGAGGAGCCACTTCCCATTGACTTCCCCATCTGGGTTCTAGCTGGCAACAGAAAGAAACTAGACTCAGTACACTGGGGACCAGGAAGAATCATCAAGTACAGACCAGATCACAACACCTATCTATTAAAATTCCAAGGTGCCAAAACCCCAATTGTCAAGAAATATCACAGAACCTGTCTCCATCTTAGTAAAGGAGAACACTCAACCAGACTGGTTCCAACTAGTAAACAGCTCCAGGAGCATCAGGCAGCAGCTGTGAAAACAAAGCCCCCTCCTGATGTACCAGAGTAACCACTTAAGGAGGGGGTGTCAAGGGTCTGGATGTACAAGCATTCTGGCTACTGCTAACCTACTTAACATCCAGCCATTGCCCAATTTGGTGCCCCTCTAATATACCATTTGACATACTGAGAAGGGTAACCAAGCAATATCACATGACTGTCTAAGTATCCAGTGGCTTGAATCAATCCCGCACATGACCAGCCCCTGGGTTTGGTCCAACTAATATCCCCACCACAGCTAAATCTATATAAGTCTAAAGTATCATCCAATAAAATATACTCCTCTTCTTTCCTAATTCCATATTTGAAGCTTCCCCAAAAGGCGCTCCTTATCAGTATCAAGAAGTTTGGTTAAGGTTAACCATAAGTAAACCCCTAAATTTGGGTTAAAAGTGCCGTTTTAGCAAGTTCATTAGGTTAAAAGCGCCACCTAATTGATTTGTAAAGCGCTGCAATGGCGTCTGGAGGGAGTTTCAGAGAGTTTTAATGGATTTTAATGCAAAAAACCATTAAATGCAAAATATAAATAAATAAAGGCAATGATTTCTAGGGATTTGGGTTTTATCAGCTGGTTCCCAGTTGGAACATGGATAGCTGAGTATTGGGATGTGTATATTCCACAGGGTTTTGGCGCCGGGAGCTGAGGAAGCTCCATGCTAAATTGACACATTGAGATGAATGGCGTCAGGTGACGCCTTCTCATTATAGGTTAATTCTCATAGGTTGAGAATTACAGGGAATCTTTTAGGTAAAGATCTAGGTTTGGATGACTTGAATGTCATAGACCACATGATATGAATCATATGTTGATTCAGGAACTGGAGGGGTTTTCAGCCAAATATGCCCTGTATGGTATATAAGCAAAAACATCAACAATTTAATAAAATATAAATATTGTCAATTTTGATGCTTTCACCTCAATTACTTTTCAATTATTATGTATTCTTTTTTATCTTTTGAAAGGCCAAATTTGGAGTACTTCATTTGGAAACATCAGCAGACATAAAAGAAGTTCCTACAAGTTCTCTCAAGGAAGCTTGGGTAAGTCTGGAGGTCACCAACACTGTGCCTGAGGAGGCTTTGGTGGAAGTAAAAGCTGCGTTTGAAGAATTGTATTCCAATTAATTTTCAAAAGAAAGGGACTCCTGATCAAGAAAATTAAATCTATGTGTGGGATTCTTGGAACCTGTTAGTAGGATTTGACAATGTTATGATCTGAGGCGCGGCACAGAGTCACAACAGGAAATCCTAACCTTAGGATGGGATTTGTACTAAGTCTCAGTTAGAATGGCAGGGAAGGCTATTTGATTACCTTGTGGCCCTGATTGAATAATATCTGCTATACGTGGCTAGAGAGGCGCCAAAATATGTTGAGACACAAAGACAAAAATATGAATAGAACTTAAATTTTATTGGTGAATATGAAATAGAATATATAGTGGTTGGCAATACCACAAAACACTATCAGGACAGTAGGATCACTTGCCACAAGCATGAGTGGGGAAAGTGAGTTGCACAGAATCAGGAAACTGAACAACTGAATTTCCCAATTTGGAGCCAGATTCATTTCAAAGGGCAAACACAAAAGAGAGGGAGTTGTCCTCAAAATAACCCACCAAAGGCAAAATCAAAACACGGTGAATGGCGGTATTCACAACATTGCCCCCCTCTAGATTGGCCTTATGGGGTGGTACTTGCAGAGGAACTTGACATGCACATGTGCAAAAGGTCAATCACTGGAGAGGAGCTTTACAGTATACTCTGATCCTTGCTTGAAGGTCACTTCCAAGGTCCCAACCCACAACAAGTCTATTTTGTGAGTGTTTCCTCCTACTCTATACTGATAATAAAGAACGTGGTCCCCAATGTTGAACTCAGGCAATGGAGACTGTCCAGCATTGTCAGGAGAGAGCTCAAGCATCTTGGTCTTATATGCAGACGTGTAGGCAGTGGCCTGAATATCAATGATTAGGTTGACTAGATCTTTGATATGGTTTTCAGGGTTCATGGCCTTATCAGAGGAGAGTAGGGGGGCCAAAGAGCAACAGAGTGGTGGCTTCCATGACCATACAACATAGCAAAAGGGGAATACCCGGTGACATAATGTTTGCTAAGGTGATAGGCAAAGAGTGCAGTGGGTAATTATAGATCCCAGTTTGCAGCGGTGGAGTAAGTGAGTTTTCTCATGATAGAAAACAAAGTCAAATTAGCACTCTCTACTGCCTTATTATTAGAAGGTTTTCAGGGAGATGAGAAGGATTGATGGGACCCCAAGGCCTTGATAAAAGAAGTCATCAGCTTTTATTGAAGTTAGTTTCATTGTCTGACAACAACACTTGGGGGCAACCATGGCAAAAAAATACATATTGCAGCAGAAAGGAGGCGGTTGTCTTGGAAGTGATGTCCTTAGTAGGGCGAGCTTCTACCCACTTGCTAAAATAATCAACAGCAATTAGGATAAAGCAGCAGCCAGAGCAGGAGCAAGGGAGAGGCCTTACAGCGTCAATGCTGACAGTGTGAAATGCATGTTGAGGGGGGACTAGCTTGAACTTATAAGAGGTAGCCCAAGGTTGTTGGAGCTGACAATCATGGCAACTAGAAATAACATCTGGGATCAGCAGGCAAAGATTTTTCAAGAAGTAGTTCTTCTGGAGCCAGGCATAAGTCTTGGCAACGCCTATGTGTCCTTTCTCCTTATGAGCTTGAAGCACCACCAAAAGGTAAAGACTAGGCATTACATAAGGCAAGTAGTGGTCTTGTACTTTCTTGAAAAGCTGATTGTCACAAATGAGCGTGTCTTCAGATAATTTAGAAAGGGCAACTTGAACTTCTTCTGTCTTGTTCTTCCACAAAGAAGGATATCCAATTAGTTCATACAGCCTGTCAGCCTCAGCAGGGTGTAGAGCAAGGATGGGAATTCTGGAAAGTCCATCAGCATTCTGATGTTGAATCTCAGGGCGTTGCAGCACAGTGAAGTTGTACCCTTGCAGGTGGAGAGCCCATCTAGCTAGTTGTCCTTCTGGTTCCTTAAGTTGTTGTAACCACTTAAGCAAAGTGTGGTCAAGTGACCACAGTGAAATGGGTGCCATACATGTAATGGCAGAACTGCTTGACAGAATGCAGCACAGTGAGGCACTCTTTCTCTGTTACACTATAGATCTTCTTATGCTTATTCAGGACACAAGAGGTATAAGCTACAGGGTGATCCACCCCTTCATCATCCAGTTGAGCCAAGATGGCTCCAATGACCAGGTTGCTAGCATCAGTATATAGGATGAATTCCTTATTGTAGTCAGGATATACTAGGATAGGGGCCTCCTTAAGTTTTTGCTTAAGGGTCTCAAAGGCCTGTTGCTGGCTGGCTGTCCATTTGAAAGGGACATTACACAACAGTTGGACCAAGGGTTTGCTAGTGTCAGCAAAATTGGGGATGAATTGTCTGTAGTATCCCATCATGCCCAGAAAGACTTGAACTTCTTGCAGGTTGGTGGGCAGAAGCATTTTGTCAATGGCCTCAACTTTCTTAGTCATGGGGGAAATTCCTGTCTGAGTCACCTCATGTCCCAAGAATTCAAGGCGTTCCTTGAAGAAGGCACACTTAGATGGTTTTAAATTAAGACCAGCTTCTTTAATCTTTATGAACACTTCTTTGAGATGAGCCAGGTGGTTTGTAAAGGTAGCACTAAAGACTTTTATATCATTTAAGTATACTAGGACACATGAGAGCTTCAAATCACAGAGGATGGAGTCCATGGCTCGTTGGAAAGTAGCTGGAGCATTGCAGAGTCTCTGCAGCATTTGTGTAGGATCAAACAATCCCTCAGAAGTGATGATTGCAGCCTTCTGTCCATTCTTGGGAGAGAGATCAACTTTCCAGTACCCAGAGGCTAGGTCCATAGCAGAGAGGAACTTGGAGCCCCCAAGGCAGCAGAGAGCATCATCAATGTGTGGTAAGGGGTAGGAATCCTTTTTGGTTAAAGAGTTCAATTGTTGGTAGTCCATCACAATTTGATGACCTCCATCCTTCTTTTTCAGTATGAGCAAGGGAGAAGCCCATGGGCTTTGGGAAGGAGCAAGTAGCCCAGCGTCTAGAAGTTGTTTGAGCTCTTTAGACACCTGAGCGTCCTCTATACAACTGCGGCAATATGGTTTAGCGCAGAAGGGGAGAGCGTCACCAGTGTCAATCTGGTGAATGACGTCTTTGGCTAGAAAATAATCAGTGCTGTTTTTAGAAAAGATATCTGAAAACTTATCCAGTAGGTCAAGCACCTCTTTCTGTTGAACCAGGGATAGTTGCAGGAGGTCTTGAGCAGTGAACAAGGATAGGACTTGGGGCTTGTCTTCAGGTAAATTAAAGTCCTGGAACGTACCAAAGGGATGTAGTGATAGGACGTCAGGGGCATTAAAAAACTTGCCATAGCCAACAACCTTCCCTCTAGACACATGCATGGGGAGAGAAGTTAAGTCTGCGACCAGAAATTGAACAGGGTCTTTATGGGAGACATCCAAGATTCCCAGGCAGAGATAGGGTTCATTGCGTCCTAGCAAGGGAGGAGAGTATAACTCTAGAAACGTACACTCAGGTAACTCATATGATATTTGGGAGTCTAGGATAGCCTGAGATCCAGGGGGAATAGTCACAGCAGAAGTGGTCAAGAGAGGAATCCCCTCAGAAGCAGGGCAAGCCATAGGAGGACACTTCATGTTGGATGAATGGGTACAGTACTTTAGGGTGAAAACACCAGTGGGATATTCTAAGGCACATGTCTTGAGGCACTTCCTGGGAACTCTAACTGGCTCTTCAAAAGTCAGAGGGACCTTGTACCCTAAGATAGAGAGATAGCTGTCCTTCAAGTTGATGATCCCATTGTATTCCCTAAAGAATTGAGCACCAACTAAGAGGTTGTAGCTCTCATTCTCCAAGACAACAGCAGGCGCGGCCAAGAGTAGCTTGCCAAACTGCATGGGAAGAGCAGAATAAGCTCCTATATCATGAGTCATGGATAGCCCATGAGGTACCATACAACTGGTGATAGTTGAGGTTGGGGGCAAGCCTGAGCTTCTTGATAAGCTTCAAGGAGACAACATTAACAGGAGACCCTGTGTCTAAGAAGGCCTTAATTTTCACCTTCTGAATGGATATTTCCACACAAGTGGTAGTGCAACCAAAGGGAGGGAGGACAGCCAGAATTTCTTGGGCTTCTGCCAGCTCTTTGTCCCATTTTTTAATCATGTATCTTAGGCTCAGGAACTCCTTATAGACCGTCTGGAGAGGAAGCAAGACTGAGACATTTTTGAACACAGTGTCAGCAACCTCAGCAGCTTCCTCGGAAGACTCGATAAGCACAGGGGATCTCTTAGCTTGAGTAAGGTATGGGAGAGAGACAACCTCCTTGGCTTCAGGCAGAGGCTTGGTGGTTGTTGTAGTTTTCCCAGAACATAGCTTATAAGGGACTGCAATAGTTTTGGGGATGGCAAGGACTAAATACCCATAGGTGTTGGGATCTTTCATATCAGAATTTTCCATGTCAGAGTCATCAGAGATGTTGTGGAATAGCAGCAGAATGGGAGGAGCCTCAGTTTCAGCAGGCTCAGAGTCAGCAATGGAGGGGGAAACTGAAGGAGACTGGGAAGAATTGTCAACCAAGAGTGTCTCTGCCTCTAGGTTGACTGTTCTTTTCCCGCCTGCTCTTTGGGATCAGCTCCTTCAACCGAAGGATTGGTGCAGGCTTGGGAATGGTGACCTATCTGCCCACAGTTATGGAAACCCTGGCGTCAAAGAGAAGCTGTGAGTTCATGGTGAGGATAAACAGGCCACAGGAAGACAAACTAGAGTTAGAGGTGGCATCAATTGACTTCCCCTAACAACTGCTTCAGAATGGGTAAGGTGCATGTCCTGCAACAGTGTCTTTATGCTCTTCATAGAGAAAAGCATGCCTTTATGAGCCAAAAAGTAAAGACACAGAAGCTGGTTAACCTTGAGGGCTTGAGTGCAAGCCATGTACACTTCATGTGCGGTCAACTGGTGGCTTGTGATCAGTTGCTGTCCCTCCATGTAGAATCTATCTGCAAATTCAGCTAGGATCTCCTTTTGGTTTGAAAGCAATGTGCATGAAGGCGTCCTTCTTCACTTCCAAACTAAGTTCACCACCAAATTTGTCAATCAGAAGCTGCTTTATATCTTCCTAGGTCTCAATGGTGGGCAGCTCTGGCACTACTACCTCTTGACAGGTTGGGTGCAGACAGGTTAGAATGTGTTCCTTCTTAACCTCATCCAAGGCTCTTATCATGGAAGTTTCATAGATAGTTAGGAAAGCTGCAATAATCAAGGTTTTGGGGTCAAAAACTTGCTTAAAGGTAGGCTTGAAATGTGCTTCTGGAGTTGGGCCACCATTGTTGCTATTGAGTATATTTATGTGTGGGGAGAATTCTGCTTTAGATTTGGAGGGGGCTGTCTGGCCCACAGCTGACAAACACTTTCCTCAAGAGTAGTCAGGGTCTCAGAAGAGCATATACCCGTATTAGTAGCTAGGGTGGTTTGCTGCTCAGTAACATCTAGGCATTGGCCCTCTACAGTTACTACTGTGGAAAGTTCAGCAAGTCAGGAGGTAAGAGATAGACCCACCAAAAGCCAAGGAGAAAACCTGTCATTCACTGAATCAATTAACTCACTCATTTCTTGTATGTCTTTATCAAGCTCAGAGTGGTCTTGCTTCAAACAGTTCATCTTGTTAGCTAGAGCTATCAACTCTCTAGCACAGTGAATGTGGGGAGCTCCTGAAAAGCCAGGTCAACAGCCATTTTCATCAGTAACCTAGTTGGACCAACAGCAAACACCATCATCTCACGCAAGGTAGTGACCTCTTGTTGTAAGTCAGCAACTTGAGTTGTCAGAGCAAGCACTTGGGGATCTGGCTGAGGAGCTTTGATAGGGCAATCTTGATTACAAGTGGACGCTCTTAACTCTTGAATGGCATCCCATAGTCTCTGCTCTCTATCCACCAAATCATCAGATGGAGGAGAAGGTGGGGCATCTGTTTTGGGTGTAGACAATTCATTCACTTGAGTCTGGAGTTTGGCAATGGTCTCAGCGGTAGCAGCCCTTTCTTGATCAAATTCTTTGCCAAGTTTGTGGAGGCCTTTAGCAGCAAGGGCTGCTACTTGCTGTAATTGATCAAAGGAGTAAGCACTGAAACTTGTTGAGCTGCTGCACAAGTTGTTCAAAATTGGTGAGATAGGCGTTCAGGGTGTAATCTACTTGGGTGCGCCAGGGCTGTTCCAACTGGTGAAACTCATGTAGATGCTCTCTGGCGTACTTGGGGATGGACTGGCACATTTTTTCAGTGGAGTTGACCAAGCCGGTTTGGGAGGTGACAGAGTTGCACTGATTGTCTGATACCAAGGAAAACAGGGAGTGGATCCACTGCTGGTAGGCTGCAAACTGATCCCAGTGATGAGTGATAGCTGCTTGTAGAGATGAAATCTCTTGAACGTGGAGCCCTAACACCATTTGATGGTGGGCTAAGGCAGGTTGTATGAAGAATTACAATAGGTGTTCAGTTGAGCCAGCCACTGAGAAGAGATGCTGTGGAAATTGTGGAGCCACAATCAATTTGTGTATTCTGCTCAACTGAACTGAAGCTGAAGGCAAGGGATGGCTCTATCATGGGCTAGCCCAAGGGCTACTTCCATGACTTGTTCCAAGTCAGGGGTACCCAAAGGGTAGGCCACTAGGTGGGGACTATTCCCAAGGTTCAGCATAGTAGGGACAATAGGCAGGTCGGCAATATCTTCCTCAATAGGAGGACTGGTAATTTCAGGCAAAGTCAGCTCTTGTATGGGAGGGGGAAAAGGTCCTGAAAACGTGGTTGCAAAAGGGATAACCAAGGGGCTTACAGCCCCTGTAGTGAGCACCATTTTTGTTGTGATCTGAGGCGCGTGTCAGGATACCAAGAGTACTGTGGAGCTCCAGCAGGTGAGGGAGGAGTTGAAGCAGGTACTGGCATGGCCCACCAGATGATGGGACCTAACTTTACCCAGGTAGGAAAGGGCCTTCCCAGCCACAGCCCAAGGTCCAGCTGCTGGCAAGGCAGAGTCAATCAATCCCGTGAGCGCCAGGTAAAGCACTCCCAGGAATTGACTACTCTGGCCAGTGGCATCAGAAGTGGGGGGATTGAGATGGTTGGTTTGGGTGTTGGGGGTTCCATGGGGACCAAGTAGGCAGCAGGATTGTTGTACTTCCCATTGAAGATCAAAGGGTAGATGGTGATTGCTTTGCTGTCACAGACAATTTGGTAGGGTTCCTTGGGAGCGTTTGGGCGGGTGTACCACTGCAAGTCTTCCAATGTCCAGGGTTTGTGGTCAGGATTGGCGGGATACTCAGTGAAATGCACAGGGCCAAATGGGGCATTGGGTGGACGTTAGTAGTCAAAGGCTTAGGTTTTATCAACTGGAGTCTGGCTATCTATCCCAGTGGGTGGGTACTGATGTTTGGGTGTATGCAGATGGAAGAGTATCAAAAATATGTATGGAAACAGATTGGTGAACCAAAGGTTCATAACAACTTTATTTGGTAAGGATGACAATACAGAACTTTTTCAAGTGCTTCTGATTTATATAATTACTCACATGCAGGTGCATTTGGGCGTTCTTCTGGTTCTATCTGTGTGACAAGGCTTGGCACCTCAGGCTCTACTGTTTGATTGGCTCCTTCATGGTTATTTTTGGGGGTTTCAGGAACAGTTGTTTGGCTTTTTGATGGTCCATCTTGGCTTGGCTGGCCATTGATTCTGGAAGGTTTGGCTTCTGGGGTTATGGGGGTTTTCCCAATTTGATCACCATTTTGGGACTGGCTTGACAGGCATCTCCTGAGCCCAAAGAACTTGATTAAAAAAGGGGTCCCCAATTGGGGACCCCAAATTACTTAATGGAGGGTGGGCTTGATCTGGGTTTACTGGGCAGCTAAAAATAGCCTGCCCAGTCCCAGCCAAACCCATCAAGGCTTGGGCGTAGCTTTTGGGGCCCAAAGCGGGCCTCTCAGCTATCACCAGGGCGGGAATGGTTCCTGCACCTGGATTTGCTTTGAAAAGCAAAAATCCAGGTGCAGGCAAATCTCCCCTGCCCGCTAGCCCCGCCTGGTGGCTAGGAGCGGGAATCGATTCCCGCCTGGGGCTTCAAAACTGTTACTTTTGTAACAGTGTGGCACAGAGTCACAACAGGAAATCCTAACCTTGGGATTGGATTTGTACTAAGTCTCAGTTAGAATGGCAGGGAAGGCTTTGTGATTACCTTGTGGCCCTGATTGAATAATATCTGCTAGGCGTGGCTAGAAAGGCGCCAAAGTACGTGGAGACAAAAAGACAAAAATGTGAATAGAACTTAAATTTTATTGGTAAGAGTGAAATGGATTATATACTGTGTAGCTTTACCACAAAACAGTACATGGACGGTAGGATCACTTGCCACAAGCATGAGTGGGGCAAGTGAGTTGCACAGAACCAGGAAACTGAACAATTGGATTTCCTAATTTGGAGCCAGACTCATTTCAAGGGGCAAAAGCAAAAGAGAGATATTCTTTCTCAGAATAACCCATCAAAGGCAAAATTGAAACATGGTGGATGGCAGCATTCACAACATTGTTCAGTGTTAGAGTAGCATATAAGAAATGTTTCTAAACATTGATTCACTCTCTCTGTCTGGCCATCAGATTGGGGGTGGTAGGCTGTTGATCTGCATAACTTAATGCCTAGGAGTCTGGGGAATTCCTCCCAGAATTGTGCTGTGAATTGGGGACCTCTGTTGCTTATGATCTCTTGGGGGATTTCATGGTGGGAAAAGACATTGTTGAAAAACAGTTTGGCCATCTGTACTGATGTGATTGTGGTTTGACAGGGAATGAAATAACTCATCTTTGTTAAATAATCTACCACTACCATGATTGCATCATAACCATTTGATGGGGGAAGTTCTACTATGAAATAAACAGACAGGGATGTCCATGGACCATTTGGAATTTTTGGGGGGACCAGTAGACCTGTCTGTTTGAGACGTGAGGGCTTTAACCTTAGACAAACCACTCAGCCCTTCAGGTACTTAGCTGCGTCCAAAGTGAGACCTCTCTAATCAAATTGTCTACAGATTATCTCTATGGTCTTATTTTTCCTTTGGTGACCAACCAATATGTTTTCATGGTGGGCCTTGATGACTTCCAGGCAAATATCACCATCAGGTACCCACAGGCAGCCATTGTGGAGTATGGTATTGTCTTCAGAACTGTAGCAGGTGTGGGGAGTAGATTGACTTGCCAACTTAAACAACTGGGGGTACTGTTTGTCTAAAGGCTGCAGCAACTTAATCTAGCTTCAAGGTCTAGGTTGGCAGGTTCTTGGACACTTAGGGTGCAGATTGTTTCCATGGGGGAGAGGATAGAATGGCGCTGGGGGGAATCATGACCTTTGTATTGAATTCTTGTTCAGCCTTAACATCTGGAAGGAATGCTGGGTTACGGCTAAGGGAGTCTGCCAGATGGTTATCAATACCCTTGATAAACTTGTATTGAAATTTGAACTTGACTAGAACTTTGTACCATCTGGTCTGACGTTCAGTTAAGCAATGAGGTTCCTGGTAATATAGTAGGGCTTTGTGGTCCGTCCTTATTGTAAATAGGTGTGTGGCTGAGCAAAGGTGATGCTGCCAGTATTTCATAGACTCTACTACTGCTAATAAATCCTTGTCATGGATCATGTAGCTGAGCTCTTTGGATCTCATTTTCCTAGAGAAATAGCCCACAGGATGTTATAGTCCATTATCAGCAGTTTGTAAAAGGACCAAGGTGATGGCAAATTTGGAGGCACCTGTGGCTAAGATGAAGGGTTTGGAGGTATCAACATGGCAGAGCATGATTGCAGATCACTATGTTCTTAACAGAATTGAACGCAGCATCACATTATGCGGACCATTCCAGAGTTCTTTTCCCGCTTGCAGTGTAAAGGGGGCTGCTGTTTCTGACAAGTGGGGGGTGAAGCGTTTCAAGAAGTTGCATGTTTCCAGAAAACTGTGGAGTTGGGTAATGTTTGTTGGGGTCTGCCAATCCCTTATTTCATCTTCCTTGTCAGGGGAAATGGCATGCTATTTTTCCAAGATCAGATTTCCTAAGAAAGAAACATTACTCTTGAAAAATTCACATTTTCTCAGTTTGATGACAAAATTGGCCTTTTGGATTCTTTCCATCACAGCACAAAGGTGAATGGCATGAGACTCCTCATCCAGAGAGTATAATAAGATGCCATCCATGTATGTGATAGCACAGCTCTTAATTAGGTCACCCAAGACTGCATTGCTCATCTTCTGGAAGACTGCTGAGGTGTTTTTTAGACCAAAGGGCATGACTCAGTACTGAAAGATGCTTTTCTTAGTCCTGAAAGCGGCGAGCCATTCCTGACCTTCTTTGATGTGAATCTGGTTGAAAGCATTTAAGAGGTCTAGCTTTGAAAAGATCCTAGCTTTCTCCACCTCCCTGGGGATCTGAGACTCAATGGGTATGGGGTATGGGTTGGGTACAGTCACATTGTTCAGGTTGCCAAAGTCAATGCAGGGGCATAATGATCCATCAGACTTTTGAACAAAAATAAGTGGAGAGCATATGGGAGAGGATTTCCTAAAGATCTGTCCTTTGGCTTCCATGTTCTTTGTCTATTCTTCTAAGCATTGTTCCTCCTTTAGGTTCAAGAGATAGATGGGAGAAGCTACTTTCACTAAATCAACAGTGAGTTTAAACTCAAAGTCAAATTATAAGTGTGCAGTGAGACCATCAGCCATCTTAGAATCAAAGGCTGTGTGTAAGTGGGAGAGGCATGACATTAGGACATCAAAGGATGTGGCGTGTTTTGTTTTGTTTAGACTGACATTGAGATGTGAGGAGCTTCTTTTCCAAACAGGATCATTGGTACCTCCAAGGAAATTCTGGCAGGGTGAGCAATCCTCAGTAGGTTATCTTTGAGAATTGGGGTGATATTGTGCTCCTGCCACCATTCCACACCTAAGATCACCTGGTATGTCAGGTGCTTTTCCACTTTGAAGTCAGCAATAAAGGCATTATCAGTGATAGATAAGGATAATGGATGGCGTAGCCTGAGTGAACGGAAGACATTGGATACCCCTCCTTTGCACAGAGCACCAGGATTATATTCCAAACCTAGCTTGTCAACCAGATCTTTTGAAATGAAGTTATCAGTGGCACCAGTATCTACTAAAGCTACAGCTTTTGTTAGATGTGATGTGGATGCAAAGGAACAGTGAAACAAAAAATATCCCTTCTTTGTTTTATTTGATAGAGGGGGTGATTGGAACCAATTTGTACCTGGAGTTGAGAGGCTGTTTTAATGAACAACAGGTCCTCATTCAAGGCTACAAAGGGTTTTTCAATCACAGGTTTAATGACAATAGGCTTGAGGCAAGGAGAAGGCACAACCTCATTCATAGTGGCAACGTGGAGATCCACAATAGCTTGAGCCTTGGTAGATAGCAATGGACAGCTCTGATTGAAGCATATAAGTTTACAGGCATTGGTAGTGTTACCTGAAGTGGTTACTTGGGAGTCAGTAGAGTTTAAGTTTTGCTAGGGTAGCACTGGAGCCGTCAATTTCATAGAAGGAAAGTGTGGCCAAGGTAGTATGCCCTGAGAAGATGGGCTGCTGAGAGGAGCTATAGCTAGAGGGGAGACTGGAGACACAAGAGATTGAGAAACCTCAGAGGATAGGGGCCCTTTTGAGGTGGCTGGCTCCTTTTGACCTTTTAAACTATTCAACATTAGAGGAGCCTCCAGCAACAGAGGCTGTGTGGACTGTTGGGACGTCACCAGTTTTCCACCGACTGCTTGCAGGAGGTGTTGTATCATATCAGAGACAGAAGCAGAAGGATGTGACCAAGTTGATAAGCTTTGACCGGTGCTGTCAAGGCTGAGATAGAGGACTGCAAGCTTAGCGCTTTTGGGGAGTGATGGTTTCTTGGCATTTGCCTGGAACTGCTTGAGGTGCAAGTGTGGGGTTCCTGTCCACCAGTCCCCAAAGTGTGTCCTGGGTCATAGCCAGGGACCAACTGGAAGGGATTGTCATTCTCTAGTAAGGGAAAATGTATCACATAAATATGTATAGGGGTCAAATTGGGCTTTTATTCACTATCAGAAGGAAGATCCCTTTAGAAACCTTCTGGTATATGGCCTGGAAGGTCAGGGAAACAATATGAGTTTGCCAATACTTGGAGTCCTCCAACAATATCTTGGACTCCTTGTACTTGGTCTTGGGCCCTCCCTTTATCTTGCTCTTGTGATCTTTTCCAGCTCAGTCTTCTCATTCCTAGCCCTGGCTGCAGTATCTAAGGCTTCTGCACCTTTAGCTTGGTCTTCAGCTCCTTTTGTAGTCCTAGCGGCCTTTGTAATCCACTTAATCCAGTCCCTATTAAGCCTCAGATGGCTCCCCCTTTTATAGTTCCTTGTTTCAGTCTGAAATCTCTCTCAGAACTCTTCTTTTCCAAAGCTTAAACTATCCAGTTTTTCTCTCTCTACAATATATTAAACTTAATAACTTACGTCAGCCAATGAAAGCCCTGAATTTTCTGCTTCTGCTCCTCATTTTTAGGCTTTAACTTAAGAGTAAAAGCCCTCAAAACACTGATCAAATAAACTTCAGCTCAAAGTCAATCATACGCCTCAATTCAACTGTTTTTCAGAAGAGTTTACTCAAATGACTTGCTCTTGACTATGGTTCAAACTCAAAGCTTTCTTGCTCTGGGTAAACAACTGCTCCGCGTTTTGAACAGGTTTGCTGTGATTCCTGTCATGTTTCTCTGGCAAATCTCAAGAGCTTTTGCCTATGTTTTACATAGAGGATTTTCAAACCCTTGATTCTTCAATGTTTCTCCATATTTTTCTGCATTTTCTTCAATGTTTTGCACCTTCAAACTTTCCGTTGCTTGCCTCTTAACTCTCCTAGTTGTTCTCAGTGAAATTTGCTTATTTGCCTCACAGTTTCTCCATTCTGTTTCTGACCTCTTTCTGGATCCTTTATGCCCAACTCAAACTTAATAAATTCAAAGTTTAATCCCTGTAAATAATTTATTTCTCTTTTTTTCTTTTGATATGATATTCAACTCTTTTATATCATATTTTTGGCAGCTTAAAATCCTTATTCAACTGATTCTTATATCAATATTTCCTCTCTTAAAACACCAACATCAGCATTCCAGCCTCCATATCCAGTCTGGCTAGTCCTTCCAAGACATTTTCCAGCTCCATAGCTGGTCCTTCACTGTCATCTTCTGGTTCTTCAACCATATCTTCCAGCTCTTCAGCTTAACCAGCAATCAGTACATATCAGTCAACAAACAGCTCCTTTCAGCCCTCAAACAACTTCTTTCATCATCAGTGCTCCAGCTACTTCTGCATCATGATCTTTCAGTCCTTCAGCTTATCCTCACTAGGAACCACCTTGGTTCTACCTGCACAATGATCCATCTTGGTTTCATACTTTGACATGAACCAACAGTCCCTCAGCTAGTCTTCATTGTGATCATACAGTTCTTCTTACTAGTCTTCTCTGCTGATCCCATGAACCACCTTGGTTTTTTATCTCAGTCCCCGTTACCGGAACCTGTAGACCCAGTCATGAGTCTACATTGAACTAGTGTTTGACTGGGTCCTCACAAGTGGCAATTCACTTAGGCCATCCAACCATAGATCAATTAAGTCTATGCCATTGTCAGGAATGTCCTTTCATTTATTCCTGACAACAATCTTTTCCTTGGGTTAGGAAAATATATCTTTCCACCTTTAATTTATTCTGAATCTCCTAAAATTATTGGGTTAGTTATTAGTAAATTTTCATTTTTACCTGAGAATAATTGCTCCAATATGGCTCCAGATGCTGATGTTTCAACAACAGGGTTTGAGCTCAGGTCTTCTTCTGTCCGTATTGACAGGCAATTGCTTGAAGAACTTGTTAGTATGATATACCAGGACCAATTGTTACCTTTGAAATTCAATCTCAGCCAATAAGATCTAGTGACAATCAATCCAAAGGGTTCCTTTGAGCACTCTGGTGATGTTGGCGTTGCTTTTGACTTTGGTTTTGACCTTGCTGTGCCATTGAAAACAGTTTCTGTTACTAGTCCCTGCCCTTCTTCCCCAGTTTTATCTGTGGGATAGCTGGGTACCTCCTGTTGCTGTTTGGCACTTTGGCTAGTTAGACTAAAAAATTAGTATTTTTAAACTACTGAGGTCAGTACAATTGCTTCAAAAAGTCAAATAATTCTACTTTTAACTCCAACACTCCAGGATCTCCAAATTTCTCCAACTTCATCCCCATGGGGGATGATCTCCTTTATTCTACCTCCAATTTATCTTTTTACTACCATGCTATATAAGCTGATAGGCTATGATCTTTTAATTTGTTCAATCAATAAAGTCTATATTCACCCACTGTAAATCATTTGCCTATTCTTTTAAACTTGACTTAAACCTTAACATCCAAAACCATGAGATTACCCAAGACTCCTCCTATGGAGTCTCTTGGGTTTAATTGGTTGTTTTGGATAATCTTGCTGCCGGCCGTGTTGGCCAGCATTTTGATGGGTTTGCACGCAGATTCAGGCACCTCTCCAGAAGCACAATTCCTTGATAGTTCTTGGCACCAGGTTATACCAGGAGTATGGTATACTGCTACACCTTTATCACATAACCCACCTCTCATAGAAGAGACCAAGAACTATCAATCCGCATCCCAGATCCCCGAACCCCAAGTCTTCTGTACTTTGGCTTCTGCCTTCCTCCTGTGTTACTTGGGGGCATACTTCTTTTTGGGACATTTCAACCCGCTGCTGGGCAGATATTGAGTGTTTGAAGAATTATTCCATCTAGAAATGGTGTCCTTGCCTGTAGGATCCTTTGTAAATGGATTAAATCCCTCTGCCATCATTCATCACCTAGGAAGATTACTTCCTAGTGGGTGGGTGCCTGACAGCCGTTGTTTTTACTCACCCAGGTGATTAAGTCTGGGCTTTCAGTTGCAAAGTAATCAGCTTTACTTCCCAGAGGCCTGATCACACCAAGTTATGCAGCTGCTTCCCTGATCAACTGCCTTGGTGACACCTCTGAGCAAGTCTATGCCCTCTAATGCTCACTTTGGGTTCTCCCCAAAGCTCCCATAGGGACATAAACAAGGACACTCTACAAGTCTTTTAGGTAGGATGCTTGCTCACAGACCTCCTGTAAGCATATCATGGTATGTAGAGCCCTCAGAGCTCTTCCCCTCCCCGGCAGCCCACACTACCTGCCAGGGGTCCAAAACTCACAGCCCTGGTAGGCTAGTTTCCTATCATGCTGACATACACTTCTACCCTGTCAGCCTGAATTACCCGCCAGGGTCTAAACAACATCCAGCCTAAGCAGCACACACTACCCATCAGGCTGGACCACTCCCCACCCCAAGCAGCTAAAGTTCCCTGCTGAGCTATCTCATTCCTCACCCCTAGCAGCCACAGTTCCCTGCTGGGTGAGGACCTCTAGCCCACATCAGCCAATATCTTCTGCTGGGTGGAGACAACATCTGCCCCTAGTAGTCTTTACACCTACTAGCAAGGCCTTACCTTTCTTAGTAGCCATCATTTCCTACTAGGCTTCTACCTTCAACAAACAATCAAATTTTCACTTGGCCAACATTAGCCCCACCTGCAAATTACTAAACTTGTGGACCCTCACAGCAAGGGTAGAGGTTGAGGACCTTGAGAACTTGATAACAGGGTTTTTTAGTCTAGCAAGGAGAAATATGCTGGAGCTTGGCACGTCACCAAAGGAATTAGGGTAGACGCATGATTAAAGGAATTGGGTGCTTGTTCAAGAATAGACAAACACCACTCATGGGATTCAGGTTCTGTTTGTTTTAGTAAGAAGCTCAGAAGCTTCTGAGGGAAACCATGCTGAGTCCATTCCTCAGTCAGTGCCAAGATTTCTCTTGTAGTAGTTAAAAAAGAGGATGGAAGGCTAGGGGCAGGCTGCCAGAATTTTAGGCGTGAGAGTAGAGTACAACAAGGTTGCATTATCTCTATCTTTGCAAAGGATGGGTATAACAGGAGAAAGAAAACCACTACAAAAATACTCCAAAATGAAGTAATGAGCATTGTGGAGGTCACCACTGAGATATCCATGATACAAGAAAATGATCTAACAAAAGATGCGCAGGCTGTACAATATATCAAAATTAGAGTAGTTTGTAATGTCAGGGTGAAGTAGAGTGAGAGCTTGTCATAATTGATCAAATGAGGAATGTATACCCAAATGAGGATGACATTACCAATGAGGAGGAGATGATGCATGTTTACTTGGAAATGGTAACCCTTGAAGAGTAAATAAGGACAGGTGCAGCAGAAGATTATGAACAGGTACATCAGGAAGACCTTAATTTGTCTCAATTTCAAGGAATCAGCAGCATAGATAGGCTCACTGTCAGGATTGACAATCTGTTACCCCTTGAAACCTGGGCCTAAGAGTGGGATTCAAACCCTGAATCCAAATTCCTATGGGCTGCTGGCTCATGGACCAAGAGCCTGCCCGCCTGCATTTTTCTGAGATTGAGCCCCCTCAAGCTGAAGCCCCTGCTAAGTCCTGAAGCCAGAATACCAGTACAGGTTTAATTATGATGGTTCCCAAGGAGGAGTTTCTTGAATTGCCTAATGGAGGCAGAGAAGGTGCCCCCATGAACTTCATGAGCTTGAAGTCCTCTCAAGTAACCAATCAAACTCAACTTCCAAGGAAAACCCCAGGCTTTGGGCCCAACTCTGTGACCACATCCAAAAATCAAGGAGATCAAGTGACTAATTTGTATGTTCTGACTAATGAGAGAACATCCAGCCAAGGTGCCATTTTGCTGCTCCTGCACCCGGGCCTCCTGGCCACCCATCTGCATTTTCCCAATATTTTGATGAAGCCCTTATGGAAAATACTAAGTTTGGAGGCAGGATGCTATATATGCCTATAGATTCTGCACTTAAACCTTTTTGCCATTTTTGAATAAAGATTATGTTATTTTGGCTCACACAGCTATTGCCTTATTTTTTATTTGCTATCTACCAATTCAGTTCAAGATCTCCTGGCCCTCCTGCCCCACTGTCCGCAGTTTTCTGTCCTCCTGGTGTACCCTTTGGACCTGTCCATTTTACCAACTACCCTTTGAAATCTGAATACAAGGACTACACCCTGGAAAAGATACTTGAACTCAATCCTTTGGCCCACATACAATCTGCAGTTAGATACAACTGACAAGTTCCGTGGATATTTTCAACACCCAAGTTGTTCAGAGGGAAATTCAACTATCTCCCTGCTTACGACATACCCATGGAACCGCCTGTGACCCCAAAACCTATGCCTGCTTTCTCACCCGACCTTCCAATCAATCATACTGGTAAGCTGTTTGGGATTGTGTATATCACTCTCACAGGGGTGATTGATATGGGCAAGTGCCTAAGGTCAAAGTTCCTAAGGTTGAAAGTGCAGAAATCAAAAATGGGACCCCCAAAAAGTGCAAAAATTGAAACACTATGTAGGGTGCAAAAATCAAAAATACCAAAGATTTAAGTGCAAAAATAGATTTTCCAGAGGTTAACTTCAAAGCCAAATTAAATACAGTTCTTAATATAAAACTATTTATTTTTAAATTATGATAGACTAAAAAGACCCCAAGTAATTCATTTCTGCAATAAAAAGTATATGCTAGATAATAAAAATATGCTTGAATTTGCTGTTTTTAAAAGAAAGTTTATTTTAGTTTCAAAAGAAAGATTAGACTAGAATTTATATGTAACTGTATTCAATCGAATATAAAATACAAAACTACACAAAAAACTGCTTTAAAATGTATTTGAATGGTAAGATTTTTATTGTCACAACATAAAATTAAAAGAAAGCAAAAGCAATGCAAGATTTTATTTGGATTACTAAAGAACTTTTGCAATGTTCTCAAGATGAGTGAGCCAGTTGGAGGAGTTATAAGGAAGGAGGGAGTTTTTTGTGACTATCTCAAAGCTGTTGAGATTCTTGCTGCTCTGGGAAACACTTTGGCGTCCATCTAAAAACTCCTGGTAAAGAGTTTCATTGGTTGCTTGTTCAACTTTGAGCTTGTTGATCAGTACATTAAACTTGGGTTTCTTCACCCCAACACAGTTGGTAAACTTGTTGTGCCAGCTTTCCAGGGAGGAAGTAGTCTTCATAGTCTTATTCTTAACAAAATTGAACTGGTTCCATTCAATCTTGTTTTCCTTTCTTCCATGGCGTCTGGTTTCAAGTTTTCCAATCCATTGGCATTCAAAGTAATCAATAAATGGAGCAAAGACAGCTGCATTGTCCTCTGTATACTTGGTATTCTTGAATGCCTAATAGATCTTGATAGAGTCCTCCTTTCTCACCAAGGCAATGGCAGAAAAGGAGTTGAAGGCCACCTTGGGCTCCTGGGAGGTTGATCTGGTAACCAGTCTGTTGAGCTCAGTAAAGCTCTGCAGCTTTCTTCTGAGGCATTATCTGAAGTGAAAGAAGCAACCAGTAGGCTTGCTCTTAAATACCTTTTTAAAGGCATTGGCTTGAGCAGGCTCAAAGTCAACAAGGAGATGGGTATGTTAAGGCTCTTATGTTTCCTCATCAGGTTGGCTTGGGGGTTTAGACTTCTTCCTCTTTGGGGTAGAAGTGAGGGCATCAGTAGGGGGAAGGAGATCCAGCTTCCCCTTTAGAATCTCCAAGGCATGAGTATAGTCATCCTCATTTTGTCCTGACATCAGAAAGTAAACCATTGGTAAAACCTCATCACCATACTTCCCATGTATGCACCAAAGCTGGGAAAAGATCTTAGGGCATGATGAGAAGGTCCCATCAGCCAACCAGATATCAGCTGTCATCAATCTCTTAAGGTTCTCCTGGGTGGCATAGCAGATGGTTCTTTTATGCTCATCTGGCCCATTGTCATGAAGGAGAAACTGTTCATACTTGGAGGTGACTCTGAGCTCATTTGGTATATCCAGTTCCAGGAGGGAGGTGGCAGATCTGCCCACATTGTCAGACTTCCAGCAATTATCACTGACATACTTCTGAATGGATCCAAAAGTACCAACAGCTATCTTTTGGAAACTGGTCAAGTTGTGAATAGCCCTTGTGACTATCTCCTGGGAGATAAGGCCCCTGTTGAAAGTCTGCCTCTGGAGCAAGTACCACTTTATTAGGCGCTGATATACCCCAGTTGGTTCCAGGCAGGTGTGCTGATTGTTCAGCTTCTTAAACTGGGTAAACCCAGTTGTAGTCAGACAGGTGGGGCAGGCCCCTCACACTTGTAATGATGAAGCACCAAGTGCTTCTGCTCATCATTACACTTAAACATAAACCCATCATGGTAGAACCCAGCATTGCCCTTAGAGGACATTATTGGGAAGGAGATGGGTAGGACATCTGGCAGTTGGAACTCCTCTTCATAGTTGCAAATATTTTGTACTTTAAGAATATCCCAGGTCTCAAGGACATCCTCAGTTGGTGTAGCATCTCCAGAGTTGTACATGTCTTCATGTTCTTCTTCAGAGATGTGGGGAGGCGTCTCCTCTTCATCTGCCTGGCTGTAGACAAACTTGTGCCCAGTTGGGCTCTTGGAGGGGCTGGGGGTAGGTTCCTCTTCAGAAGGCTCCTCTTCTGGAGAGGGGGAGGGCCCAGGGGTCTTCTTGGTGGTCTTGGCGGCCTTCTTGGTGATCTTCTTGGTGGTCTTGGGGCCAGGCTTCTTGGATCTGGAAGGGGTGGCCTTCTTTGGGTTGATGGGAGTTGACTTAGGGGGCATCTAGATGACTCAAAGTTCGTATTTTTGGTTAATAAAAAAGAATATAAATTATTAATAAAAATATTGTTTTTTAACAGAATCCTAAATTCAGAGTGCTTTTTACTATATTTTGTTGGTTTTAATAAATATTTTAATTGAGGTAGTCAACTCTATAATGCTTTTGAAAGGAGCAAAAAAGGGGCTTTTGATCAGACAATTAGGGAGTTTGATTTTGCACTTCGATCTCAACACTCCCTAAAAACATAAGGAAACATAGTAACATATTAAATTAATTTAATATTTTTTTCAAAACTGCCAAAATCTGCAGTTTTTACTAAACCCTTTAAAAATCTATTATAAACTAACCCAAAAGGCTTGAAACTCTACTATGTTCTAAAGCAAGTCTTTAACCTTTAAAACGCTTATTTTAAGCTTTAAACTTACACTGGTTAAATTATTATGGTTTTGTAAAGTAGAGTGTTTGTTTAGTTTAAATGCACTTTTGATTTCAGCACTTTCAATTATAAACACCTATTGGAGCTTAGTTAATAAAATATTCAATTCCAATCATAATTTAAAATATATTGGTGAGCACTAAATCAGTGTGTTTTGAATTTTGATTTGAAGCTTTTTCAATTCACGCACTCTATTACTACACCCAGTGTTTTACTAAGTGATCATATAATATTTGTTTCATTCAGCACTCTATCTTTTACATAATAAAAATCACTAAAATTATAATCAAATGCTTTACAGGTGATTGTGAACCTTTATGATAGGTTTTAGTTTATTTGGTTGAGTATGATATGATTTTGAAGCTTTTCTAATCACTTACATAGTGATAGAATCAATATTAAGTGATATTTTAATTTTTTAATTTTGGGGCCCCAAATATTAAATTGAAGAGACTTCCAGACTTTGATTTCTGCACTTTTGATTTTGTCCCCTATATTCAAAAGGATAAATAAATTCTATTTCAAAAGCCAAATTAATTTAAGGGGTGTTTTAAATTGCATTGATTTGGGCACTTTAAACTTAGTTTTTCAATTTTAGCTACTAGTAAAAACATTTTTAAAAAAGTCAAATTTAAGAAAAATATTAAATTTTTTGGAAAAATTTTATTGAAAAAAAGTGCAGAGATCAAAAAATCCATCAATTTGGAGATTTTGATCTTCGCACTTTGACTTTAGGCACTTGCTCATTGATACTATAATCCCGGTTGCCGGCCTGTGGTCCTGGGTGGGAAAGTCTGTCTCCTACATTTTTAAGTTAGCTCTCTTTTTGTGGTGGGCATTGCCCGCAAAAAACATGGCCCAAGTTACCCCTGGAAACAAAGGACTGGCTGCCCAAGACTGAATCCCTGACATTATGGCAATCTTTGTTAAACCTGGTACCCTGAGCCCCAAGATGTTGTTATCTCTTGGGGCATCTTGTATGCTTTTGATATTGATAATCACTTATTACACCTATAAGATAACCACAAACCTGATCTATTCCATGTGAAAGAATGTGAACCCAAATGACCCAAAGAGAACCAACACCACTACCACTGACGCCAACAAAGCTCCCTCCTCCCAAGTGCAAAATGTGATCATGAATCAGTCCCTCACAAAGGTAGAGATGCCTCATATGGAGAAGATCACGCTTGAGAAAGCTCTACACGCCATACCAGTCCTCTGCCTGCATTTCCAAACCAACACCCCCTCTTATGCCAGTGACACCAAGAAGATCATTGGAGTTGCTTCAATGCTACCGGGGGACGCCTTAGACTGGTTTGGCAAGGCCACGGCTGAAGACATAGAATTCTGCTTAGACTACACCAAGTTTGAGGATGAGTTAATGGCCACTGGGGAAGATTGCAACACTAGATACTACACCCTGAATTCCCTGTTAGAAATTTGACAAGGCCCCCAACCCATCCAAGCATATATTGAAAAATTCCTCAAAATGAAAACCTGCACCCAACTCAAGGACAAACTGGCAGCCATTATCTTCCAAAAGGGAGTCAACCTAGCAATGAAGGACCTGTTGAAGCATCACCCGCCCACCCTCAGCCTAGACAAGCTAATTCCCCTGTGCAAGGGTCTTAGCATGAACCAAGAGAACGCTGGCCCCTCCCAGACCCACCAACCCCTAACAGAACAGGGATGACACCTGAAGAGCTTTAACAACATTACCGCAAAGGTCTATGTTTCCACTCCCACAAGGCGGGCCACTTGACCAGAGCCTTCCCTAAGAAGAACACTGCCCCAATCTCACTGGCGCAAATAAACACTTCTTCCCAGTCTTATAAATTCATCCAAGTGACCATAGAATTAGCGGGAAACAAGCGCCAGATTGAAGCTTTTATTGATACAGGAGCAGATGAAAGTTTCATTGACGCCAGCCTAGCAGAGGAATTAGGCTTGACAGCCTCAGAGCGTAGCCTACAAGTAAACATGGGAAACAGCTCTTTGGACACCGGCTATGAGTGTGAACAAGAACTTCCGTTGACCATTGGACACAATGTATACCCATTGTCCCAGATACTCTTGTCAGGACTACCCCACCCCCTTATACTGGGTGACTCCTGGTCTGACAGATATGGCCTGATCCTGAACTATTGCAAGCAAACTGCCATGTTGGGCCAACCTGAATCCTGTGACACCATTCTTTTTTGCATGAGCCATGACCAATCCTCTACCAACAAACTCTTGATCATAAAGATATAACCTAGCGTTGGGATACTGCCTACCCCCTACAGAGATGGAACCATGTGTTTAGTGAAGAAGCAGCCACAAAATTACCCAGCCATTCAATCTACGACCACGCCATAGACCTGCTACCAGGGACCCAACTGCACCACAGCCCCATTTACAGTTGTAACCACTGCAAGCAAGTAGCCTTGAAAGCATACCTCAAGGATATGACAAAAAAAGGGTTCATCCAAGTTTCAAAAGCCCCCTGCTTGTTGCCCATGCTGTTTATAGGAAAAAAAGATGGTGGGATGTGTCCATGCGTAAATTACCAAAAACTGAACAACATTATGGTTAAGAACCACTATCCCATCCCCAATGCTGAAAACCTCTGTGATGTACTGACTGGAGCCCAGATATACTCAAAAATTGACCTTAGAGATGTGTTCAACCAAATCCAAATCAAGGACAGAGACAAGTACAAGACAGCCTTCAAACCCCAATATGGGTTGTACAAGTACCTTGTAATGCCCTTTGGCCTCTGAAACGCCCCCCAGCACTTTCCAAAGGATGATCAACACTGTCCTAGGGGAATACCTTGACCGTTTTTTGTGTGGCATATCTGGACAACATTCTCATCTACAGCAAGACTCATGAGGAACACCTGCGCCACCTGGACCTTATACTAGAAAAACTTTTCCAAGTGAACTTACACACTAAGCTTAAGAAATGTGAATTCTTTCAGTCTGAAGTTGAATTCCTGGGATATGTAGTGAAGACTGGCGGCTTTGCCATGGCACAGGATAAAGTAGAAGCAATAACATCTTGGCCAGTACCCAAAAGCAGGAAATATGTGAGAAGTTTTTTGGGCCTGGCAAATTATTTCAGGGATTTCATCCAGAATTTTTCTCACATTACCCTCCCCCTGACCTGCCTTTGCTCTGACAAGATCACCTTTGCCTGGACTCCAAAATGTACCACCACCTTTGAAACCTTGAAACTTGCCTTCACCTCTGCCCCTGTCCTGGCCATACCAGATCTCTCCAAACCTTTTGTTCTGGAAACCAACATGTTGGAATTTGTTGTGGGTGGAGTCCTTCTTCAGGAAGGAGGGGATAGTATGCTACATCTTGTAGCATATTACTCCAAGAAGATGCTACCTGCAGAAGGGAACTACCCAATATATGACAAGGAGATTCTAGCTATAATAAAGACCCTGAAACATTGGCGCCAATACCTATGTGGCGCTGAATATACAGTAAAGGTCCTGACAGACCACAAGAACTTGATCTACTTCTTCAAACCACGCCAACTTAACCAACAACAAGCAAGATGGGCCTTAGAACTGGCTGACTACACTCTGACCATAGACTACAAGCCAGGAAAGGTGAACGTGGTACCCAACACCCTAAGTAGAAAACTGACCTGGTTCCTACCCACCTAGAAACTTGCAACCACAACACCCAGGTCCTCTTGGGCACAGCAAGTCTAGGCATTCAGCTGGGATTGATGAAAATCAGAGCCAGAAAACCAGAAGTACTAAGGGCCCAAACACTAGACAAATTCACCAAAATCATGATCTCTGACCTCTCCAAATGTCAGGAATATTCCTGACACTTATAGTTCTGTAATCAATAAACTGTCACCTGCTGTCAACATGCAGGTGCCCACCCCGCTGGAGACCTCCCAAAAGACATCCCCACCAAGAAGACGTCCACTGCCACCGCGCGGGCCCCCATCACCACCAAGCAGATACATGTCGCCATCATGCAGAAGCCTGTCACAACCAAGCTGTTGCCTGCTGTCAACGCACAGGCGTTCACTGCCACCAAGAAGACGTCCACTGCCACCGCGCGGGCCCCTGCTGTCACCACGCAGAATCCTATCACAACCAAGCTGTTGCCTACTGTCAACTTGCAGGCACCCGCCGCCATCAAGCAGATGTCCACCGCCACCGTGCAGGCCCCGCCGCCACCACACAGAAGCCTGTCACAACCAAGCTGTTGCCCGCCGTCAACTTGCAGGCACCCGCCACCACCAAGCAGGCGCCCACTGCCACCACACAGAAGCCTGTCACAACCAAGCTGTTGCCCGCCGTCAACATGCAGGCACCCGCTGCCACTGGAGATGTCCACAGGCGCCTACCACTCTTGCCAGCCCCATCTGCAAGCCATCCTCAAACCAGGCACCCATGGGCCAGCCTGCCACCTGCCAACCTTTTTCCTCCCATGCCAGCAGGCCAGTCCCCATCTACTCCTTTGGGAAATAGCCAGATCAGGAAATCAGGAAAGGCAATTTCCCCAAAGCCAAACTTGGGAGGAACTGCTGCCCAATTTGGGAGCCTACCAAATGGGGAATGAACTGACAGGCTATCCAACAATGGAAATCATGCACCAAATTCAGTAAATGAATTTGGATGCATGAAGAAGACCAAACTTACACTATGCCAATGCAAACTTGGATCCAGCCAAACCTTCTCAATTTCAAGCCACCCAAGCCAATCCAGAAAAGGGAATAACATATGCAACTCAGACTCTTGGTTCCCTAATACTATGCCTTCCAATAATCATGCCTTGCAGGTCCACTAGTATAAATAAAGACAAACCCCTCAATGATAGTTTGTGCTATCATTGAGTGAATATTCTCCTCAATATTATCACACTAATCAATCCTTTACCCAGGTTAAGCAAGTAACCTTACTAAACCCATTACCCCTCCCCAAGTCAGAAGATGAACTACATCATTTTCACAGCTGTCTTGACAGCTTATCTTGGGATAGGGGGCCATCAGCCAACCAATGCTCAGTTTGGTCCTGAGCCACAGGGACCAAAAGAGATATCATACAATGAGCCAACTCACCTCAACTCAATGGTTTTGAGCCTGTGGACACCTCTGGCGTCATCTCGCCCAACTCCCAACTTGGCTACTTATGTGATCCCTGTGGCTACACTACTGTACTTTGCCGTCAGCCTTAGACAATGCAACATCCTTGCCAAAGCCTTCTGTCACACAGTAAACTTCTATCCAATTGTCTACGCCTTGAACGGCTTTGAGCCGCCTAACCTGCCATCTTATGTTACTAAAGTTTTACCCTCAATACTTGGGTATTACACCAAATCCTTGGATAGCGCCCACTACCAAAAAGGCTACTCATTGAAGGAAACAACGCTAATGCTTCATAACAGGATCTTTGTACCAGAAGAGAACATCAGAACCAATGTCTTGAGAGACTACCACAATTCTGAGATGGCTGGACACCTGGGTAGGCCCAAGACTCTCTGGAGCATCAGAAGAAACTTTGCTTGGCCAAAAATGGATCAAGACTTAAGCACGTACCTGAAGGGGTGTGAGACCTGTGGGCGGACCAAAACTTGCAGAGACAAACCTGAAGGACTGCTAAGACCCTTGAACATAACTCATAGTCCTTGGAGATCTGTTTCCATGGACTACATTGTGGAACTGCCTCCATCCCTCACTTTCAATGCAATCCTGGTCATGGTAGACTGCTTCACCAAGATGGCATACTTTGTACTAACCACCACCAATTTCACGGCAGCAGAGACAGCCCAACACTTCCACAACTGCATCCTCACGCAACACAGAACACCTGAGGAAATCATCACAGACAGAGGACCCCAATTCACGTCAAACTACTGGACATAGGTGATGAAAGACTTGGGAATCAAGTGATGTGTATCTACCTCTTATCACCCACAGACAGACAGCCAAACTGAATGAGTAAACCAGATTCTTTAACAATACCTTTGATGCTATGCCAACGCCAATCAGAAAAATTGGGCCAAAATGCTCCCTATGGCCCAGTTTGCCTACAACAGTAAAGACCACACCTCCACAGGCATGTTCCCATTCAAAGCCAACTATGGGTTTGACCCCACCTGGGACCCCCAGATTGGCAAGAAGGAATCAAACACCACTGGGCGCTCCTGGATTAAACAGATTCACGACACACAAAAAACATGCTTGACCAACCTGAACCATACAATGCAAACATACAAAGCCTTTGCTGACCGCAAACAAACCCCAGGACAACCCTTACAAGTTGGAGACAAAGTATACCTAGACTCCCACAATGTACTCCTGCACGTGCCCTGCAGGAAGTTAGCTCACAGAAGAAGTGGCCCCCACAAGATCACCAAACTAGTTGGTGAGGTTGCCTTCAAGCTAGACCTACCCCCTCCTGGAAGATCCATGATGTGTTCCACCACTCCCTGTTGTTTAAAAAAAGATGAGAACTTGCTTTTCCACCAACAGATCAAGACAGCCCCCCCCCACCCATCCAAATAGGCTGCTCCAAGGAATATGAAGTTGAATACATACATGGTGACAGAATAAACTACCAAAAACCCCAGTACTACGTCAAATGGAAAGGATACCCACTAGAGGAAAGCACTTGGGAACCGCTGAGCAACCTAGCTAATGCCCAAGAAGCCAACCAACTCTATCTGAACAAAAAAAACCAGAAGTGTCACGGCTCATATCAGAGTCTGGTTGGGCTCCCACAGGGGAGGCAGGCCGGGCCTGAAAGGCCATGTACACAATAGGTGCAATCTGTACCAGGTAGTTGAGGGCAGTGGCCAGGGGGCGCCAACTCCCAGTATGGGGCACAACTTGGTCGGCCAGCCCCAATACAGTGATGTAGACAAAACCTAGCTTGCTGAAGTCCTGAGTGGGCGGCGCATTTGGGAGAGGAGGTGCAGTTGGAATCTCCTTCATGGTTGGCGGCAGATCCAAATGGTGTGGATGGAAATACTCCAGATCAAGGGCGCAGGGTGGTTCAACAAGGGCAGAAGGAGTATAACCAGGTGGATGTGGATAGGCTAGTTTGTATATTGTGGTGGATTCACTAATAGATGCAAAGAGAATAATTAAATTTGAGCAAAAATAGAAAATTCCTGCAATAAGATAATAATTTCTAGGCATAAACTTGCTTTATTAAGATGTCAACAGTGAGGAGGGCTTCTCCCCCTCACTACTTATACTTACTGATGATTCTATGGCCTTTTGTTCCACCAGAGAACTGATGGCATCATTTGGAGGTGGATTTTCAATTTTACCTGGAATTTGCGCACTTGGCCAAGAGGGTGAGCTCTCATTGACTGCTATAACATGAACCTTTTGAATTTTGCAGCATGGCAAGTTGCTACAGTTATTTTTAGCTCCCACAATGGATCAATTGCCCAATCACGCAATCAAACAGTTGTGTTCCCAATGTGCCATTTCCTGATAGGTAGATGGCCCAGATTTGTTAACAGGCTCAATGCCAGGGATTCAAGGATTGTGTGCCTCTCAAATCCTGGGCCATTTGTTAGTTAAAAGGGGGGTATTTTTCCCTGGGAAGTGCTTTGTGGGGGTTTCCATGCTGCATGTTTAATCACCTCTAGAGAGGCCAGCTAACTGTCCAGGGCACTCTGGGCCCTGACATCATCCCCTACCATAGTTGAGCTTGCAGAGCACAACTCTTTACTCTGAGACTTATATTCCTTGAGTAGGATGGCGGCATTCTCCAGGTTGGACTCAGGTTCCCAAGTATTCTCTTTGTGGGGGTATCCTTTCCATTTGACCAGGAAGTGAGGTTTTTGGTATTGGAGTTTGTGTCCCAGGATGGCTTTGACCTTGTGTTCTGTGAAGCTTCCTATTTTGATGGGTGGGGGAGCTGTTCTCACTATCTGGTGCAGGAGAGAGGGTCCTTTCTTTTTTGATAGCAGGGAGCGGTGGAATACATTGTGAATCTTCCATCCAGGGGGAGTTCTAGTTGGTATGCTACGGTGCCAATGCGCTGTAAGACTTTGTAAGGACCTGTTTGACAGGGGCTCAAGCTAGCGCAAGGGGCAGTGGTCTTGATGTTCTTAGCGCTGAGATACACAAGGTCTCCTACTTCAATTGGGGGGCCAGGGCTTTGTTTCTTGTCAGCAAAATCTTTGTATACTTGTACTGCTCTTCTCAGGTTCTTGGTGCATTCTTCTTGGCATGTGTGGATGTTGCTAACCCAGTCTTGTCCTTCGGGGTTGTCAGCTTCCTCTGTGGGGGGGGCATCCCATGTGAGGTTGAATCCGTAGTTGGCTTTGAAGGGGGACATACCAGTGGAGCTGTGGTCTTGGTTGTTGTACGCAAACTGGGCCATTGGTAGGTGGGTTACACAATCATTCTGTTCTGAGTTAACGTAGCATTGTAAGTACTGTTCAAGGACCTGGTTTACTCTCTTGGTCTTTCCGTTGCTCTGGGGGTGGTATGCAGTAGACAGCAATCTTTTTATTCCCAAGTCCCTTAGAATTTGGGCCCAAAACTTAGAGGTGAATTGTGGGCCTCTGTCTGAGACCACTTCTTGTGGAAGTCTGTGGTTCATGAATACTTGGTTCCGGAATAGGATGGTGGTTTCCTTTGCTGTTACTTTGGTTGTTGTTGGAATGAAGTGAGCCATCTTGGTGAAACAATCAACAATTACAAGGATGGTGTTGAATCCTTTTGAATTGGGTAGCTCCACAATGTAGTCCATGGAAACTGACTGCCAAGGGCCTTCTGCAATCTGGAGGGGTTGTAGTAATCCTTCTGGCTTGCCTCGCTTAGGCTTGATGCGTCTGCATATCTTGAAACCACTGAGGTATCCTTCAATCTCTGGCTTCATCCTGGGCCACATGTAGGTTCTCTGAATCCCTTTGAGAGTCTTGGTACGCCCGGGGTGTCCTGACATGGGGGAGTTGTGATATTCCTTCAGTATCTCTAAGTGCAGAGGACCTTCTGGTATATAGGTGTGTCTGTGTAGCTGCAGGGTGTTACCATGTAGAGAGTAACTGTGGGGTTCCTGGTCACCAGTCCCCATAGTGTGTCCTGGGTCGTAGCCAGGGACTGGCTTGGAGGAGTTGTCATTCTCCAACAGGGGTGAAGGGTTGGTGAGAAGCTTATACTTGGCTTGCATAAGGGCAAACTCCTCAAGTACCTTTCCAATCACCAAGCGAGCGTCTCCACTGTATACCTGGACTTCAGCAGGTGCCAGCCCGCCTGTAGGCCAATACCAATCCTGGAGTAGTCTTGCAAACTCTTCTCCAATGAATTCTCTTCCTCTATTTGACATCTCCAAATGCCTGGTCACCTTCTCCTGGGCAGATTTACTAGAGGCAAACTTCCTGCACCCTAGGCGGTATGATTCCTCATCCCCTGGGCTAGGATAGAAAATATGGGGCAATTGACTCATGAGACTTTTATACTCTTTTCACACGGGAAAATCAGATAGGGGTTGTAATAGGCGCTTTATTCTCTGTCAGAAGGAAGATCCCCTTAGAAACCTTCTGAGATATTGCCTTTGGGTAGGGAATAAGGAAGGGTTTGTGCCAAAACTTGGAGTCCTTTAACAATATCTTGGACACCTTGTACTTGGTCTTTGACTCCTGCTCCTTGATCTTGGGCTCCTTTGCTTTGGTCTTGGGCTCTGGCACTTTGTTTGTGGGCTCTGTTGTCTTAATCTTAAGCTCCTGTGGTCTGACTTGGCTCTGGCTTCCTATCCTTGGTCTCCTGCTCCTTCTGTAGCTTTGGTGGCCTTTGTAATCCACTTGATCCAGTCCCTGAAGAGTCTCAGATAGCTCTTCCTTTTATAGCCCCTTGTTTCAGACCAAAATCCTCTCTTAGAACTCTGGTTCTTTAAAGCTTAAACTATCCTGTTTTTCTTCTTTTATAATATATTAAACTTTCAAACTTACTTCAGCCAATGAAAGCCCTGAATTTTCTGCTTCTGCTCCCCATTTTTTAGGCTTTAACTCTCAAGTTAAAGCCCTTAAAAACCTGATTAAGTAGGCTCCAGGCCGCAGCCAATCAAACGCCTTGCTTCAACAGTTTTGCCAAAACAGTTTATCCAGATGACCTGTTCCTGACCCTGGTTTGAACTCCAAGCTTTCTTTCTCCGGGTAAACCACTGCTCCGCGTTTCAAACAGTTTTGTCATAATTCCTGTCACGTTTCCCCGGCAAACCTCGAGCGCTTCCACATGTTTTACTTAGGCGATTTTCAATCCTTTGATTTTTCAACGTTTCTCCATGTTTCTCTGTGTTTCTGTCAACGTTTTGCCTCTTCAAACCTGCCTGTTACTTGTCTTTTTTCTCCCCTAGTTGTTCTCAGCAAAATTTGCTCTTTTGCTCTCACAGTTTCTCCGTTCTTCTTCCAGCTTCTTTCTGGTCCTTTTTCTCTTTAATATTTTCCCTAAAAATAACATATAGTTCTAATAAACTATAGGTTATTTTTCCTCCTTTTCTTTTTCTTTATATGATTTTTAATCCTTTCTTAATCATAATCATGCAGTATTCAATCATTCTTTAACTGCTTCTTTATATCCAAATTTCTTCTCAAAAGTCACTAAACCAGCTCTTCCAGCCTCTGTATTCAGTCCAGCTAGGTCATCCTCTCAACTCTTCAGTTCTTCAGCACCAACTTCTGGTCCTTTGGCCATCCTACCCCATGATCTTCTAGTCCTTTATCCTGCCTTCTTGTCCTTCTGCTTATCCTTAACCAGTTCCACACTAGGAACTTCATTTGTTCCTTTAACACACTGAACCATATTGGTCCATTCCATTCAATATGAATTAACAGTTCATCAACTAGCCTTCACTGTGATCAAACAGTCCCTCCTGCTAGTTTTCTCTGCTAATTCCGTGAACCACCTTGGTTTTTTATCTCAGCCCCCATTACCAGAGCTCATAGACCCAGGCATGAGTCTACATTGAACTGGCGTTTGACTGGGCCCTCGCAAGTGGCAATCCACTTAGGCCATTCAACCATAAATCTATGTCTATATGTTGTCTTTACTCACCCAGGTGATGAATTCTGGGCTTTCAGTCACAGAGTAATCAGCTCTACTTCCCAGAGGTCTGATCATACCAAGTTCTGCAGCTTGCTTCCCCAAGCAAGCCACCTTGGTGACACCTCTGAGCATGACTATACCCTCCAGTGCTCACTTTGGGTTTCCCCAAAGCTCCCATGGAGGCATAAACAAGGACACCCTGCCAGTCTGTTAGGCAGGGTGCTTGCTCACAGACCTCCCACAAGTGTATTGGGGTACGTTGAGCCCTCAGAGCTCTTCCCCGCCCTGGCAGCCCGTGTTACCCGCCAGGGGTCCAAACTTACTCTCCCCCCCAGACAGACAAAGTTTCTTGCTTGCTATTTCAGTCTCCACCCTGCTAGATGAAGTATTATAGCCCAAAGCAGCCAACATCTTCTTCTGGGTGGAGGCAACAACTGCCTCTGGTAGTCCTTTGTTACCTACCAGCCAGGCCTTACTTACCCTAGTAGACCATGTTACCTACTAGGGTTACCTCACTTCTCCTAGTAGACCAAGTTACCTACTAGGCTTACCTCACTTACCCCTAGCAGCTCTATGTTACCTACTAGTTTTACAACGTTGCTATCTGACCACACATTGTCATTTTTTAGCATATTGTCTTTATTTGAAGCCAAATTCACCCTTGCCTGCAAACCGCACACATGTGGATCACCACAGTAATCATTTTGGTAGTATCAACTGTTGATCTCTTTCTTTAAGTCCTCCGTGATAGAAATACAGTGCTGATCTACTGTCTGAGCTTGTTGGATTTCTTCTCTTCTACTGGCTAGTCCCAGGAATAGAAGCATTGGCTCAATCATGTTTGGGGACAACAAGGATTTAGTGTTGAATTCTTCAATCTCTTTGGCACTAGGAAAAAGGTCGACTCTTTGGCTTAAGGCATCTGGCACAACGTTGATCTTGCCAGGTTTGTAGCTAATGGATAAGTTGTAGTCTGCTAGGAATAAGGCCCATCTAGCCTGTTGCTGGTTCAGTTGTCGTGGTTTGAAGAAGTATATCAGGTTCTTGTGATCAGTCATGATTCTCACTGGGTGGCTGGCGTCACACAAGTATCTTCTCCAATGTTTTAAGGTCTGAATGATAGCAAGCATCTCTTTATTGTAGATGGGGTAGTTCAACTCAGGCGGAGTGAACTTCCTTGAGTAGTAAGCTACAGGGTGCAGCTTACTATCATGCCCCTCCTGAAGCAACACCCCCCCCCAATGCAAAGTCAGAGGCGTCTGTTTCCACAATGAAGGGCTTATTGTAAACCGGCATTGCTAAGACAGGGGCAGAAACAAAGGCATTCTTTAGCAACTCAAAGGCTGACTTGGCGGTATCATCCCACACAAAGGGGTTCTTTTCAGAGGTGAGGCGGTTCAAGGGCAAGCAGATCAAAGAAAAATTTTGGATGAATTCCTGGAAGAAGTTTGTCAGGCCCAGGAAACTTCTGACCTCCTTGCGGTTCTTAGGTTCAGGCCATGACGTCACAGCCTCTATTTTATCAGGTGTCATTGCAAAACCTCCTTTGAGTACATTGTACCCCAGGAACTCTACTTTCTCTTGAAGAAACTCACATTTCTGGAGTTTAACAAAGAGTCTGTGTTCTTTGAAGCGTTGTAAGACAGCTTGAAGGTGTTTGACATGTTCCTCAGGTGTGCGACTGTAAATGAGGATTTCATCTAAGTAGGCTACACAACACTGGTCCTTGAGTCCTCCCAAGACTATGTCCACCATAGTTTGAAAGGTAATGGGCGCGTTGCACAGCCCAAACGGCATAACCAAGTATTCAAAAAGATCTTGCCTAGTCTTGAAGGCAGTTTTCCATTCATTTCCAGGCCTGACCCAGATCTGGTTAAAGGCATCCCTCAAATCAACCTTTGAGAAGATGTTGGCTCTTGAAAGCTGGTCTGAGAGGTCTTCAGTGTTGGGTACGGGGTACCTGTTTTTCACTGTGATGCTGTTTAGGTCCTGGTAATTGACACAAGGACGTAAGTCACTGCCCTTCTTTTTAACAAACAATAAGGGGGACAAACAAGGAGATTTGGAGACACGTATATATCCCTTCTTCATCATCTTGTCCAAGTACTCCCTTAGAGCAGCTTGTTCCTTCATGTTACAGCTATAGACAGGTCTATGCTTAGGATGGGTTCCAGGGAGAAGGTCAATGGTGTGGTCAAACTGACTGTGTTTGGGCAAGGTGGTGGCTTCTTCTTCTGAGAAGACTGACTCCCAAGATTCCAAACATTTTGGGATCTCGGCCTTGCAGGATTCCATGATGATGTTGTTTAACTCAGGGGTCTGCCGGGGATTCATGCAGGGGACCTCTAAGGTTTGGCTCTCATGAGTGACAGTCACTTGATGGTTCTTATAGTCCAAGTTCAATTGGTGGTCAACCCATCATTCAAAACCTATCACTACAGGTTTGGGAAGCTTCTCCATAACGTGGAATCTGGTGGGAAGCTGCCTCTTGTTTAACTTCAAGGAGACAAACTCTTCACATTTGTGTGACAAGTCTGTTGTCTTGTTACCCAAGGTTACCAGTCGGGAGTTTCCCTGGATTGGTACACCAAGTTTCTCAGCTAGGCTATGTTCCATGTAGTTGAGGGTTGCCCCACTGTCTAGGAGAGCTACTGTGCTCACCTCATGGTCATTATAACATAAAGTAGCATCAATGATAGGATAAGATTGTGAAGCGTTGTTTATTGCTGAGATGGTTTCTCCTTGGGTTCCATTGGAGCGGCTAGTACAGTCCTTGGATAAGTAGCCACTCTGGTGGCAATAGAAGCATAGTCCACTTCTGACATGGCATTGGTACTCTTCAGGGGTCATGTTCAAGCGGGGCCAACTTGTACCATGGGTTTGATTGTTACAGGATTGGCCAGCGTGGTATCCCTGTAGTTGGCTGAAGTCCATGCCTCTGGCTATTGCCAGGAGCTCGTCTTTGGGTAGGTTGCATTGGTGGTGTCTCATCAGGCTGGCACGGTGCGGGTTCAGACCGTTTCTGAAATGCAAACCTGATATGTTGTCAGGAATCTTGGCTGCATCTGCCAGGCGTAGGAATCTTTGTATGTAGATCTCCAGGTCATCTCTTCCTTGGGTCAGGCGGATGAGCCCCATATAGGCTTGGGTCTTGGCCCCAGCAGGGGTAGTTGCAGAGTTCATTCTCTCCAGGAATGGGTCGTAGGAGAGTATGAGGTCTGGGTCTTCTTCAAGGCTGGTCAAGAAGGTTTCTCTGGCATCATCCTTCATTTGGGCAGCCACCATCATAACCTTCTGGGTGTCATCTCTGAAGCTCTTGGGGTGGGCGTGGAAAAAGGCATTTATCATAATCATTCCTTTTCTGAAGCCAGCCAAATTCATTTTGGGCAGGTCAGAAAAGGTTGTGGGAGCAGCAGTATTCTGGTTTGAGGTGAAGATGGTCACAGTCTGGACCTGGGATGGCTTGGCAGCAATTTCTTCTTGGCATTTGTTTATTTCTTGGTCAAGTACTGTCTTATGTAGTAAGCTGAAGTCATAAGTAAAAGCATACAAGATGCCTCTATAATCAAAGAAGAATAGGGGCCCAGGGTTACTAGTTTATATATGGTTGACATACTGTTACGGCCCATATCAGAGTCTGGCTGGACTCTCACAAGGGAGGCAGACTGGGCCTGAAAGGCCATGTACACAATAGGTGTGATCCATACCAGGTAGTTGAGGGAAGTGGCCAGGGGGCGCCAACTCCCAGTATGGGGCACAACTTGGTTGGCCAGCCCCAATACGGTGATGTAGACAAAACCTAGCTTGCTGAAGTCCTGAGTGGGCGGTGCATTTGGGAGAGAAGATGCAGTTGGAATCTCCTTCATGGTTGGCGGCAGATCCAAATGGTGTGGATGAAAATACTCCAGATCAAGGGCGCGGGTGGTTCAACAAGGGCAGAAGGAGTATAACCAGGTGGATGTGGATAGGCTAGTTTGTATATTGTGGTGGATTCACTAATAGATGCAAAGAGAATAATTAAATTTGAGCAGAAATAGAAAATTCCTGCAATAAGATAATAATTTCTAGGCATAAACTTTCTTTATTAAGATGTCAACAGTTAGGAGGGCTTCTCCCCCTCACTACTTATACTTACTGATGATTCTATGGCCTTTTGTTCCACCAGAGAACTGATAGCCTCATTTGGAGGTGGATTTGCAGTTTTACCTGGAATTTGCGCACTTGGCCAAGAGGGTGAGCTCTCATTGACTGCTATAACATGAACCTTTTGAATTTTGCAGCATGGCAAGTTGCTATAGTTATTTTTAGCTCCCACAATGGATCAATTGCCCAATCACGCAATCAAACAGTTGTGTTCCCAATGTGCCATTTCCTGATAGGTAGATGGCCCAGATTTGTTAACAGGCTCAATGCCAGGGATTCAAGGATTGTGTGCCTCTTAAATCCTGGGCCATTTGTTAGTTGAAAGGGGGTTATTTTACCCTGGGAAGTGCTTTGTGGGGGTTTCCATGCTGCATGTTTAATCACCTCTAGAGAGGCCAGCTGACTGTCCAGGGCACTCTGGGCCCTGACAAGAAGGGAGGGCCCTTGGGAGAAGGAGGGGATGGTATCAGGATTGACAATCTGTTACCCCTCAAACCCCAGGCCCAAGGGTGGGATTCAAACCCTGAACCTAAATTCCTGTGAGCTGCTGGCCCATGGACCGAGAGCCCGCCTGCCCGCATTTTTCTGAGATTGAGCCCCTGCAAGCTGAAGCCCCTGCTAAGTCCCAAAGCCAGAATACCAGTACAGGTTCAATTATGATGGTTTCCGGGGAAGAGTTTCTTGAATTACCTAATGGAGGCAGAGAAGGTGCCCCTGTGAACTTCATGATCTTGAAGTCCTCTCAAGTAACCAATCAAACTCAACTGCCAAGGAAAAACCCGGGCTTTGGGCCCAACTCTGTGACCACAGTCAAAAATCAAGAAAATCAAGTGACTAATTTGGACATTCTGACCAATGAGAGAACATCCAGCCAAGGTGCCATTTTGCCGTTTCTGCACCTGGGCCTCCTGGCCATCCGCCCGCATTTTTTCCAATATTTTGATGAAGCCCTTATGGAAAATACTAAGTTTGGAGGCGGGATGCTATATATGCCTATAGATTCTTGTTGTAACTGTGCTGTTTTAGCAGAGTTTTAAGGGGAAAATATTTAGAAATTAGATAATAATTTTTATTGTGAGATAGTAATTATATAGCCAATGTGAATCAAGGATAACAGGAACATGATTGTTGATCACACGGTTGGATGACAGAGGGGGTGGCTTGATCCTGATAATAAGTCAAGCGCCAAAACAAGGTATCCACCATAAAGGATCATCATCTACTCATGTTGTTGGATTTGGTAATTTGAGTTGGCTTCCTAGTCTGGATTCAAGTGACCGGGTAATCAGATTGCGGGTCACAAACCCACTTGCTTGAAACCTTGCTGGCAGGTCAAGCCTATGGTTTTGACATTCTTCACTCAAACCTTATTGCCATTTTTGAATAAAAGTTATGTTATTTTGGCTCACACAGCTATTGCCTTATTTTGTATTTGCTATCTACCAATTCAGTTCAAGATCTCCTGGTCCTCCTGCCCCACTGCCTGCAGTTTTCTGTCCTTCTGGTGTACTCTTTGGACCCATCTGTTTTACCGACTACCCTTTGAAATCTGAATACAAGGACTACACCCCAGAAAAGATACTCAAACTTGATTCTTTGGCCCACATACAATCTGCAGTTAGATACAACTGACAAGGTCTGTGAATATTTTCAACACCCAAGTTGTTCAGAGGGAAATTCAACTATCTTCCTGCTTATGACATACCCATGGAACTGCCTGTGACCCCAAAACCTATGCCCGCTTCCTCATCCAACCATACTGGTAAGCTGTTTGGGATTGTGTACATCACCCTCAAAGGGGTGATTGACACTATAATCCTGGCCGCCGGCCTGTGGTCCTGGGTGGGAAAGTCCGTCTCCTACCTTTTTAAGTTAGCTCCCCTTTTGTGATGGGCATCACCTGCAAAAAACCCGGCCCAAGTTACCCCTGGAAACGACAGGCCAGCTGCCCAAGACTGGATCCCTGATACTCACATTCGATTTTGCAGGTTTCAGGAATTGTTTCAGCAGGAGGAGGAAGATTACCAGGAAATTGCAGAGGTGAGAAAGCAGAATCTATCAGTCTGGTTATTATAAATCTGATTGGAAAATATTGGAATAAGTGAATCATTGAGGCAAGATATTTATTGAGAGTAAAATATCAAACTACTAAGGTAGTTTAGTGGGGACAATTGTTACTTAAAGCCTTTGGGTACATCTTGGTGAGGTGGCCTCCTTGGATACAATATTTAGACAGCTTACAGATACCACCAATGGTGGTTCTGTAAGCTGTTACTTGACCTCCTTTGAGGTCAGGATTTGTTGACCAGCAGGTCAAGGAAGGGAAATTTTGGCGTGGGGCATCTGTGCCCCACTCAGACCCAATTTTCCGTGCCACCACCCACTTGTGATTGATTGTTAGATTTAAATCTACGATCACCGCAAGCGGGCAGGGCTTCAGGCCAGGTTTCCCTGGGTGGTAGCGCTTTGGCTGAGCCACACCTGGGAAAACTATGGCCATGACAAATACAGTACTAATTATCCCCATTTTTTATTGGAAATTTAGATTCCTAAGGCTTTTTTTTAGTCTACCTACAACTTTGAATATTTTATCACATGTTTTTTATGGTTTTTTAGCATCAAAAGTAAATGCCTGCTGTGATAATCTATTTCCTATCTGCAAAGTCATGGATTGTGATGCCGTGTTTACTATTACTTTCATATGGTGTTTTTTGAGATGGCATACCCTACTTTTCATAGCATGATTTGATTCGTGATGAAAGTGAGAGAGCATATTTGAGCGTCACTTGGGTAGTCTAGATGTCGAGCCTTTTGGGCGGGGCGGAATGGACAAAAGGGGGAGCATGCAATCTGGTTGGTGGCGAATCGAGCTTAAGCGATTTAGATTCGCTCGGAGCTTCCAAACCTTTGTTTGGCGGTGATGTAAGTTATTCTTGGAATAATGGTGATCAAAATCCACAGCCCTGATCTTTGATGGGCAAGTCGAGGTGTGGTGGTTGAGAGGCCATCTATTTATAGTGAGGCCAAACCATTCCTGCCGGTGAAGATCATTCAGTCAGCCAATCGTTACCAGAGCTGGTGCTCGATTACGAATGGTTCCCACCAATTAAATTCTTCGTCGGATTAACTGTCGACTGGCTTGTTTTAAAACAGAAATATATGAACTCTTTTAGCAAATTTCTTAAAAACTATTTTAAGGATGCAATGGATAGTTGAGACAAATGGATGTGAGTCTAGTTCTGATCCTTTTTAAACTCACAGTTTAAATATATCTCCCAAACAAATAGACTAGGGACGACCCTAAATGGAGGACCAAACTTGAAAACGCCACCAGTTTAAAAGTTCACGTGGCTAGGCTTAATGTTGGATCACTTTAGAAGATCTTGAAGCATCATTTGAGTCAAAGTACTAGATAGCACCAGTTGTTACATGCGATTTAAGTACTGTTGCAAATCATTGTCGTTTGTAAGTCTTGAATTCTAAGGGGAGTGCCATTAATTAGCACCTGGTGGAGCCAACTTGGTGAAAAGATTGACTGATTCGACTTTAACTAGTTTGACGGACAAACTGTCTTTTAAATGAGGACTAGGAGTATCATGGTTTTTGACGGAGAATCTTCTGGAACAGCTTTGATTTTCTGACAGAGGCTTGCATACAAATTTAAAGTTCTTAATCTGTGGCGCTTGGGCTGAGAGAAGACGATGGAAGAATTCAAGTGCCATCCTAATCCTTAAGAATACTAATAGAGTTGACCAATCAGATCCGACTATGGTTCCACCTGTTCTAATCATTCGCGCAGGATGAAGTGGGCCATGATTTCATAAAATATGATTGGCTTATTTCAAGGCTAGTTTGTCCGCAAAGGCAAAGAGGAGCGTGAGTGGATTCTGCATTATTGGAGGGATCACCCAAAAGTTTGGCGGGATTAAGCAAGAACCTAGATTTGATATTAACAACAGCTTAACTTAGTGCCTATAAAGTTCAAGGTTTTGTTCCAACCTTTCTCTAAAGCCTTTGCACCATGTCAAAGGAGAGTCCTTCCGATTTCCGTGGGTTTGCCGTTAACTTCGGCACCAGCCTGGGCATTGCCCTGCTCTTTGTGGCTGGGTTCTGTATACTCCGGACCAGAGACAAGAACATGTATGCACCAAAAACCTACATGGTTGCTCAAGAGTAAGTTGTTTACTTTAGCTTCCAATATTGATACTTTTCTAGAAAACGCCCATTACCCATTCCTGCAGGGCTCTTGGCCTGGATACCTGTCACTTTACGTACACCAGATGACGTCGTACTCAAAGTGGCTGGCCTAGATGGCTACATGTTTCTAAAATTCTTAAGAACCGTCATGTATTTGTTTTTCTTCTTCACGGTTATCAACTGCGGGATACTTTTGCCTATCAACATATTGGACTATGATACTGCCGACAAGGGCCTGGACCAGCTCACGATGTCTCCCAATAACTTAGACCGTAAATGGGCTCATGTCTGCTGCATGATTATTACTACAATGACTGTCATTTCGTTAGTATACAAATCGGTTCGTGAATATGCTGAACTAAGACAAGTTTGCCTGACAGACGATGGTCACGGGTCTTCGATCCAGGCGCGCTCCTTGCTAGTTGCCTCCATCCCCAAGCAGCTGAATTCAAAGTCGGCTCTTAAAAAACTTTTTGATATTTTTCCTGGAGGTGTCCGGCACGTGACGATCAACCGTAAAGTAGGAAAGTTACCATTTTTGGTGAATAGACGGAATGGACTGCACAACTCACTGGAAACAGCTATTAGTAGATGGATCAGTCTCAAGGTAAAGGCCCAAGCTGCTCAGAAGCCTGTTCCCTCTCGCCCTACCCATCGTTTAGGGTTCCTTGGTCTATATGGTCAGCGAGTTGATTCGATTAAGCATTATATGTCAGCCATACTGAAGCTGAACCAGGAAATCGCCTCATTGCGTGAAAACCAAGCCGATTTCGAACTTCAAGACTCTGCATTCATTTTGTTTAATAATCAGATTGGGGCTCACGTCGCAGCCCAGACCGTGGTCAGCAACCACGTACTTCATTTAAACCCTCGCTACCTGGAGACCGACCCCAGCGATGTGCTCTGGCAAAACCTAGATTACTCTTCATTTGAACTGATGGTCCGTCAGTATATCGGAACGGCAGTGGCAATTGCTATCGCTATCTTTTGGTTCTTACCCGTGGGATTCGTTTCGAGTATTGCTCAGCTGGATAAAATAAGCAAGCAGTTACCCTTCATTAATGAAATTCTTCCTCCAGGCACCTCCACCCGTGCCTCTGCGCAGGCGATGCTGCCCCCTATTCTTACGAATATTCTTCTTTCCATAGTGCCCATATTCTTCACTTTGATCTCTATTTACCAGGGTTTGCCGCGCATGTCGGATGTGCAGCAATCCCTAATGACCAAATACTACTTCTTCCTACTCTTCACTGTGATCTTGGCCTCAACAGTAGGAAACTCGATCGGTGGCCTTCTAAGCCATGTCAAAGAAATCAGGGAAAGGCCCACCATCGTGTTTAATATGCTTGCGAAAGAGCTACCGCCTGCGTCCACTTACTTCATCAACTACGTGATTGTCAAATCGCTTACAAACTCCTCTAGTGAGTTGCTTCAGATTGCCGGCTTGATTTTACGGCGGCTGAAGTTGTTTATTTTGGGTTCCAGTCCGCGCAAGAGCCTCGATGTCATGTTGATGGATACCGTCAGATGGGGAACGGTATGGCCTGAGCAGACCATCATTTTCACTATTGGCATGGTCTACGGAGTCATCTCTCCCTTCTCCAACTTCTTCATTGGACTGTACTTCATGCTGTTCTACGTTGTCTATCGCTATAAGCTGCTGTATGTCTTCCAGACCGATAAGAACCAGTCGCACGGCATGTTTTTTATGAAGGCCATCACTCACATTTACACTGGAGTCTACATCTCTCTCTTCACCTTTGCTGGAATTATGGCTCTGAGCCTTAAAGGCAAAAACGATAATCAAGGCGTCCTTGGCCCCTCCTTCATGTTCGTCATGACTATCATCACCCTCATCGTGAGCGTCTATTCTCACTACTTCCTCCTTGATAAATACGCTGCCTTGGTGAATTTCCTTCCTGTGCAGAAGGTTTCAGCCCGTGACCGGAGCCTGACCAATTACGGCGAAGATGCCTCTGCGCAAGACGTCCATGAGCTGAAAAAGATCAAGCCCAGCGACAACGAGACTGCACTCTTTGTTGAACCAGAAAATGAACCACCCGAGACTGATGCTGAACTCCAGGCCATCTTCAGCCATCCTGCAGTTGTCGAACCTCAGCCAGTGGTTTGGATTCCCCAAGACGAACATGACTTTGCTGATATCGAGAAAGAAGAAATTATCAACCAGTCTGCCGCTTCGCTTGGCGTCACCACTCATGGCGCGACCATGAACACCAAAGGAAAGATTACCCTTTCTAGATTCAGCTATCCTGAAAACGGCAACGATCTATTCTGAGCCGCTGCTAGCAATTTCCTAGAACTTTAATCTTAATAAACTGCCTTCCTATGCGTGAAATTATATCATTCTCTCTTCTGATTTTATTTAATCCCATGTCCTTAAAAAACTGAAACGACTAGATGGTACAATCCTTCCTTTATCAAACCAACACTTTGACTGGGTGGCAAGCAACCACACAATCTCCCCCATTCATACTCTAGCCATAAAAATGATCAAGCCACAAGAATTTTAGCTTAAAAACACAAATACATTGTTCAATAAAATTCTTCTTTTTGCCCCCATAGGTTGTCCTGTTGACACTGGTAGCATTTCATTTTTTACTACACCTGTGATAAGGAGCGCCTTTTGGGGAAGCTTTGAATATAAAAGTAGGAAGAGAAGAAGTATATTTTATTGGATAATACTTTAGACTTATATAGCTTTAGCTGTGGCGGGGATATTAGTTGGATCAAACCCAGGGGCTAGTCATGTGCTGGATGGGTTCGAGTCGCTGGATACCTGGACAGTCATGTGATATTGGTTTGTTGCCATTTCTGGTATGTCAAATGGTATATTAGAAAGGCACCAAATCGGGCAATGACTGGATGTTAGGTGTGATGGCAATAGCCGGAATACTCGTACATCCAGACCCTTGACACACCCCTCCCTTAAGGGGTTACTCGGGTACATCAGGAGGGGGGCTTTGTCTTGACGGCTGCCGCCTGATGTACCTGGAGTTGTTTACTAGTGGGCACCAACTGGGTCGAGTGTTCTCCTTTGCTAGGGCGGAGGCGAGGTCTGTGGTACTTTTTGGTGATGGGTTCTTTGGCACCCCGGAACTTAACCAGGTAGGTGTTTCTGTCTGGTCGGTATCTGATGATTCTTCCTGGTCCTCTGTGTACTGAGTCTAGCTTCTTTCTGTTGCCAGCTAGGACCCAGACGGGGGAGTTGATGGGGAGTGAGTCCTCTGTTGAGGTTACCTTTTGTGCTTTGAGCCTTCTTGTTTCTGCTAGTTTGGCTTTGAGACGTATGTGTTGTAGAGCTGGTGTTTGTTCTACTGTGGGAGGGTTTCCTGGGGGATCTTCACATATGGTTAATTATTGCAGGTGACTATTTCTGGTTTGTACCTGTATGTTAGTTTGAACAGTGAATAGTCTGTCCCTTGGTTGGTGCGGACTCGGGATATTAATAATGCATGCTTCACATAGAGTGGCCATGTGTCTTTGGCTTTGCCATCCATTATTTTCTCCAGGGTTCTGATAAGGCTGCCATTCAGGCGTTCAACTCTGCCGTTGGCCTGTGGCCTGTAGGGTGAGGTTGTGGAGTGTTTGATGTTCTTTGTTTTTAGATTGTCATTTACTACGTGGCCTGTTAGCTATTTTGCTCCATCTGTTATGATGTAGTCTGGAGTGCCGTAGTCTGCTATGATTGCTTTATTGATGAATTAATTTATTGTTTCCGCCTTGTGATCTTTTGTTGCCCAGAAGATGGGCCAACATGTGGCAAAGTCAATGGCTACAATTAGGAAACATTGGTTTGTTTTGGTTTCTGGGAAGGGGTCCCACTACATCCAGTCCCAAAACCTTAAATGATTCAGGGTCAGGTACTGGGTTAACTGTTGGCTGTGGCGCCTTGGTGCTGGTGTATTTTTCACATACTGTGCACTTTTTTAGAACATCAATTAAGTCTTGCTTCAGGTTGGGTCACCATATTATCTCTTTTAATGTGAGATATAGGTTGTTAGCCTTTGTGTGTCCTAGCAGACGATGGTGTCTTAGTATAGTGTCAACTCTTTGTGTGAGTGGGATGTATGGAGTGTGTTTATCCTTGACAATTTTGTATACAGTGTCATTGTCAGGATTCTCCTTTCTATTTTTGCTGCTAGATTTTTCCTTGGACTCCATTACTTTACTTTTGAAGAATTGGGTTAAGATTGGCTCATTTTTTCAGAAAGATTCCTTATTTTGATTCTCCTTTGACTGGCAACATTTTCTATTTTTTATGGTTAGTGTTAAGTTTGAAGCTTACCTTGTTTTGGTTCTGGCCAAGTTTTGAACCACAGATCTAAGTTGTTAGTAATAATAATTCAATCCAAAACCCAAATACCTTTTCTTGCTTTCCTGCTTACGCCAGCATCCTTGGACCAGGTTTTTCCCGCTCTTCTGATTTTTGCTCTTGCTCTGACCTCCTGCCAAGCACCAATGCCCTTCTGTTGTCTCCTTTACATCAGATTCTAACTTTTTAAGTTTAAACCATAAGAAACATGTGTTTCTGCAGTTGTTTTCTTCCATCATTTTTTATAACCAATTTTGGTTAAGTTTCTCACCTCAATTCTGCACCTCAAATACCAAGTAAATAAAAAGGCTTGGTTTTCCAATCTCAACAGTAAGTTGAGATTGTTTGACTTGCACCTCAAAAAAGGTACTTGTTAGGTTTTGTGGCTTGTGTTTTCTTTTTTAATATAGTTAAAATATTTCTTTTCCTTCTTAAATCTTATGATTCCTTTTGACTTTCTACTTCACCAGTTAGGTAGTTTCTATAATAATACACACAATCTGATTATTGATAGTTTTAACCCTCCAACTAGTGGTGAGCAATTCCCTGACTTAGAAATCAACTTTTTGACCAAATCCTCAGTCATTAAGACTGGGTTCTATTTTATTTTCTTAGGATTAATCAACAGCCTCAGTCCTTATTTTACATCTAATAAGCTTCTAGGAGCCCTAGTCCAGTTGTTACTACAAACTTTACCTACCTTTTTATATTTGACCAACATAAATATCAACGGTATTAAAGCTTTAGTCTATAACCACCTTCCCCAAACTATGAGACCTTACATTATCTCAACTTCACATGGCAATATGCCAGAATTAAACTTTTCTTTCTCAATCATACTTTTGTTTGTTTTAGCAGTCACTTTATTTTGCATAATAGCTTTGTCCTTCCTTTTATACCTTATTTAATTTTATTCTTTAAAAATAAGTCCCCTGTTGATAAGAATAATACAGAGAACATTTCCACCTCCCATAGTCAGACTGTTATACTCAATAACATTTCCAAGTTTAAACAATTATCTAATTCTTCTGATAGCACCTTCAATTTATTAGCTTTCACACAAGCCCACTTCCTTGCATACCCTTTTGAGTTCAACTCAGACTCTCAAAAGGTTATCTACCTTGCTAAGCAGCTAGAGGGCCCTATGCGTAGTTGGTTCTGCGAGTCATCTGTCCGAGATCTGTCTATTCTTGAAAGCTACAACCGCTTTGTATCTGAATTACTTGCACACACTGCCGAAGAAGGAACCAAGGAAGAGTCCGCCACCACTTCAAACACACATTTTTTCAGCTGCACACAAGGAATGGGGTCCTTAGTTGACTACAACAAGTGTTTCCAAGAGATACAATCCCAATTAAAGGCCACTCACACTGAAGCTTGTGACTGTTACATGCTTGGTTTGAACTCTGACCTTTTGGCCTTCCTTATAAATCACAACCTTCCTGAAGAGTTGGAACCTCTCATCAAGACAGTCTCCAAATGGGAAAGGAAGTTCCAAACCATTTCTAAGCCATCCCAACCTCAACCAGTCTTCTCCACCAACCAGCCTACCACACGCCCAACAACCAACCTGCGCCCCTTCTCTACCGCAAACCCAACCAATACCTCACCATTCTTGGCCTATAAACCAAAGGAGTGTGATGGATACTGTTTGACTGCCGCCAAAGCTCTCTGCAGAAAATTGAATAAACTGTGCTCGTACTGTGGCCAAGGTGACCACTTGGTGGCTAACTGCCCAGATCCTTGACGTATTCCCCGTTCTAACCCAGAAACTGAACTCACTTTGGAGAGAACAACAACAGATCCCACAGGCCCTTCCAATCAGACACAGGTTAATAACCTTCAGACCCCTGGGAAGTCTTCTCTGCCCTTTGTCTGAATTGTGATTCATGGTCCTGACTCCAGTGTTGAAACCTTTGCCTTGTTGGATACAGGTGCCAATGTGAATTACATAGATTCCAGACTAGCCAAGGCTTTGAAGTTCCTGCCCGGTTCAAATATAGACGCTTGTGGCCCCAACAATCTGCCTGTATCGGCCTTTGAGATAAAGCCTCCCATTCTGTTCCGCCTGGGGAAATCCGCCTTTCACTCACAGTTTGTCAGTTCTGAGTCACTAAACTTCCCTGTTTATCTTGGCATGAACTGGTGTGAAGAAGTTGGCCTCACTTTCAGGTGTCAGGAACGTAAAGTTGATTTCCATACCCATGACATTCCCTGCTCTCTAGACCTCTTAAGAAAACAGCAGCTCCCTGCTAGTTTTTGGAACTTTAAGATGCTAAACTCCTGCACCATCCTACCTCCTGCAGAGGAAGCTCTGGCCAACAATGGTATTCCCCTCTGCATAAGTGGCTATGAGGAGGTATTCAGCGACAAGCAGTGTTGCAATCTGCCTCCTCACAGACCTTACAACATCCAGATCAACTTAACCAAGGGAGCAAACCCGCCCTAGGGTAGGATCATTCTGTTATCTGATGCCAATAATAAGATGCTCTTGGAATATATCAACAATGAACTTAGCAAAGGCTTCATCACTTGCTCCACGTCAGCCTGCTCTTTGCCCATCTTCTTTGTTGCCAAATCCAATGGCTCTAAACGACCCTGTATCAATTATTGCGCCCTGAATGCTGTCACAATCAAAGATTGTTGTCCCATCCCTTCCGCCAAAGCCCTCACTGACTGCCTCTTGGGTAGTCAGGTCTTTTCCAAAGTTGACCTTTGTGCAGCTTTCAATCGGATCTGTGTTGCCAAAGGACATGAATGGAATACTGCCTTTCACACCCCTTTTGGTCTCTACAAGTATAAAGTTATGCCCTTTGTCCTGTGCAACGCACCCTCAACGTTCCAAGCTCTTATGAACAAAGTTCTTCTTTCATTCCTAAACAAATTTGTGGTAGTTTATCTTGACAACATCTTGATATACTCCAAGAACTATTCCAACCACGTTGATCACCTAAGAAAGGTCATGGCCAGGCTTCAAGAATACCATCTGTACTGCAAGCTCTCTAAGTGTTGCTTCTTCCAGACAAGTGTTGAATTCCTTGGATATATTGTCACTAAGGAAGGATTTGCTATTGCTCCAAGAAAACTCAATGCTATCCTCTTGTGGCCCGTACCTAGGAATTGCAAGGAACTCTGTGGGTTCCTTGGTCTTGCCAACTACTGTCGCAAGTTTGTCCCCGGCTTCAGCAGCATTGTCCTTCCGCTCACAAATCTGACCTCCACCAAGGTTGAGTTCAAATGGTCTGCTGAAGCACAGGATTCCTTTGAGCGGATCTGTCACCTGTTTGCCACTTCTCCGGTCCTGCTCATGCCCAATAGCAACAAACCCTTCTTCTTGGAGACCAACGCCAGCAACTATGCTGTTGGTGCTGTCCTTCTTCAGCATGGGGGGATGGTATGCTCCATCCTGTAGCTTACTACAGCCAGAAGCATCTGCCTGCTGAGAAGAACTATCCTGTCCACAATAAGGAACTGCTTGCAATTATCAAGTCTCTCAAGCATTGGCACCGTTACCTCAAAGGAACCTCAGAACCTGTTAGCATCTTCACAGACCATAAAAACTTACTGTTCTTCACCCAAGCCCGCCGCATATCACAATGTCATGGTTGATGGGTGATTGAGCTCACCAACTTCTTGTTCACCATCACTTACAAGAAAGGATCCCTCAACGTTCTCCCTGACCTACTTTCTTGACACCCCACAACAGCTGACTCTGACCCTGAATATGAACGTCTCAACAACAAGGCAGTTCTCCCTACATCTGTCTTCATTAACCAGATCTCTGCAACTCTTTTCAACTTCCCAGATACCTATTCTATCCAGAAGGCTCAGTCAGAAGACCCTGATTCCAGCAAGATCATTCAGGACCTGCTATCCAAAGCATGCCTCCCTCAGAATATTCACTCAAGAACAACCTGCTCCTTTTCCGCAAACTGGTTATGGTACCCAATAAAGACTTGCAGTTGCAGATCACAATTGAATTTCACAACTCCCTCCCTGCCGGACACTTAGGTTACAAGAGAACCTTGGCTCTCATAAAGTCACACTACTGGTGGCCACAGATGGTAAAGACCACTAAGGAATATGTCGCCAGCTGCCTAATATGTCTCAGAAACAAGAATTGCACTACCAAGCAATCTGGTCTACTCTGCCCTCTTCCAATCCCTGAAGATCCATGACAAAGCCTTTCTATGGACTATATCACTCAGCTACCTTTATCTGTAGGCTACAACGCCATCTTAGTAGTGGTTGACCGCTTCTCTAAGGAAGCCTCTTTTTTCCCATGCCACACAACTGTCACTGCCAAGCAAACCGCCAAGCTATTTGTCAAGTATATATTCCCCCATCACAGAGTTTCTTGTGACATAGTCTCTGACCGTGGCCCCCAGTTCACCTCTGCATTCTGGCAAGATCTCATGGCCTCCCTTGGGGTAAACTCCCTCTACAGCACTGCATATCACCCATAAACTGATGGACAAACGGAAAGAACAAATCAGACCTTGGAACAATATCTCTGCTGTTTCATCAACAAGAAGCAGGACAATTGGTCCGTTTTCCTTCCTATTGCCCAATACTCCTATAACTCAGCTTATCATGGATCAATTGGCATGGCTCTTTTCCAGGAAAACCTTGGTTACACACCTTCTTTTCTTCCTGACTTATAGAGCTACTTCTGTTCACAGTTGGCTGCCAAGCTTGCTACTGAAATTAAGGAAACACAGACCCAACTTGTTGCGCACCTCCATTCTGCCATCTTAGACTATAAGAAGCACTATGACAAGAAGAGAATTCCTGGCAATGAGATCCAGCTCAACAACTCAGTACTCCTCTCAACCAAGAATCTACCGGTTATTGTTGTATTCTGCAAACTTTGCCCCCACTTCATTGGACCCTTCCAAGTTGTAGAGAAGATTGGAACCGCTGCCTTCAGATTATCCCTCCCCAAGCACTTCCACATCCACAACATTTTCCATTGCTCACTTCTCCTGAAGTTAAAGCAACCTCCTCCCAACCACCAATCAAAGGTCCCTCCTCCTCCTCTTCAGGTCCAAGGCTCTGAGGAATACGAGGTACAGGAGATCATAGCCCATTGCTCCCTTCAATCTGGCACAGAATACCTCATTCTATGGAAAGGATATGAACTTGTGGACTCTACATGGGAACCTGAGGAGAACCTCAACCACTGTCAACAGTTGCTCAAAGCCTATCAGGATCTTCAGACTAGCAGCTAAGGGGGGTACTGTCAGGATTCTCCTTTCTATTTTTGCTGCTAGATTTTTCCTTGGGCTCCATTACTTTACTTTTGAAGAATTGGGTTAAGATTGGCTCATTTTTTCAGAAAGATTCCTTATTTTGATTCTCCTTTGACTGGCAACATTTTCTATTTTTTATGGTTAGTGTTAAGTTTGAAGCTTACCTTGTTTTGGTTCTGGCCAAGTTTTGAACCACAGATCTAAGTTGTTAGTAATAATAATTCAATCCAAAACCTGAATACCTTTTCTTGCTTTCCCGCTTACGCCAGCATCCTTGGACCAGGTTTTTCCCGCTCTTCTGATTTTTGCTCTTGCTCTGACCTCCTGCCAAGCACCAATGCCCTTCTGTTGTCTCCTTTACATCAGATTCTAAATTTTTAAGTTTAAACCATAAGAAACATGTGTTTCTGCAGTTGTTTTCTTCCATCATTTTTTATAACCAATTTTGGTTAAGTTTCTCACCTCAATTCTGCACCTCAAATACCAATTAAATAAAAAGGCTTGGTTTTCCAATCTCAACAGTAAGTTGAGATTGTTTGACTTGCACCTCAAAAAAGGTACTTGTTAGGTTTTGTGGCTTGTGTTTTCTTTTTTAATATAGTTAACTTATTTCTTTTCCTTCTTAAATCTTATGATTCCTTTTGACTTTCTACTTCACCAGTTAGGTAGTTTCTATAATAATACACACAATCTGATTATTGATCATTTTAACCCTCCAACTAGTGGTGAGCAATTCCCTGACTTAGAAATCAACTTTTTGACCAAATCCTCAGTCATTAAGACTGGGTTCTATTTTATTTTCTTAGGATTAATCAACAGCCTCAGTCCTTATTTTACATCTAATAAGCTTCTAGGAGCCCTAGTCCAGTTGTTACTACAAACTTTACCTACCTTTTTATATTTGACCAACATAAATATCAACGGTATTAAAGCTTTAGTCTATAACCACCTTCCCCAAACTATGTGACCTTACAGTCATTTGATACATGGAAATGTTTTTCATTCCTTACTAGCATATCATGGGTTAGTTAATGTGTGGAGGGGTTCTTTCCTTTTGTCTTGTACTCAGTGTTGTATAGGTTGGGCCAGTCAGGGTCCAGGTGGTCAGGGTGATACTCTCTTGGCTGGCATAGCCTAGAGAGAGCATCAGCCGTGACCAGCTCTGCCCCATTTTTGTACTGGATGTCCAGGTTAAGCTGTTTCAGCAAGGACATCCATTTGGCTTGGTGCCGCACAAGTGCGTTCTGAGTTTTGAAATATATTAAGGATTTGTGGTCAGTTAGCACTCAGACGTTTAAGTGTCCTTTGAGATAACATCTCCATTTCTTGCATGTGTGATATATTGCTAGCAATTCTTTATTGTGTATTGGGTACCTTTGCTCAGTGTTTGTTAGTTTTCTGCTTTTGTAACATACTGGCAGGAAATCTTGCTGCCCTGGCTGGTGGATGCGTAGGACAGCGCCAATGGTGGTGTCACTAGCGTCTGACTCAAGCTCATGGCACCCATTGTTATTAGGGTATTGCAAGATTGGTGCTTCAATCAAAGCTTGCTTTAATAGTTGGAAATTCTTGTCACATTCTGGAGTCCAGATGAATTTCTTTTTGGCATTACCTTTGGTTAGGTCATTGATTGGTGCGGTGAGCTTTCCGCAGTCTTTGATGTATTTTCTTAGGTAAGCTACCATACTGAGAAAGCATCTAACTTGTTTCACGGAGGTGGGGCGTTGCATGTTATTTATGGCTTTTATTTTATCTGGGTCTGCTTTGATACCACTGTCAGAGACAATGCAGCCCAAGAACAGGAGTTCCTTTTCCATAAATTGGCACTTACTAGGTTTAGTGTATAGTTTGTGCTTTGCGAGTCAATCAAGTGTCTCGCGGACATGCGTGAGGTGTTCCTCTTTTGTTTTTGAAAATATGATGATGTTGTTAGGTAGCATAATGTATTTGAGAGACCGTTTAGTGCTTGGTTCATCATGGTGACAAACGTCACGGGAGAGTTGGTCATCCCAAAGTTCATTACTTTACATTCAAACGACCCAAATTGCGTGCGGAACGCGGTCTTTGGTATGTCCTTCTCTTTGACTTCAACTTGGTTATAACCAGATGTGAGGTCGATTTTTGAGAAATTTTTTGCTCCGGAGAGTCTTGCAAATAGGTCTTCTATGAGGGGAAGTGGGTATCTATTCTTTACTGTACTTGTGTTTAGTGCTCTGTAGTCAGTAACTAAGCAAAGAGATCCTTCTTTCTTCTTTATGAAGAACACCGCTGCCCCCACAGGGATTCAGACAGACAAATGAATCCTTTGGCTAGATTGTCCTCAATGTGGGCTTTAAGTGTTTGGGTCTCCATGAGAGAGAGTCTGTAGAGGGATGCAGGTTTGGGCATGGCTTTGCATAAGTCAATGCCATGTTTGAACTCTCATTTGGGGGGTAACTCTGTGAGTTCTTCCTTGAATACATGAGCATATTCATTTAGGAGTGCTGTGAGTTCTGGGCATTGGATCTTTTGTGTTTGTATATTATTAAATTTGGAGTGCCTCATAATGTGGAGGGTAATGTCTTTGGTTAGATGTTCAGAGTCATCTTGATTTATGACTTGGTCAAATACTGTGTCTCTTAGAATGAGGTTGTTGGGTTCTTTGAGAATGTTGAAATTGACTCCATTGCATTTTATTATCATGGTTTTTGTTTTCCAACATACACTGGGATTCACTCGGGTGAACCAGTACATGCCTGCTACAATGTTGTAGTTTATGTTGTTCATGACAAGTCATTTGATGGACGTTTGCATGCCTTGGAGGTCAATTCTGAAGGGAGTTGTTTTGCCTTTGAGTAGAACTTTTGACTTGTCTGCCATTCTGGCGTATTTGAAGTTGGATTTGACAACTGGTATTTTGTACTTGGTTACAAAAGGTTTTCTAACCATAGTGTGTTGTGCACCAGATTCAAATAGAATTTTATGTGTATGAGATTTGTAAGTACATGGATAGAAAAAAAGTTGTGAGCAATCTTTAATTTTTATGTTTATAAAAATGGGGGATTGCGGGACATATGGGATGTGAGCAGCAAAGTTCGTGCCTTGGTACTTCTTCTTGTCAAGTTGGGGGGATACAGGGGCACTTAGGCCTGTTCCCCCTCCTCTTTTCCCTGTTCCTCTGTTTTGAGACCTTTGAGGTCAGAGAATGTGGGGTCAGATTTGTAGCAGGTTACTACTTTGGCGTTGTTAACTTTGGCGGTGTCCTCTTTCTTAGGACGGGAGCGGTTTGCGCTTTGGCTACAATTGCCATTGTTACAATTGAAGTCACCGTTGTTATGGTTGGTATTTTGGCATTTATTGCCATTGACGTTTTCTCTGCCATTGCTGTTTGAGGAGCGGTTGCCGTTGTGTGCAGCATATTCCATGTTGGCGCGTTTTTCAGCGCGCTTGGCTTCTGCAATGAGCGTGGGCATGGAGGTATTTGCCTCTGGGAGGATGAGGGCAGCAACAGAGGGTTTCATTATGTTGATGAATGGTGCTCTGGTGTGTATGTTGTCAGCTTGTGCTTGGTTTTGGATTTTGCAACATATTTCCTTGAATTTGTTGGCGTAAGCTGCAATAGTGGTCTTCTGAGGGAGATCACTGAGCTGTATTGCAATGTCTTGGAGGGATTCAGTGACACGGAAGTGGTGGGTGATGTTGGTTTTGAACTCTTCCAAGTTGTCAAGCTGGTTGTTGGTTTGTGAGCCAACCCAGGTGGCAAACCAGTTAGCTGCGGCCTTGTAGAGGCGCTTGCTGGCCTCCTGGACCCATTTTTTGTGGGAGATGCAGCTGGCGCAGAGTTTGGCGGCTGTGTGGTCTAGCCAGTTGATGACATTTTCTTTGCTTTTACCAAAGAAATTGTCAATATTAATGTATTTGGTGTTGGTAACTTCACCTGTGGTAGGTGGTTGTGTGTTTGTTTGTGGTTGAAGAGAGCAACTGTATTGAATTATCTTGGCGCATGCTTTGGGCATGACCAGACCTTCAAATAAGGTGCATCCACTAGGAATATCTTCATTGATGTTGTGGGCGCGGAAGTACGTTTTCCAGGTATCTTGGGATGTGGCCTGGTTGAGTAAGTGAGCAAAGGTGGGCAGGTTTTGGTCAGTCATTTTATCTTTCATTGGCGTGGTCAAAAACTGTAGTGCTACCTGTGATAAGGAGCGTCTTTTAGGAAAGCTTTGAATATAAAAGTAGGAAGAGAAGAAGTCTATTTTATTGGATAATACTTTAGACTTATATAGCTTTAGATGTGGCAGGGATATTAGTTGGATCAAACCCAGGGGCTAGTCATGTGCTGGATGGGTTCAAGTCGCTGGATACCTGGACAGTCATGTGATATTGGTTTTTTGCCATTTCTGGTATGTCAAATGGTATATTGGAAAGGCGCCAAATTGGGCGATGACTGGATGTTAGGTGTGATGGCAATAGCCAGAATACTCATACATCCAGACCCTTGACACCTGCATAAATTGATAAACAATGGACTTCTATCTTTGTGTGGCTCCCACCCAGGCCACATATGTAGATACCTGGAAAGATATCCCACATGATACACTGTATTTAAAGGATGTATCTTTCAGGATCCTCCTTTTCTCCCCACTGCTAATACTTTCATTTTCTCTCCAGAATCTTGTCACCCAACTTCAGATGAGATTTCAACCTGAGATCTTCATTTTTCACACTTCAATAGCTTTAAAACCTCATCTTCATTTATTACAAACCCCAATTAAGGACAGCATGGTTAAGTACCAGGAATTTCACATATGCTGGTTAGTTTTTAGCCAATTTCTCATCAAACACAGCCCTAGCTATTAAGCCCTCACAATCAAGGCTCAGCATTAAGTTAAGGTCTTCTGGTTTAAATTTAAAGTTCAACATTGGAAACCTGCTTGATTCAGAAGCTAAAGGCATGGCCAACCAAGTTTGTTACCATTATTTTCTTCACTTTTTATCCTTCTCTCCTTTGCTTTACTTGCTTTAAAGAGGTCAAGGGTTTCAGAATCTAGTTCCTTGTTGTCTTCTTACTTGTCCCTATATTAGCCTTCAAGGCTGTGGATCTAGGTTCTGCCACTTTCTGCCATCTACTGAACAGCTGGTTATTTCACAGTTCAATGCCAAATCTGATTCCATCCCTTACCCTAATCTTAAAATAAGTATTGTTGCAACCAAGATTACTCCCCTGCCCGCTAACCTATCTTACAATACACAGGGGGCGCTTGAAGAGGTGCCCCATAACACAACTAACAGTATAGATGATCCTTTGGGTAATGCCAAATTACAGGGATTATCTCATAATTAGGAGTGATGCCAATTCAACTCACTGATCCCTCACCTAAGATGTTCCCAGCCCAAAACCTTATACCAGGCCTGTCACGGTGCCACCCCTGCTGGATCTGTGGCTTCCCAATACAGTATATTAACTATGCTATTCTCCAATAAAATAGCATCCTATTCTTATTCTTGTCCTTTATATTGAACTGTTGTCTTTCTCAATCTAAATACAGAACTATAACTGGTTCAGTTGCAACAGTGGTAGCAGTGGTAGGTTTGATTGACAGCTTACCTTTAAGAAAATTCTCTCATGAAATAACAGAGTGCTGGCTGTATGGCTATACCTCACCAATAGACCTTCCTACTCATCCCTGACAGGGAGATTCCAGAAGGTTACATTGTATACCAGGATCAGTTAGTTCTCACCAGTGTCTACAAATGACTCCACCTGGGACAACACAATGTTAGTGTTATCCTGCCCCATCTGATCTGTCACAGCACATGATAAACCTACAAATTGATTCCTTCACAGGTAGTGTTAAGGGAGCCAATATAGTGAGCTGGATACACTTTACAGAAACCCGCCTCTGCATCTGTCAAGTACTTGAGCTCATGTGGGTTGCCGCCGCGTCAGGGCACCTTGCAGGGCCTGTCATCATATGGTTCACCAACTGGGCTGGTCAAAAACACAATGTCACCTGGGCGGCCTTCAGAGATGCCACCAAGCCCTGCTATAGCAAAACCTTTTCACCCATTGTAGTGAGAACCCCCTGTTTTTCATCAAAAAAACAGGAAGCATCCCTGAATATCTCACTGCTTGGCAACAAGCACTTGCTGCCATCCCAGAAGCCATTACTGATGAAAAGCCATGTTTCTTACCCTCATTGTCAATGGGTTGAAACCCCATATCTGTGAATAGGTGCCTGTGGGGCGTTGCACCTCTATCAAAAATTTTACAAGGTCATTGTAAAAGCAAGCAATCAAGCCACAATGAGCTTTTATAGTCCCAATTATGTACTCTCTCAACCTTGCCCTGCACCTGGCAGCACCCGCAATCAAGTAGGGCGCTGCCAGCAGGAGAATGGCAACAAGCGTCCTTGTGAGGGACAACTTTAGTTGGCACAGATTGATGGTTCAAAAAATCCTGGGAGTTGTAGACATGAGAGGCTCTGCAACCACGCTTGACCCACACTCCCAATCTTTTCTTGCTAAAACCCCCTGCAACTATAGCATACATGAGGTGAAAACCCTAGACGTATCCCAAGTGCACAGTGAAAACCATGCCCTCCAAGCCAGTCATTCATCAAATAAAATCACTCACTTGACCTACCCCTCTTGCTTCTGGGGAAATATCCATAAGCTCCAGATAGACACCAGGGCTGATCACACTATGGTCATCCAAGAATTTACTGACTCCCAACAACTAGACCAAGTGCCCAGCCAATTCAAAGCAGTGCATGTAGCAGACTTCTACAGAGTAGCCATCACCCATGAAATAGTACCCTTCTCAGTAAGAATGAGAAATGTTCATTTCAGGCTCTCTGGACCCAGTATGAGTGGCCTCAGCCATGATGTTATTAAAGGGTTGGACTGGCTACTTCATAATTGTACTTATGTTGCAACCAAGTTCCCAGATTTGCCTGCCAACATATCTTACAATACACAGGGGGCGCTCAAGGAGTTGCCCCTTGACATATCTAACAACATGAACCAATATGATGGCAATATCAAACTGTGGGCACTTTCTCCTAATTAGGAGCGGTATCAATTCAACCTGCTGATCCTGCATGAGTTATTCCTTGGCTCCAAACCTTACATGGAACATGGAACATGCCACCCCCTTATGACCCGGTGGCCTTTCACATATAGTATATTAATCACAGTATTCTATAATAAACAATACCTTATTCTTATTATTTCTGTCCTTTATATTGGACTGTTGTCTTCTCCAATCAAATACTGAATTATCATTGGTTCAGTTGCAACAGTGGTAGCAGCGGTAGGTTCACAACCTACATAAAAGAAAGTTCCCCCAAGAAAGGACAGAGTACAGGCTGTATGGCTACTCCACACCAAGAAACCTTCCTCCCTATCCCTGATGGGGACATCCCTGAGGGATACATTATCTACCAGGACCATTTGGTACTCACAACCGTCTCCTCCTAGGGCAACATGATGCCAGTGTCACGTTGCCACATTCAGACCTCTTGCAGTGTATGCTGAGCCTCCAACTTGAGTCCTTCACGGGTGATGTGGAGGAGGCTGACATTGTCAGCTGGCTCCACTCCACAGAAACCCGCCTCCACATTTGTCAAGTACCTGAGCCCATGTGGGTTGCCACTGCTTCTGGGGGCCTCACAGGGCCTGCTGCAGTATGGTTCATTAACTGGGCCAGTCAAGAACACAAAGTTACTTGGACCACCTTCAGGGACGCCACCAAGCCCTGCTACAACAAAACCTTCTTGTCTATTGTAGTAGGGTCCCCTCTACTTGCTATCAAACAGATGTGCAGTGTCCCTGAATATCTCACTGCTCGGCAACAAGCACTTGCTGCCACTCATGAAGCCATCACTGATGGAAATGCAATACTACTCACCCTCATTGTCAATGGGTTGAAACCTCACATCTGTAAATGGGTTCCTGTAGAATGCTGCACTTCTTTCAATGATTGCTACAAGGCCATTGTAGAAGCTAACAATCAAACCTCAATGGGATTTCAAAGATCCAATGATGCTCCCTCCCAACCTTGCCCTGCACCTGGAAGCGCCCACAACCAAGTAGTCTGCTGCCAATCTTTTCAGAAGAAAAACGGGGCCAAGCGCCCCCACATGGGTGAGCTTCAGTTGGCCCAGATTGAGGAATCAGGAAAAGCCTGGGGGTTATAGATACAAGAGGTTGTTTAACCTCACTTGACCCACATTCTCAATATATCCCTGCCAAGAATCTCTGCAACTACAGCGTACACAAAGTGGAGACCATAGATGTGTTCTAAGTTCACAGTGACAACCCCGCTCTCCAAGCCAGTCATTCATAAAAAAAAATCACCCGCTTGGCCTACCCCTTCTGTTTTTGTGAGAACACCCACAAACTTTTGGTAGAAACTGGGGCCAATCACACTATGGCCAACCAGACGTTTGCTGACTCTCAACAACTAGACCAAGTACCCAGTTTTTTCAAGGCAGTGCGTGTGGCCATCTCCTGTAGGGTGGCTATCACTCATGAGATGGTACCCTTTTCTGTGAGAATGAGGAACATCCAGGTGAAGCTCTCTGGGCCAATTATGGCAGGGCTCAGCCACAATGTTATTGCTGGCCTTGACTGGCTCCAACATAATCAACCATATATTGACTGGGAACCTCTGTAATCACACTTAACTGGAATGAGGTGGGCTTACAGATTTACCCTGTTGAAATAACAAACTGCTTCATGACACTGTGTTTGTCTGCCTCACATAAACCAGTTCCTACAACTTCAAGGGGGGAAACTGGACTTTAACCAGTGTTCAGTGGAAGTCAACTGCTCTGAACCCACAACACCTCCCTCAGACACATCATCACCTCCAGCACTAGTATCACTTTTTGAGGAGTACAAGGACGTATTCAGCAAAACACTGGATCAACTCCCCCCTCTAAGAGAAATACAACATGCTGTTCAGTTTCAAAGGCTGTTGCCCAAGGTATAACCTCTCTTTTGTTTGACGCCAAGGAGGAAAAAACTCTTTGTCAACACCTTGTGGGCGCGCTTGACAAGGGCTTCATCTGCCCCTCCCCTCTCACCATATGGGGCTGCAGTCTTCTTTGTAGTCAAGAAAGACAGGTCCCTTTGCCTTGTAACCAATTACCACACACTAAACAAGGTGACAGTAAAAAAGAATTACCCCTTACTGCTAATTGACAGCCTGGATGATACACTTGCAGGTGCAAAGGTCTTCAGTAAGATTGATCTTACCGTGGAGTACAACCAGGTCCACATTGTACCTGGGGACGGGGCAAAAACTTCCTTTTGCACATGCCATGAGTTGTTCAAGTGTCAAGTCAGAAATTTTGGAATGACCAATACTCTCTCCACCTTTGTCATGTTGATGAACAAAGCATTTGAGGATTTGATTAAAAAATGTGTTGTTGTGTAACTTGACAACATTATTGTCTTCAGTCAAGATTCAACCCTGCATCTTCAACACCTCTGTGCTGTCCTAAACACCCTTTGTAAAAAACAGTTGAAGGCCAAGCCTTCCAAATGCGAATTTCTCAGATCAGAGCTCCCATTTCTTGGGCACAGCATCTCTGCCCAAGGAATAAAGCCTGACCCTGCTAAAATTAAGGCAATCACCAACATGACACCCCCATCAATGTGAGCCAGGTGTGTACATTCTTGGGCATGGTTGCCTATGTGAAGAAGTTCATCCCCAACTGTGGAGAGCTAATTGCACCTCTCACCAACCTTTTAAACACCAAACAGCTCTTTCACTGGACACCTGCCAGAGACCAGTCCTTTGAGACATTGAAGCAGAGACTTACAACCACACCTGTACTACAATTCCCCAATCAGAATTGCCAGTATAAACTCAAACCTGACACCTCTGACAGGGCCATAGGAGGAGTGTTAAGAGTAGAAATCAATGAATGTGTCTCCCTTCCCATGGCCTACAAATCCAAGAAGCTCACTGATTCAGAACAACACCACCCAATCCATGACAAGGAATTGGCGGCAATTGTGCACTGCATTGAGAAGTAGCGCTGTTACCTGGAAGGGACCACATTTTCACCCCAAGTCTTGACAGATCACAAGTCTCTTCAGTATTTCAACACTCAGTCACACTTAACACAACATCAAGCAGGCTGGGTCAAGCATCTGTCCCCCTACCAGTTGTGCATTGAATACAAGCCTGAGAAGGAACTTTTCACAGCTGACGCTCTCTCTAGACTCTATGTAGTGTCTATCACGGGAGATGACGGCTTGGACCCAGGCTGGCCCATGCTCTACCCGTGTCCTGAAGCCACTTGTTACAAAGGCCTCAATTCTGTGACTATTTTCAAGCTGAAGGACAACAAAAGCCAGTTCACTAATGATGCTGGCAATTTCTGCCGCCGGACAGAGACAGGTGAAAAGACGCCTTACATTCCCACCACACAACAAGGAGACACAATCCTGCACTACCACCACACCTTGGGTCATATCAGAGGGCGTAACCTCTTCAAAATTATGAAGCACAAGGTCTGGTGGCCCCAAATGCGCCAGGACATCCTGAACCTCCCTGAGATGTGTGTCCTATGTGAAAAGTACACATCCAAGCCTGTTCCTCCCAAATCAGCTCTCCCCATCAAAGCCATAAAACCTTTCAAACAGTGGGCTCTTGACATTGTTGACCCCCTACTGGAGGACAAGTTGGGAAAGAAATATATCATCACAGCAATCAACTATTTTACTTTTTAGCTTGTAATGTGGGCAACTATCAACCATACTGCCACCATCATTACCTGTTTCATTGGTAAGGAGATCATGGCGCGCTTTGGACGTCCCAAGTGTCTCATTACTGACGGGGGGATGAAACTTGTAGGGCACATTATGAAGGCATACTGTGCCAAGAACGCCCTCCAACAAAAAGTCACCACCCCATACCACCCTCAAGCTAAAAGATGTGTAGAACGCCAAGCTCTCCCAGGGGCACCCAAGCACCACCTGAACTGAACACCTACCCACTTCCCTACTCATATTACATGCCAGGATCAATCAGAATATGGGCTTCAGCCCCAGTGCCTTGGCCTTTGGGACTCCCAATGGTCTGGCAGGGGTGGTGCAGGGAAAGCTGTGGTCTACAGTTACCGCAAAACCTCCCCTCATAACTACTCACTCCATGAGTCAATGGCAAGCCAAGGCCTGCAACAACAAACAAGAACAGATCAAGGGGGGACTAGACACCTCAAAGCAAGGAACATTGTAGGTAATACCATTTACGCCCTCAATCCTAACTCTGCCAAATTGGAACCCAACCACCTTGGACCCTTCAAGATGGCTGCTATCTACAAAAATCATACCTATCAGATTGAAGATGTCCAAGAAAACACCAAGACACTCCACCACAACTGCTTGCACCCCTGCCGCGCCATTCCTACACAAAGACTCTTTGTGCAGACCTTTTCAGATCTCCCACAAGTTCCAATCCTGGTACCTGACAACAAACAGAGGGCAAGGGAGATTGTTGCAACTGAGATTCCCCTCTTGCCTGACAAAATATCTCGCAATACACAGGGGGTGCTCAATGAGTTGCCCCATGACGTATCTAACAGCATAGATCAGCCTGCAGGCAAGGTCAAATTGCAGGCACTATGTCCTAATTAAAAGCACTGCCAATTTGACTTTGCTGATTTCTGCACAAGTTATTCTCAGGCTTCAAACCTTACATGGAACCTGCCACTGTGCCACCCCCTGGTGGCCTTATGGCTTTCCCCATATAGTATATTAGTCACAATATCAATTAATAAACATTATCTTATTCCTAATTAACTTTCTGTCTTTTCATGGACTGTTTTATTCCCTAACCCAAATACTGAACTGTGTCTAGTTCTGTTGCAATAATAATTTTTTTAAATTATTCTTTTTTAACTGTTATTGGGCTTGATATTACATATTTTAACTTTTTAAGACAAAAAAGTTTGTGCTATTATTGGTAGAGTCAAATGGTGGGCAGCACTATCCAAAGAAAATTAATGAGGATTTAGGAGGTATCAAGGTTTTTAGATCTTAAAGAAGTATTATTTTATTATGGAGATGGTTAGACATCTTGGCAGGTTGTTGATAATTAAATGAATCTGTATGGTGACAGATGTGTGTCCTATTGGTGGTTGGCAGTGACAGGTGATGTTCTGTCTAGAGGTCACTGAAGGCAACTGAGGGAAGAATTCACTTATCTGATTGACAAGGCATCAATGACTTTGGGCAGGAGGTGGCTTGAAGAAGTCCTGAAGTAACAGCAATACATTCCTGTTGATACTTGACACTACTGCAAAATATCTACAGTAATGTGATTGGGTGAAAATTGTCTGCTTCCAAGTCCACTTGGAAGGGCTTTTTATAGAGCTAAGGCTTCATGGCCAGACTGTTGTCTGGTTGCTACTAACTCTTGCTAGTCACCCTATCATCCCCAAGCTGCTATCTTCAGCCCCCTGAGTTATGATTCTAAACCTTAATTGTGGTTTGAAATGGCAGCAAACTCTACTACTTAATTTTACCTCTTCAGTATAGATATTCTATGTGATGGAAATCACTGGATAATATGAAGCCATTTCTAAATGATGGGGAATTACCACCCAAATCCACATAGAATTTATGATTAACCACCAACACGGCTTTAAATATCTTTTTGTGAAATTTCCAATTGAAACTCCAGGATTAAGTAGAACAATCAATACTAACCAGAGTAAACCAAGATAAATGACCTGGGAAAGCATCAATGCATCTTCAGCGTAGAATTCTGGGCATTGAGAAGTAACAATTTTCATTTTCCAGAATGGGGGGAGGAGCTACAAAATTGGCTGGCATGAAATTAAAATTTTGCGGCGCCAACAACAAAGTTCCAGATGCTGGGCCCCATCTTCCTGAAATGATTCTGTTCAGAATCAGATTGTACAGGATATACTGCAACAACCCAAGCACAGGATGCATTTTTAAAATTTAAAATTAGAACTTGGGATAATTAATTTTTATTGAGTAAATTTAGAAGGACTCAACTCTTAGAGTTGAAACAGGGAAAATTATTCAATATATATCAGAAAAATTGACTAAGCAATACCACCTGAGTCTTGATCTCCTATTCCTTTGGCATTTTCAAGTAAGTATCTAGTCCAGGTCGCAAAAAACCCTCTTGTGACCAGTTTCTGACAACCATGCTGATTAATGAGCTTATATCAGGTGACCCTCATATTACGTCAATTTATCAACGTCAGTTTACAAGGGGTAGCTGGTTTCAGCTGGCATACTGGAGCAGCCGTAACTCATTTTCAATCAACCGTTTGGTTTAAATCTGTTAACTTGGTCAATTTTGATACAGGTTTCCTGGCCTTCCGTGCCTTCTTACTTGGACGGACAATACCTGACATCATGGAACTTACTGTGACATTCTATTGATATATGAGAGTCCAATATGCTGCTAGTCATTGGGCAGGCTCTATCCTGCACTCAGTGGAATAAAAATTGAGCAGGAAGTGCTCTGTCTAATTTCCCAGTAAATTGTATATTGATTGAGTGGTATTCTGCCTATTGATGGTGTGTTTTCCCAAGCTAATCCTTTTGAATTCAATTCTGGCAGTGGTGAGTCCATCACAGTATTCCTGAATTGTTTTATGTGCCTTCCTAATTGTGTGGGGGCTTCAATCAGCTAATGATAGTTGATTCAGAATGTTTCAAGTTCTTCTCAAATAGAGGAATCTTATTTTTAGATTTATCATATTCCATATACTATCATGATTCTAAATTAACCTTGTGACCCTGTGATATTGCATCTAGAATAGAGGATTTTATTCTGGCGGTGCTCTCTCTATTTTTGTCAGTAGCCATTGTGATGGAGAGATGAATCAGTCAACCCTAACTAATCAGGGTTTTATAAAAGGATGCAAATCATCAGTTTTTTGACAAGCAGCAAGCCAAATTAGGAGTGGGGTCTCAGCATTCAAGATCCTCTTGAAGTGTAACATAAAAGCAAAGTCAAAATCAAAGTCAGGGAAATCATGCCAAGGGGGAGATCAGAACAATAACTTGAAGTAGAAGAAATACAAAGGGCAGGTCATGGGACAGCCAAGGGGTCTGCTGAAAATTGCACAACAGCAGTAGCCAAATTATCAAGCAGCAACACCAGCAGGCCCAAATATTGAAGCACTTTTGAGTAACTTTTTTATTTCTCAGAGTGAGTAAGGTATCGTCAGGATTCAGAATCCTGACAATATTTCAATATCAATTTACTTGATTTTATCATTCTAAAACACAATTTTAAATAGATTTTTATATTGACCTAATTCAATTGCGCCATGTATGAGTGCTTTTGCAGTCTAAATACCTTCCAAACTATCTGTCTTCTTGTGCATAATTGCTGATCCTCAACAATCATATCTCTGCAACTAGAAGGCCAATCTCAACATTTAAAGGCATCCCTGAAAGCTGAGATAAAGACAGATCTAGTGGTGCTAGTTTTAAACTGCTGTTATATATATCAATACACTCTCTAATGTTACGTCCCTCTTGTAGCATTCTTGACTCCTCTCATTTGATAATTGATGAGTATTAATTACATCTCCCTTTCTCTTAACCCATATCCATCATTCTCCTTATGGTGCTTCAGCAAATCTTATGGTTCTTCACTCCTGGTATTGTCTTATGAATAATCCTGTCTTGTCTCCTTCTGGATCTTCTTGGATGGATTATAATTTAATTAGAGTAGTCAATGGTTTGAAGTTCTGGTGGCTCATGGAATCTTATTTTCATACCTTGTTCCTGTCATATATCTAGAAACAAGTTTTTAGAGAGGCATGGGGAAAGTTCTAAGGGTGTTTAGGAAGGGGATGAAGGGGTTTTGCAGCTTCTGATTGGTTGGCTGGAATATTTTCAGCAGTTGGGGGTCCTGCATTGAAATTTACCTCAATGATGCCATAATCCATAACTTTTTGGCTACCAGCGGGTTGAGCACTATCAACGCTAAAGAGTGAATATTGTGTAATTAGTTTACCAACATTAATTGGCACAATGGGGGAAATATCCAGATTTTTGAGGGGCATCTGAGCAACTCCTGCTTTCACCCATTTTTATCAAAGACAGCATTTAAATTGCCTATTATAATTAAGGGTTTGATGGCCATTTGTTGCTGGTTTCTGGTTCTAAAGGGTGTAAATTTCCTTTCATTTGGTGTTCTACCATAAAATTTTGAAGCTTGCTTAAAAAGGTCTTCTTGTTGCCTTAGAAATCTAGATTGGGTGGTGCAGGATCACATATGGCTATCCAGTGGGTTTTAAGCATTTATTTATGCTAAAGTTTACTTTAAGCTATACTTTAGATGCCAAAGCAACCTGGAGAAATACTTGGCAATGATCAGCACAGTTCAAGAAATGCCCAGCCTGAAGAAATGTAGCTCATATATAAAGCTAAAATAAGCTGACCATTTACAAGTATTTTAAGTTGATTCATTCAAAGAGTCAATTAAAGATGTGTGCCAACTTATAGAAGCCACCGCAAACAGGAAATCTATTGTGGATTTGATGGGTGGTTTATGAATAGGGGAAAAAGCTCTGATTAGAGAGCTTTCTACAAAGTAAGTTCCTCAGACCTTATCATGTTTGCTTTGTACTACCTATCAGTTGGAGTTGGGATCAATCCTCAAATCAAACCTCTAGAGTGCCCAAGCCAGACACAGTAATTTTTACTATGGTACATCAACAATTCAATATCAGAATTAGTGAAAGTGCCCCAACAAAACACTTTCCTCCTGGATCAACCCTAAAAACTCTATGAGCACTTATTCCTTCTAAATAGACATGATATTTAGCTTCTTAGATATTGTTCTAGCGGTACAGGTTGTCCACTGCCTCAAAAGTGTTGGCTAATGCTGGCAACTGGTTCGAGCGAACTTTGTTAAGCAAACTTTTGGGTTTAAAATGCTAAAGGCTAGAATTAGTACACTGGGCATACGGTTGCCTGAATTTAAGTTTGCTTTGTTAAGATGTCAGCAATAGCCGAAGTGTAGCATCTATCATCTTTGGAGAAAAGTTTGTTTGCAGCCAAGGCTAATGGTCAAGAATTGGAGTCCAAATTCATCCGATGTAGACGGAGCAAGTCTCCTTTAGAGAGTCTTACCGATAACCCTGGTCAGACTACATGTTCGGGAAACTGATGATGGTGTATACAAAAACCCCAGACCTATTGGAACATTTGTCTCCTTGGTTATTAGGGCATCTTCCCTGGCTACGTACCAGCATGCTTCTAACGTTTTATTTGTCAAGTAGACAACCTTATGTGAGCGCTTTTTAAAGCATTCCAATTACTTCCTCATCTCTTGTGACATGTCTGATTCTTCTCGATATCCTATAAGCACTAGAGTATATGTAGGTTTTAGCTTTGCTAAGTCGAAAGCACATTTAGCAACAGTTGATATAAATTCAGGACTGTTGCCTTTATTGGTGCTATGCTGAATATTTACTTAACGCAGACAAAGAACGTATTTAATTTTACAACTGCTCTCAGAAGGGTTAGATGCATTGTATCATTGATCAAATGCTTCCAATTGGGCCTCTTTAATGTCAAGCTCCAGTTTGAGCTTAGCGATGACATCTTCAAAGCGTTTCTAGACGTCTATTTAAGAACATGGCAGTGTTAGCAGATTACCTTAATAATAGGATTAGTGGCTACAGCGAGATCAGCACGCTTCTTCTCGAGATTGGATTCCAGTTCGGCAATAGCCTCCTTGAGAGCCGTTTTCTGCTCCATAGCCTCCTCGTCTACGAAAAGTTAGCGAATCTTTAAGAATAGACTTGCCTATTTCAGATTCTGAGTCATCGCTGTCACCATCCTCTTCCTCGTCTTCTTCTTCCATCCCTTCCTCGTCTGCTTCGTTGGCGTCGTCCATATCTCTAATCTCGACCGCCCGCTCCAGTTCGTCAAGGTCAAGCGCTTCATTCTCACTGCTGACAACAAGATCTGCCTCCGTGATGAGTTCTTCAGTCGCCTTGGGTGTATCTTGGCCAGCCTGGCTCTCAGCCTCTTCACCAGTAGGATCCTGAGCCGCCGACTCAATCTCAGCATCCGAGTCATAGTCCTCGCGGTCGGGCGCATCGGCAAACTCTAGAAGATTAGGGATGCCCTGGCGTAAAGCATACCATACTGGACATCGAGTGCCTGAAGGTCCTTTAATAACAGACGTTCCAGTTCGTTCTCCACAATCTCAATTATTTGTTTCGAAACTCGCTTGCGAAAGCGCCGCCGGCGTACGTCCTTTAGTGGAAGACTCAAGCCATCAGGCCAGGAAACAGAATCACGGTTTTTAGCCGGGCGAGAAGGTTTGTTCTCAGGGTCATCCAGCACCAGCATCTATTTTGCCTCAATGAAAGTTGGCCTGAAGTCCTACCTGGGAGATGTCAGCCACTTTGATCATGTTTTTGTTGTGGTAGAACTTTTGTGATTCAATAATAGTTGGCATATCAACCAACTTCATGCCTATTTCCTGATCTTTGATCTTAAATATTCCCTTTCTTGGATCTAACCGTTTAAACGAGTATAGCAGTGCTAAAATACCTGTGAATGTAAGGCTGATGTCTTGAATCCGTTCTTTATCCCGGATCATAGTTCTTATTTCATCAGCCATCGAGGGCGGGGCTCGAACAATCACATGCTCCTCAACAAAGTCTTCGTCTTCAATCACATCCACAAAGTCATCATCAAACTTGCCCCTTCCGAAGTCACCAGCACCTCGCCTCCGCCGCCCCCCACGGCTTCCGCGGTATCGTCCCCTTCCCCTTAATCCTCTCATTGTTATCTTGATCCGAGGTTCCTCTCCCGGATTATAGCTTGGCAAGGAACGGCGGAGCTCACTCACCCCTAGTTCCGATGTAGTATGAGTCCGTGAGCCACGATCACGTGCTCCCTTTCTACCTCGCCTACCAGACCTAAAAGTACAGTTTAATTCTAGAAGCAAAATATGGGCTAGTTTTGAACACGTCTTTGATAGAAAACATTGATTTATACCATACATTTAAAAGAAAATTCGAAATGAACTACTTGTTAAAGCCGAGCCATCATTCAGGGTATATGAAATAGGGCAGGAAAAGAAAACTAAAATTTTACAAGTGCTGTCTGGGTTATTTATTTTTTTAATCTAAACTGCTTCAAGGAATTCGAATTCTCAGGCCAAACGAAGCCCAAAAGTTCTTTATTATTACTCATCAGGTTAAAAACAATATAAAGTTATCACAATTAAAAGCGGATGAAACTATGCAATTAGAGTGTCGATTCTCCACAAATCCGCAAACTAAATATCATAAAAATTATTCATTAGTGAGAGTATTGAGAACACTGAGTTGAAAAGAAACTCTTATAAAGCCATATTACATGTTTTTAAAAAATGATCAATACTTCAATACTAATCGACTTGGAAAATTAAAAAAGAAGCCACCTCATACCTAATCATTAATAAAAAAATAAAGTATATATATTAAAATTCAAAGCCTAAACGGTCAACTTGATACTCTATAAGCTAATAAAAAGCTGAAAAAGAACTCAAAGGTTATCTTGAACAACTGGTTCCCAAAGAATAACAGAAACCAAAAAATTATATTTACATGAAATAAATCTCCCAGCCCATCAAAATTTATAAGCCCAAAATAAATCCATGCACTTTTTATTAGGAAAGCATTGCTGGTTGACATACATTGTTGGTTAACTGTTTATGAAGGAAGAGACCTCACTATTTATTTCCTTAGCTCAGTCAAGTGACTATTTGCAGATTAAATCGCTCTCAAGGCTTCAGCAAATCAGACTCAATACTTGGAGCACCCATTCTGTTTATTAGGGGTGTAGCTGATTTGCTCTGTCCACTTTCTAATAAAGCTGTACCTGGTGTAATAGCAATTTATAGATATCATATATTCAGCCTACAGGAGAACAGGCACAGAGAAGTCATCAGTAATATTTTTATAAAACTGATACATAAGTGAGAACTTGACCAACAAGAGTTTGGGTATCTGAGTAAAAAAGAAACCAGCAAGTTGGAAGGTGACTGGCTATACAATCATCCTTAGTCTGGCAAATTTGGCTACATGGTTAAAGTGTCAAAAATGTACTCCCATATATCCTAGCAAATAGTACACAGCTGTTGCTATACATCTAAAATTACTCTCTCTTGGGAAATCATTTCCCTAATAATTGATCTGACTACAGAATAGTCAGTGGTACTCCTGCCACACCCTCATGTTGTACAGGATCAACCATTTTGAATCCTAAGAACACTACATGTACAAGCCCCATGTCTGCCATGATGTACATGGACACCATGTGGCTTGCCATGATACTGTATAATATCCCTCTTCTATATCAAATAAAGGATCATTTTCTTCTTAATTTCTCTCTTTAACTCATTGTATATACTTTTAAGAAATATATACTCAACACAGCTAAAGAAGAAGAGAAAGGCTGTGGTTAAGTATAGGTTTCTACTGTGATCTTGGAATTATACTTGGTCATTTTTGGGATTGATGAATAGATTATAGTCTAGTGTGGGTCAGGATTTGTAATAGTTTGAGTAGGTAGAGCCAGGGTCTCTCATTAAGGAGGAAAATAAGACCAGAAGTATGAGCTTGCTCATCTTCTGGAGTGTGTATCTTTAAGTTAAAACTTTATAAAAGTACAGATTTTAGGCTCAATGATAGCACAAGGGCTATCATCAAGATGCTTGTTTATTTATATTTGAAAATTTGTGAAGCATTTACCTGAGAAGCCTCAATTAAATGTATGACTTGAACTTAGTCTGGGTAAGAATTTGGGATTTTAGAACTAGGCCCTTTTTTCAGTTGGCTTACATTCTGAAGGTTGGCAGCTTATATTAGTGAATGTTTGTTCTGTGTCAGGATTGAAAATTTTCCTCCCCTCAAAACCCAGGCTAAAGGGCAGGATTCAACCCCTGGTCCTGATCACCTATGGGCTGCCAGCCCCAAGGATCAAGGAACCAACTGCCCACATTTTACTGGGATCAAGTCCCCTTGAGCTGAGGCCGCAAATACCTTCAAGGACAAAGATACCAGCAAAAACTTGAAAGCCTTAGCGCCCAATAGAAGATAAGACAAATTGCCTAATGTAGGCAAAGAAATTCCTACTATTAGCTTCATGAGTTTGAAGTCTATCCAGATGACTATCAAGATTCACCACCTGAGAAAAACGCAGACCTGAAGGTCGCTCTCATGACTATGGCTCAAGAATAGAAAGGTCAAGCAACCCTATCTGAAGATATGGCCAATGAGCGGCTTCCCAGCAATAGTGCCATTTTGCCACTCCAAAACCCAGGCGTCCTGGCCACCCAACCTCATATTTCCCAAACCTATGATAAACCTCTTATGGTAAATGTAAATTTTGGCAACAGGGTACTATATAAACTCATGTACCCTGCTCTAAGAATTTATTTTCATTTTTAAATAAAAGGTTATGAGAAATTGGTTTCCCCAATTATTGCCCTATTTTATCCTTGCCATTTATTAACTCAGTTCAAGTCCTTCCAGCCTGCCTGCCTCTCTGCCCACAGTTTATTATCTACCAGGTGCTCCATTTGGTCCTTTTCATTTTACAGGGTACCTGTTAAAGCCTGAATACAAAGACTTCACCTTTGAAAAGATACTGGAGTGTGATCTCTTGGCTTAAAAAAAGCATTGACCAGGTACAGTAGTTTTAAAAGCTATGGCAACAAGCAAAATAAACTCAGATTTAAACGAAATCCAAGTTGCGCGAGATTCAGGATTCAAATAATTTAAATATTGTCGGTTAATAAATGAAATGTCAAACCAAAAACAAAATTTCACTCGCCCATTATACAAAATTATATCAAACATCAAGCGGTGTAGTTCAACCCACAAACAAAATGAACTGACGCAACAAGTGAAATGGATGGATGCTATTCCAGAGTATATTATAATCTAATCAGGATTCATATGAGACACCGACAGAAGGACCAAAATGAAACAAAATCTGAGTACTCTAGAAGCAAGATTACACAAACACAAAACAAAATGAACTCACACAAAATGTGTAGTATGAGCAGCCTAAAATAGAAAAATAACAGTATAACAGTATAGCAGCCAATCAACAGCTATTCAATTTAGGAACAGAGGCATTTTATCCATTTTAATGGATCCAGATTTGTATGGAATGGTTTTGAGAACCTTCTGAATATGGACTTGAGATTGCAATAAAAATAATTCATTAAATTTTAAAATTTCTACTTTTAGTGATTTTATCCTAAACTTTTTACAATGGTTTTCAATAGCAACATCTTCAACTGCGCCAGCAGCCAAGCCAGCAGCAGTCAAGCCAGCTTCAATGGAGGCAAGGCTCAGAATGTGGAGGCACCTGTTTATATCCAAGCCTTTGAGGCGGGTAACAAGGAAGCTGACCTGTTACTGTCCCCTGACCCATATGGCTTTGACTTGTTTGAGAGTCACTTTGCGTCTAGTGCTGCCCCGCTCCCACCCCCACCCCCGCACAAGCTGCCCATCAACCAACCAATCAGGATGGCAACCTTGATTTGGAACAACTTCCCACCATTGCCCAACCTGCCCCTCCCTCAGCCAATCAGGCTTCAGCTCCCCCCGCCCAGCGCCCCAAGCGATGAATTATCACCACCCAAATTCTTCAGGAAGTTGTGGCACTTAACCTGCAGGGTCTGTCCTGGGATCAGATCACTGACCAATTGCAATTTACCCAAGCTACTGTCATGCGGGAATTCAACAGCATGATGAACAGGGGGAATCAGATCAGGGCAGCCAAGAAGCCCAAGAAGGCCCAAGAGTCCCAGATAACTGAGGCATACCCAATAATGCTTGACCTCCTCCAGCGGGACCCCAAGCTTCCCTTGACCCAGGTCTGGGAGCAACTTGCTCACCATGGCATTTGAGTGTCTGAGCGCATGGTGCAGCTCTGGATGTACGGGAAGGTGGCTTCTATACGGGTTCTTACCAATTTTGCCAGCAACCAATGGGATGGCACTGAGGATTCCCCGTATGATCCCGCCATTGAATCCACCCTGGTCTGTTGCTTGACTAGTCTGTCAGATGATGTCATTTTCATCTCCTACTACAAGCTATTGTTAGCTTTTGATGACTTTGGTGAGCAAGGAAGAGCTGCCACTCAAAAAGGAAGGAAGAAGGTCAAGAAGGGGACGTTTATTGGTGCATTTCTGGCTGTGTCAGCCAAGGGTTTTGTCTATTATCGGACAAACCCTGATTTTGTCAATGGGTACTCTTACGGCCACATCCTCAGTGGATTGCTCGACTCCTGGGATGGCTCAAATTCCAAATACTGGGTTTTCTTGAGCCACCAGATGGAGGGAAGCTCCACTGCCCTCGAGGCCATCCAGGGACACGGGCACCAGGCCTCAGTCTACCCTGCCAGCCATGCCGACGTCCATCTGGGAGATGTGGTCTTCTTTAACATGGGGTCCACACTACAGGAGCACCGCCCTCAGGCTTTCAACGACCTCTATCTTGGGGTCCTTGATCACAATTTTCTCTTTGGTTGCCAAATGGTGGCTGACTTGTTTGCACAAATGGTTTTCCAAGTGAACATGGGCAGCCAATCACGTAAGGATAAGCGCCTTTCACCTCGGGCAACTGCCACTTACCAGCCCATCCAGCCAATGACCAATGAGGAGTACAACAAGCGGTATATGGCGGCCATCACGCGAAATCCTCATGCCTCCACCCCCACCACCAACACCCCTAACCCGCAAGCCCAACCCACCCAATCTCAGACCCCCAGGCCAGCACTGCCTCTACGTCTTCCTTCCTGCGTTATTCTGCCTCCTAGGCATCACTCCCCCCTGCCTCAATAAACCCCCTGTTGCCAAACATTTTATATTTTTATTATCTTTTTTTTGAATTTCAATTGTTCATGTTCTCTTTGTTGATAGTTGGTTTTATTCTTTATGTTCAGCTTATTTCTATAAAATCATATATTTACTATGGTGTGTATCTAGATCCTGAACACAGTTATTTTTAGCACCAAACCACAGCCCCTTGTGAAAACATTAACAACAATTTGGTGATCAGCTAAATTTGAATTAGAAAATTATAGTGTTAACTGTTTTTAGATAAAGTTGTTACTGATCCAAATTCAAAACCTTAATGATAAACTTTAAGCCAATCAGGAGCCAAGTGATAAAGTGATTGTTGTGACATAAAGGGTCATATAATAATTCTTTGATGCATGTGCGCTAATTAATATGATTGGCTGGATGTTTTGCCATTGTACGCCATTGCCGCTGTGGCGAGTTGTTGATGGACTAGTGCCCAATCAGCCACTGAGTTAACACTAGTCCATCAACAACTTGCCACAGCGGCAATGGAGTACAATGGCAAAACATCCAGCCAATCATATTAATTAGCGCACATGCATCAAAGAATTATTGAATGTCCCTTTATGTCACAACAATCACTTTATCACTTGGCTCCTGATTGGCTTAAAGTTTATCATTAAGGTTTTGAATTTGGATCAGTAACAACTTTATCTAAAAACAGTTAACACTATAATTTTCTAATTCAAATTTAGCTGATCACCAAGTTGTTGTTGATATTTTCACAAGGCGCTGTGTCAAGCGCCAAAAATAATATGGTAACCAAGGAAACAATGCCACACAAAGCAAATAACACATATTGAGATGAGTGTAAAACATATACGAAATGGGTAAAAAGATGGGATAGTGTAGTAAATGGGAAAATAAAAAGGAATAAACAAAGAGGCAATCATATCAAATAATACAGAATTTATTGGGGCAAGAGCTATAAAAACATATGAAAAGGTTAGTAAAAAATCAATGAGCAAATTGGAAAAACTTCTAAGAGACCTTGACTTGGCAGTTGCCAAAATCAAAGAAATTGACCGCAAGGTCAAGGAAAAGGTGAAGTCTGCCGTCCTTGAAGGGGACAAAATCAAAAAGGTGTCTGCCAAGTCACTCATGACCAAAATACCGGACACACCTGAAAAGACAATAGAGCGCCTACTTAATATACAAAAAACAGTGGTTGAGGGGCTCCAGTTCAAGTCCTTTGCACTCTCTGCGCTGTCTGTCTGGACAGATGACCCTGAGATGTACACACATCTCAAACCCACCAAGAGGGCCCGCAAGGAGGACACTGAGACGCCCACACAGCTGCTTGCACCAAGGATGGCAAAGCCTGCCAAAGCCGCCAGCAAAGAAGAAACCCAAGAAGGTACCTAAGAAAATAAATTTAATAAAAATTCATAAATACTTACCTTTTTTTAGAAGAAGTTGATGGCAAACTCTGCCGGGTCTTGGTTCCTTTTGTTCCCCCCATGTTCTACTCAAATTTTGCCACTCATGTGGCAAAGCAGCTTTTCTTTCCCCTCCTGTCTTGTGGGAGCTTGAAGATGTATCCACGGGTCTTTTCTGATGTCGCGGGAGGCATTGGCTGGGCTTACACATGCTGAAGGGGCATCTAAGTGGGCAGTTACTGCCTACAAAGATGCTCAACTGGTCCGCCTGGACCCGGTTAACCTCAATGGAGTTTACTGTGTAAACTCCATTGAGCTTGTTTGGGACGTCCTGGCAACGCTCCCATTCAAGAATATACCAGAGATGGGCCAGGCCCATGCGGCTGCTTGCTTCTGCTTCCCGGTGGAGCACACCCTATCTTACCTTCTGGACAACTTTGGGCGCGCGGTGGGCAAATTGGCTGTTGCAGAAGCAACAGCCGTAAAGAAGACTAAAATCCTCCTGGCGGACTTCAGGCTGGCCTGGAGTGCCAACAAGACGGGGGTCCCAGAAGCTATGGATCTTACCTTTGGCAAAACAAAACACAAGAAAAAAATAAGCACAGTATACAATAAGCTGTGTGAGATTACAGAAGCCTTTGCTGGGCAAAGGCTTCACTTGGTGGTTTACCTGGGGTTCCTGTTTTACTTTGGAATGAGCGCCAGCGTGGAGGACCTGGACAGGGTCCTTATGGGGATTGACGAGGCCCGACTTGCTCTCGACGGGAAAAAAGTCCCCCAGGTTACAACTCAGTTGACCATGTTATCCAGGACGCCCTGATCCTGGCAGGAATCTATGGGTTTGCGGCCCCGCCTGAGAAGCTGCTGCTTCACTCCCACCTCACCATCCTCCCTTTTACCAGCAGGCAAGAATATTTTAACCAGGGTGTATCCACCGTCCATGGTGTGACGGTGGAGGTTGTGCGCCACCTCTATCATGGGGTGGGTACATACCGCCAAACTCACTATAGGCAATCTTAATAAATTCTCTCTTCCAAATAATTCCATTGCAATTTATAATATTTTTATTATAATAAATTTTTTTAATTCTTATTTTAGCAAACAAGATCTGCAGAATATATCCCAGAGAAGGTCTTAATAAAAGCATAAAAATATATTTCAATAAAATCTACTTCTGATTTGGACACATTACATTAACTTTTTTTGATTATTATATTTATTTTCCAAATGTGATATTAATGCGTTTGCGTAATCCAGTATCAAGCATTTGGGATACCCTTAGATGGCATAATAAAATAATATACAATAAAATAAATAAATTACTTACATCTATTGATGGATCTTCTGAATGTGATTGCGGGCTTAGAAACATCTAAATATAAAATGATTTTTAATAAATCTTGAATAGTAAATTAGAGAATATAAAAAAGTCAGACAAGCTAAGCCTTTAATTGATTGGCTGGTTTGCAAGGCACGCAGGGATAAACAAATCAGCGTGGCCATAGAATTTGGCCACAGTCTCAGCTGGGAGGGTATGGATCTCGGCCTGCAGCAAATCAAAAAAGGTCCTCTGTCCCAGTTGGGGTTTCTCGCTTGACGACTCGCTTGAGCCACCCAAAGACTTTCTCAATTGGATTTAGGAAGGGCAAATAGCCAGGGAGGAAGAGAAGGCACATATTTGCCGTGGCCAATTGCTGGGGGCCCACTGCAATGCTTGTGTCAATTGATGGAAATTCTTCAAGAATATCTGCCACCTTGTGGAGACCAACATTGTCCAGCACAATTACGTTGGTGAAGCCCGGGCTTGTGCGCCTCAGGTGCTCCTGGACCAATTGGAGGAATGATAGGAAGGTCTGGCTATTGTGAGATCCCAATATCATTTGGTAGAGCTCAACCCTCTTTGGACCGAGGAGAGCCACCATCAAATAGGCTGTGGCACGGACTGTAGCACGCCAAGCCATCCTGTCATTGGAGCCTCTGGGGACATACCCATACTCATTGCGCATTGACGAGGCAAATGCTGATTTGTTGATGTAGTAAAATTTGACCATCCCCTTGGCTTTTAGGGCAGTATACGACTCTGCGTATTTTCTCCGGGTCTCAATATTGGCTGGGCTGTTCTGATTGTATGGGGATATCCCGAGTTTTTTTTCCAGGAAAATCACATTCCCTTGACCAAATGATAATAGAAGGAAATTGAGGTCCCAACCCCAAAAGCAGACTTGACCATGGCCTGTATATTTGCCAGTTCAAGATGGCAATCTTGGGTTATCCACTGGTGGATTGCCCATTTGTGCTCCTTTGTGAGCATGGTTGACACACGCAAGGATTTCTCCGCAGCAAGGACTTGATCCATGTTGAGGAACTTGTTGAAGGTCTTTGAGGCGTACTTGGGATCCACCCCAACAATGGCTGCAGCCGCCTTGTAATTGCCTGATTCACACATTAGATTAAGCAGGATGATGTGTTGGATGTTGGGGATGCGCTTCTGAGTGGGATTTTTAGCAGTGGGGATTGACTCATCAGCATTGGGCAAGGCACAGGGCATAGGCACCTTGTTGTAGAAGGCTGCAACTTTCTTGTGCACCAGTTGTCCCTCATCAGTTTGAAAGAACTTGGGCTCCTTGTTGTCCTCCTGATTGCCATTGCTTATGTATGGCTCATAGCTAGTATCAAGTACAGGCTTCACCTTCTCCAGTATGGCTGACGGGACCGACTCTTGCCGGTACACAGCGTCAAACACATACGAAGTAAGTTCTACCTCCTTGTTTCTAACCATTTTGGTAGTGGTGACCTTGGTGGGCTTCTGGGTCAGCTTGGGGACCCGAGGGTTTATGCTCCGCATCCTAGCAGCTTGTGCTTCTTGAACCGGCTGTGTCAGTGCAGCGTCACTATGGAACTCTCCTCTTTTGCCTCCCTCCTGAGTAGGCACTTGTGTTGTACTGAGTCTATTCTTTGACCCGCGGGGGCAACCGCGACCGCAGCGCACAACAGGTGCATTGGTACTCTGGTGTTGTGTTCCTTCCATTTTAAAATTTAATAAAATACTAAATAAATTTTAATTAAGTTACTCCCTAATTTTAATTTTTGCTTTTATCTGAATATGGATATTTAATTAGAGGGTTTCCCACCCAATATCCCAATTATAGATTTTTTTATTTCTTAATTAGTTGTTTCTGGTTTACAACACCTATTTTTGAATACCCAAAATAATTCCCACCCTTTTTCCCAGATTTTATGCCAAATATAAGCACCCAACACAATATTTTTAAAATTTATGTTTCAGATCTTGTGTCTTATTTTAGATGCCCTGGTATCATTCTTGATTACAATCCATTGCACAAACTGCGTGAGTGATTTTGTTTGTGGTTTGAGTTCCTATTGTGTTTTGTTTTTGGATTGAGTTTTGACGCACCATGTGTGGGTGTATTTTGTCACCAATTCACATAGTAAACATATGGGTCATTATTTTAGGTATTAGGCCATTTTCTAATACACATGCTGCTCAAGTCGCAGCATAACACAGTTCGATTTTGAAAAAGTAACTAATTAACATTTTATATTTAAAACATTAATAACTCAATAAAAAATTAATATTTTTTCACACTTTAAACTATCAAAATGAAGCTAAGAATACTATCTTTCTATTGGTATAAAAATTTTAATATATATACTATACTCAATATTAAAGTGAAAGTAATTTAAAAGAGTATAATTCAGATTTTATTATATGATTATATCTAATGATATAAAGTAGATCACTTCAAAGCTAATAAATACTCTTTTTTAATATACAACATATCTTTTTTATTTAAAAAAATTAAAGATAAGATTGAGAGCTTTATTTTCGCATTTTATTTTATTTAAAAAGCTCAATTCTTTAGGATTTTATAATAGATTGAAGTTAGGGTGTTTTTATCACTGTTTAGATTGATTTTAAGGTTCAAGTGAGCTTTGAACCTCAAATTAAGCATTCTTTAAATGGAATTATTTAATATTTTATCATTTTAAAAATATGCGGAAGAGTTACAATTAACTGAATACATCATTTAATTGATTTTCATTGATTACAAAGAGGATATGATGTAATAATAATGCTTAGCTGCTTCACATGTATCACTTGTGCATGAAAACTGGGTATTTAATTAATTCTGCAAACATAAATTCAAGTTCAAACTATAATAAAAGCTATCACACCATTTCTTTCAGAATGGTGTCATTTAGCTTGGTATATAAGAGCTAAAGCACCACAAAGCTTCTAATCCAAAAGACCCCATTCAAAGGCCACATTCTGATCATAACTACTCCAACATTAAGGCACATTTCAGAGATCTGACCAAATTACTGATTCAAAATTCTACCATGTCCTCAGTTAAATTTACTTCTGCCATGCTACCCTTTTTTTCCTTGGGAGCTTCAACAAAAAGAGAGAGAATTGTAATGTTAAAAAAGGCATTCCTCTTTATTGCTGGTGATGATCTTGATAATTTCATCAAGCACTTCCTTACTCAAACTGAATTTGGGAAAGCTCAGTTCCTGCCAACTATTAAAAATCAAAAAGGCAATGAGTTCATTGAAAACTTAAAGGATCTCATGAAATCTTCTCCCCAAAAACATCTCCCAGCCTTGCAATCTCTGGTTACTTCCAGTTACTCTTTAAAAGAGCTTAATGATATGGGGTTTAATATAACCAAAAGTGAGTTTGAATACTCAAGAAAAATAAATAAAAATAAAAATGTAAGTTTAAACAAAAAAGCCAAAAAAATAGTAACTATTCATTAAAAAAAGAAATAACTAAAACAATAATTAAAAAATTGCTGGAAAATTCTTTTGAAACAAGCCAGTTTACAAAAAAAGTGCCTGAAAAATTTTATAAAGATATAGAAAAAGAGATGAGTAATTACTCAACTGAAATTAAATACTCTCTACTTAAAACAAAAAAAGATATATATGAAAATATGAAAATAAAAAATGAAATTTCAGTTTCAATTTCTACTTACTATAAATTAATCCCTAAAAATATAATAAAAAGTAAAAAACAAACCAATATGTTCAATATTTGTAATTTAAAAAATTCACTAGAAAAAAAGAAGGAAGAATGTGAAAGTAAAAACTTACCATTACCAGAATCTATATACAATGACTTAAAGACTATTAATCAGAACCAAGACTTTTATGTTTATCAAAATTGTGAATATAAAAAAGATATTAATGAATTAGATGATGAGTTTTGTGTTGTAGTTATAGATTATAAAGAAAACTTAAAGGTTGGAGGTGGCCCAATTGAGACCAATAATTGTTTTTATTCAAAAAGACAATCTCATTATTAGGGTTTGCATTAGTTTTTAAGGAAAACAATAAAATTAAATATGAATATCATGATTTTTTGTCTCAAATATCATCACACAATTCTTTATTTTCAGGTGAGTGTTTTATAAAAATTCTTAAATTAGATAGATTTAAAAAAATAAAAAATATAAAAGTATGGACTGATAATGGAAATCATTTTAGATCATACAAATTTTTATATTACTTATTTAAAGGGGCACCTAAATATATTAAAGGTTCTATAAAATATAATTGTTTTGTAGAGTGTCATGGAAAAAGCATTGTTGATGGTCACTTTGGTGTAATATCAAAAACATTAAAAGAGAAAGAAAACCAGCTTTATATTAAGAATATAAATGATATTAAAAATATTTTTGAGCAAGAAGGAAAAAGAAAAGAATTATATAAATCAGCACTATAAGGCTCAAATATTTCTCAAAAGTCATTCTTTTATATTTATGAGAGAAAAGTTAGGCCTATAAGGAAAGAGCTTGAAGTTAAAAATCTGCGCATTAATCTTTCATATTTGATGAAAGATAGGAAGTTGTATACTTCACCTTTAACATTTGAAAGTTTCTCAGAATATTCTGAGATAACTTATCATTTGAAATCACGTGATGATACCAGAGAAACAAAAATATCAGAAGATGCTAGTGGTGCACTAGGGCAAGTTCATGAAGTAGGGCAGCTTACTAGAGGGTGTATTTTAAATAGAGTTATCAGTCTTTCAAAAACAACAACCTTTTTTTTGAAACAAACTAAGAATATTTATGATGAGCCAAAGATAGGGTAATAGTGTTTATAGCTTTGGGGCTGCTATTACTCTCCCATGCAACTCATCATAAATATTTTTGGTTTGTAGTTTGTAGTAGCACTTAAGATATTTTCAGTAATACTATAAGTTACAATTTTCAATTCTAAAATTGATGCCTTATTTTTTAAAAAAATTTATTTAAGCCCAAGATCAATTAAAGTTTTGGAATTTGTTGATTGTATTTTAAGCTTTCTGAATAATTTGAATATGAATAATGCAATTAAGTTATAAAAGGATAAATCTGGCGCCTAGGCATAACAAGAAAAATAATGACCCATATGTACACTGAAAGCCAACTCACACCATTTTGTTTGTGAATCCATGTATTTCAGATTGCATTTTGAATGGTTTCGCTTTGCGTGTGAGTACTTTGTTGCTGTGTTGACCCATTTTGCCTATTAGCGCCAAAAATCCCTGTTAACAGAGTGTATATTTTACCCTGCTAGTTGAATTTTGTTTAAATCTGAGTTCATTTTGCTTGTCGTCATGGCTTTTAAAATTACTGTACAATAGACAAGGCCCTTGGTAAGTGTGAAATCCCTGGCTTTTTGACTTGACAATTTGGCCATCAATCTTATTGATTGTAATCTGGAAAGCTACTCAAAATAAATTGATGTTTGGCTCAGACGCTGATACCCTGGCAATATTTGGTGGCACTAAGGCCAAACTGTTTCAAGAATTAAGAATGATCTTTCCTGACCCAAAATCAATAGACCAGTCCACCCTTAAGCCAATCCAAATCAAGTATCCACCTTTGATCAATCCAGCGGTGCAGTAGCACAACCCTAAAATATCCAAGTGCTCCATAGGAGCTGAAAACTTGGCTGTTAATGCACTTTCAAGTGCTTATCTCAATTATCATAACCACAATAGTGGTTAGCCTATGGTTTAACCCGGTTCTACCTACATTGGCTGGGGTTAAACCCCAAAAACTCCTTGATATTTTTTTCATATTTTATTTTATTATACTCTGCAATGGAGTAGATCCCACCCATTAGACATGGGATGAATGGACTGTTTTTCAGGAAGAAAGCCACAATAGCAGCTCAGCATTACAGCTGGCATCACACTTGTCTTAGGATAAGGTCAGGAGCAGAAAGGATGCAATAACAACAACTCCACAATGGAGCATTGGATGAGATGCCTTTTGGGAAAACACTATTCAGTTAAACCCCAAACTTAGGCCGGTCTGGCCCTAGGATTTTTGGGTCAATTACCCACGAGATAGCATTCATATAAAAGGATATTTTTCTAACAATAATAAAGATTCAACTCTTGCTCTCTTCAATTATACTTTTCCTTAAGGTTTATCTGCGTTTATAGATAGTAAGACAGTGTTTTGGTCTGCCTAGATAAGAAAAAGGTATTTTGAAGTTAGTAACTGTGTATTGACGTCCTTAGTCTTCAAACAAGGAATCAATAATTTCTTTCCTAAAAGCAAACCAACCAAATCTCCTCTTTCCAAAGTTGAGAGTAAGTAACTGAACCCAAGTTGTTCAGAGATAAATACAATTCTCTATCCACATACCAGTTAAATATGAAGCCGCCAATCATCCCTAAACCAATGCCTGTGTCTGCTCCCAAGATTTCCCTGGACTACACAAATAAGATGTTTGAGATGGTGTAAATCATCTTCACAGGGGTTATTAAAACTATTATCCTGGCCGCTGGCCTGTGGTGCTGGGTGGGAAAATCAATGTCTTACTTTATTAAGTTAGCACCAATCTTGTGATGGGCTCTGTCACAGTAAATTCCATAATATCATGAATTATTTGGACAAGTAGAAAGGCCAGAAAACCTTTAAAAAAATTGACCAATTTAATGGACTTGAATCAAACAGTTGATAAAAAATGGGTTGCAGCTGCTCCAGTTTGCCAGTTGAATCCAATTCCCCCTGTAAGCTGACATTGATAAATTGACGTAATTTGAGGGTCATCCAATATGATCTTATTTATCAGCATGCTCATCAGAAGTTGGTCACTCAAGGGTTCTTTGAAAACTGGACTAGATACTCACTTGACAATGTGGAAGAAATAGGAGCCCAGGATCCAGGCGGTATTGTTTAGTCAAAATTTGATATATATTGAATAATTTTCACTCTTTCAACTCTAAGAGTTGAGTCCTCCCAAAATTTTTTACTCAATAAAATCAAATATTCCTTGGTATAACTTTTATTTCAAATGCATCCTGTAGTTGGCCTTCTGTGCTACATTCCCTACAATTTAATTCTAAGCCAGATTATTACGGGAAGATGGGTCCTGCCGTTGGTACTTCATTGTTGCCTCTGTCAAATATTAATTCAATGCCTTCCAATCTTGGAGTTGTTCCTCCTACACTTGAAACTGAAACTCTGGTGCTATCTGAATGTCCTGAATTTTATGCTGAAGACACTCTGATTCTCTTGCAGGCCATTTATCTTGGGCTCTTTTGGTTAGGGTTAATTATTTTACTTAACCCTAGTATCTCATTTGGAAATTTCACAAAACGGTATCTGAAGCTGGGTTGGTGGTTAATCATTAACTCTGTGTGGATTTGGGTGGTGATTACCCACCCCTTGGAGACAGCTTCTTATTATCTGGCAATTTCTGTCACATTAATCAAATCTTCTACATCTGAGTTTTTGGAAGCAGTTTTTCATGAATTTGTGTTTCTTTTCTCCTGTTCTGTTGAGATATCTGTGTTTACCATGTTTATTTGCATCAGCTCTTTTCTGAGTTTTTAGTTTGGGCTCTTCTTTAATTTGTGGTTTCCATCTCCAGTAACAGTCTGTCAAATTTATACTTCTGGGAAGTATAATAAACAGAAAAAGGGGAAGGTTTAAGAAGAGAATGATATTTTATTGAATATGAATATAGGCAAATATATAGTATCATGACAAGCCACATGCTGTCCATGTACGTCATGGGGGTCATGGGGCTTATCTGAGTAATTTTCCTCTTGGGTCACAAGGCTTATTCAAGCTGTATTCCATTTAGGATCTGGATTGGTTTATCCCTGTCATAGATGGCTTGACTGATAATGGTGCCACCGGGTTACTAGTTGGCTGGTGAACCATTTGGTGCACAATTTGGTGAACTGCTTGGGGCGTTAATTCCCTGAGAGGGAGTAATCAAAGATGTTGCAACATCTCCCACTGGGGTGCTGGAAGGCGGAGCCTTGGGGATTTTCTTGAGAGTGTCAGGGATACATGCTTGGTATTGATCCAGTTTGGCGTTGGGAAAGAGAGTCTGGAGTTTTTTTGGGCTGTTCTTGCTTTGCACAGGCAGAGGCAGTTGTGGTGCATAAATTTCAGTTCAGTCCAAGCTCCATTTCCTTTGATGAGGTAGGTGTTATTGGGTTTGACTTCCATGACAATACCTGCTCCACACAATCCTGGGTCTAATTTGTGCTGGTTGTGGTTGACAACCCAGATTTTGTCCCTGACTTGGAATCTCTCTTGTTGCAATGGGATTGCTTCCCTTTTGAACCTTTGGCGTTCCATCTCCTCTTGGTCTTTTCTGGCTCATAATACATCAGGGTCACTGTTGTCTGGCACCTTTTTGGGCAGAGGTAACTGTGGTCCTGCGGCTGTACTAACAAGAGTGGGATTTTGTCCATAGACAAGTTCATAAGGGCTTTTGTCCGTATTGCGGTTAACTCATGTTCTACAGACCATGAGCGCTGTTGGGAGCATGTCAACCCAGGCCTTTGGATTATTAGAAGATAAATTACTGAGGGCTTCTCCGAGCATGCTGTTTAGTTTTTCTACTTGTCCATTTGCTTGAGGGTGATATGGGCTGGCTGTGATGTGTTTTATCCCGTTTTTAGCAAGGTAAATGTTGGTGTCAATGGCCTTAAGTTAGGTGCCTCCGTCTGTGATTAAGAGGTCATAATTCCCAAACTTGGCTATGATTTCCTTTCCAATGAATTGTCTCACATTGTTGCCTTTGTGCTCTTTGGTGGCTTGCACCACTGGCTATCTGGTTGCATAGTTGATAGCTGTGATGATGTACTTCTTGTCCTTGTTTTTGCCAGGCATTGGTCCCACAATATCCAATGACCATACCTTGAAGGGTTGTGTGATGGATACAGGTATTACTGACTTGGGTGGTGCTTTGGTGCAGGCGTACTTCTCACAGACGTTGCATTGTTCCAGTACCTCTCTGATATCATATAGCATGTTGGTCCACCAGTAGTGTGTCTTGAGGTATTCATGAAAGTTTCTGCTGTGATTATGTCCAAGGTCTCTGTGATATTGGAGGATTGTGTTAATCTTCTGTGTTGACAGGACGTAGGGTACAATGTCACCACTTGGAAGTATTTGGTGCAGAGTGCCATATACGTTTTTGAACAGATGGGTCATTATTTTTCTTGTTATGCCTAGGCGCCAGATTTATCCTTTTATAACTTAATTGCATTATTCATATTCAAATTATTCAGAAAGCTTAAAATACAATCAACAAATTCCAAAACTTTAATTGATCTTGGGCTTAAATAAATTTTTTTAAAAAATAAGGCATCAATTTTAGAATTGAAAATTGTAACTTATAGTATTACTGAAAATATCTTAAGTGCTACTACAAACTACAAACCAAAAATATTTATGATGAGTTGCATGGGAGAGTAATAGCAGCCCCAAAGCTATAAACACTATTACCCTATCTTTGGCTCATCATAAATATTCTTAGTTTGTTTCAAAAAAAGGTTGTTGTTTTTGAAAGACTGATAACTCTATTTAAAATACACCCTCTAGTAAGCTGCCCTACTTCATGAACTTGCCCTAGTGCACCACTAGCATCTTCTGATATTTTTGTTTCTCTGGTATCATCACGTGATTTCAAATGATAAGTTATCTCAGAATATTCTGAGAAACTTTCAAATGTTAAAGGTGAAGTATACAACTTCCTATCTTTCATCAAATATGAAAGATTAATGCGCAGATTTTTAACTTCAAGCTCTTTCCTTATAGGCCTAACTTTTCTCTCATAAATATAAAAGAATGACTTTTGAGAAATATTTGAGCCTTATAGTGCTGATTTATATAATTCTTTTCTTTTTCCTTCTTGCTCAAAAATATTTTTAATATCATTTATATTCTTAATATAAAGCTGGTTTTCTTTCTCTTTTAATGTTTTTGATATTACACCAAAGTGACCATCAACAATGCTTTTTCCATGACACTCTACAAAACAATTATATTTTATAGAACCTTTAATATATTTAGGTGCCCCTTTAAATAAGTAATATAAAAATTTGTATGATCTAAAATGATTTCCATTATCAGTCCATACTTTTATATTTTTTATTTTTTTAAATCTATCTAATTTAAGAATTTTTATAAAACACTCACCTGAAAATAAAGAATTGTGTGATGATATTTGAGACAAAAAATCATGATATTCATATTTAATTTTATTGTTTTCCTTAAAAACTAATGCAAACCCTAATAATGAGATTGTCTTTTTGAATAAAAACAATTATTGGTCTCAATTGGGCCACCTCCAACCTTTAAGTTTTCTTTATAATCTATAACTACAACACAAAACTCATCATCTAATTCATTAATATCTTTTTTATATTCACAATTTTGATAAACATAAAAGTCTTGGTTCTGATTAATAGTCTTTAAGTCATTGTATATAGATTCTGGTAATGGTAAGTTTTTACTTTCACATTCTTCCTTCTTTTTTTCTAGTGAATTTTTTAAATTACAAATATTGAACATATTGGTTTGTTTTTTACTTTTTATTATATTTTTAGGGATTAATTTATAGTAAGTAGAAATTGAAACTGAAATTTCATTTTTTATTTTCATATTTTCATATATATCTTTTTTTGTTTTAAGTAGAGAGTATTTAATTTCAGTTGAGTAATTACTCATCTCTTTTTCTATATCTTTATAAAATTTTTCAGGCACTTTTTTTGTAAACTGGCTTGTTTCAAAAGAATTTTCCAGCAATTTTTTAATTATTGTTTTAGTTATTTCTTTTTTTAATGAATAGTTACTATTTTTTTGGCTTTTTTGTTTAAACTTACATTTTTATTTTTATTTATTTTTCTTGAGTATTCAAACTCACTTTTGGTTATATTAAACCCCATATCATTAAGCTCTTTTAAAGAGTAACTGGAAGTAACCAGAGATTGCAAGGCTGGGAGATGTTTTTGGGGAGAAGATTTCATGAGATCCTTTAAGTTTTCAATGAACTCATTGCCTTTTTGATTTTTAATAGTTGGCAGGAACTGAGCTTTCCCAAATTCAGTTTGAGTAAGGAAGTGCTTGATGAAATTATCAAGATCATCACCAGCAATAAAGAGGAATGCCTTTTTTAACATTACAATTCTCTCTCTTTTTGTTGAAGCTCCCAAGGAAAAAAAGGGTAGCATGGCAGAAGTAAATTTAACTGAGGACATGGTAGAATTTTGAATCAGTAATTTGGTCAGATCTCTGAAATGTGCCTTAATGTTGGAGTAGTTATGATCAGAATGTGGCCTTTGAATGGGGTCTTTTGGATTAGAAGCTTTGTGGTGCTTTAGCTCTTATATACCAAGCTAAATGACACCATTCTGAAAGAAATGGTGTGATAGCTTTTATTATAGTTTGAACTTGAATTTATGTTTGCAGAATTAATTAAATACCCAGTTTTCATGCACAAGTGATACATGTGAAGCAGCTAAGCATTATTATTACATCATATCCTCTTTGTAATCAATGAAAATCAATTAAATGATGTATTCAGTTAATTGTAACTCTTCCGCATATTTTTAAAATGATAAAATATTAAATAATTCCATTTAAAGAATGCTTAATTTGAGGTTCAAAGCTCACTTGAACCTTAAAATCAATCTAAACAGTGATAAAAACACCCTAACTTCAATCTATTATAAAATCCTAAAGAATTGAGCTTTTTAAATAAAATAAAATGCGAAAATAAAGCTCTCAATCTTATCTTTAATTTTTTTAAATAAAAAAGATATGTTGTATATTAAAAAAGAGTATTTATTAGCTTTGAAGTGATCTACTTTATATCATTAGATATAATCATATAATAAAATCTGAATTATACTCTTTTAAATTACTTTCACTTTAATATTGAGTATAGTATATATATTAAAATTTTTATACCAATAGAAAGATAGTATTCTTAGCTTCATTTTGATAGTTTAAAGTGTGAAAAAATATTAATTTTTTATTGAGTTATTAATGTTTTAAATATAAAATGTTAATTAGTTACTTTTTCAAAATCGAACTGTGTTATGCTGCGACTTGAGCAGCATGTGTATTAGAAAATGGCCTAATACCTAAAATAATGACCCACCTTATTTTATCTTCTTTGATTAGGTTTTTTAAACTCTATCACTCCTTTTGTAACTCAGTATAAGTTCTTGGCTGGATTCTGTAAGATTATACTACAGACAGCTCCTACTTTCTTATACCTTTTGAATCTTAATGTCACTAGTGACAAACTCCTATCAACTATGCTTATTGAAAAGCCTCAACTACAGGATTCAAACCCCAACACCCCGTGGGCCGCCAGTCTGCAGGGCCAGCCGCCTGGCTACCCGCAGTTTTTTGGGCTCAAACCAGAGCAGGATTTGACTTTGGAAAATCCTTTGAAGCTTGATGAATCAAACTCACCTACATCAACACTCCTCACGCTAAAGGTTCCTGTTAACTTGACCAATCAGTGGGCGGGTCCAACCACAGACCCCGAAATAACTTGGTCCCACACAGAAGGGGAAACAGAGAACCTTCCCATAGAACGCGGGCCACCCAGAGACAACCAATCCCACAAACCAACTAGGGAATTTGAGCATTCTCAGTTCAAGCCAGCCAATGGAATAACCCCCGCAATTGATGCCACCAAGGACTGGGAAGACCTGGCAATTGGGAAAACCCAGGCCGACAGAATTTGTGAAAGTTTTACCATGACAGATTGGCATACTTATACCCTGGGCCGCCAGGAAAATGCACATTGCCATCCTTGCAATACAGTGACATAAACCTTTGGTTCAACCAGATCATACTATACTTGTTATTAGTTTTACTTCATCTACAGTCTACTTCTTGCGGCTCTGCTCCCTGTGCTCACCTACCCCAAGTAACCGCGGACCAGCCACCCAAACTTTACCGTCCACCAGGAGCTCCCTTTGGCCCAGTACATTTTATCAAGTACCCACCCAACCTGGCGTATTTGGAGTTTACTCTGGAGGAGATCCTAATCCACGGCCCTGAAGCTAGAACTAGAGAGACAGAAGTCCTTTACAGAGAAGGCACCAAAATTATCCGGCCCCCTCTGCTATTCCGAGACAGGTATAATTTCCTGCCTGCATATTTGGTTCCAATGACGCCGTCCCACACCCCACGGCCTAACCGCCTGCAAGAATCTGTTGCCACTGATGAATCCACTTCCACCCAAGTATTTGGGGTGATGTATATCACCCTCACTGAATTGATTGATTCCATGGTGCCTACAAGCGGTCATTGGGCAGTCCTTGGAAAATTGTTATCTTATATTGTAAAGTTAGCCCCAATCCTGTGGTGGGCCCTCCCTGCTGGGCCTGCGGGCCATCCACCCGCGATTTCTCAGGAACCCCCCTTGGGTTGGATCCCTGACACTTAATCACAATGCCTTAAATGCTTTAGTTTATAGCCTTGCACCACTATGGGCAAGACCTTACAGGTTTGGCTAAAATTTCCATAACACTTTGCTTGGAAGTTGATATATTTGATACCAGAGAAAGAATTTGGCTTACCAGGGCCTCAGTTGTGATTAAAAGGGAATCCCAAACTGCCAAATCCTGGGCAGTCTGTTCAACTGCTAACCACAATGCTGAGAGCTTATTAACTCTGGGAATATCAACTGTACAGCAGTAGGCAAGAAACTAAGGAAGGAATACCAAAAGCGGAGTAGTACCCTGCTGGAAGGCGTACAACTTATGATATACTTTGAGCTCCTCAATAGATACACATACATTATTTAACAAAGGGTATAAAGGTACACTTATAGTTAAAATACATGGATTGCGCTCCACTGCAGACAACAACCATTTGTGAGCATCCTCTAAAACCTTTGTCATAACATGGTAAACTTAATATTTATGACTAAGGCTAGAACCAGAATAGAGTGATAAGGCCAACAAAACTTCACGCAAAATTTCATCAGTGGGTGGAGCAGGAAAATAATCTGGACATCAAAATGACATGACGCAACAGAAATAAGAGACAGATGATCCGGTCTCAACAACTTGTTGCAACATCTTTTATTACTCCCTCTCAGGGAATTAACACCCCAAGTAGATCATCAAATGAGTCACCAACTGGCTCACCAACCAATCAGTAAGTCAGTAGCACTACTATCAGTTGACCATCTATTACAGGGATCACCTGATCCATATCCTAAGTAGAACACAACTTGAATAAACCTTGTGACTTAAGAGAAACATTACTCAGATAAGCCCCATGACTTCCATGATGTACATGGACAGCATGTGGCTTGTCATGATACTATATACTTGCCTATATTCATATTCAATAAAATATCATTCTCTTCTTAAATCTTCCCCTTATCTCGTTTATTATACTTCTCAGAATTATATACACAACAGTGGTAGAACAATTAGGTTACCTATACCTACCCAACTCAAAGAAAAATTCCTCCTAAGAAAAGAACCCAAGCAATGGTACTCCCTAACAGCTAGAGACTACAAGGAAGAACAAGACATTCCTGCAGGCTTTGTTATCTAAAATAACGTCCTTGTACCCATTAAACAATACAACACTCTCAAAGCCCGCAGATTGTTACCCACAGCGCCAACCACAACAGCACCACAGCAGCCTGAGATACCCAATATTGTATTTCAGCGTCTGTGTACAGCTGAAATTGGTGCCTTTGTGGGACTGCGCTGGGAAAACGCCTCTCTTTGGATTAAGAGTACTGAAAGTAAGTTCAAACAAGTGGACTATTCTCAAAGACTCTGAGTCAGCAAGATTGCCCTTTGCGTCACAGGAACTTCTTCACATTTTTTAACCAAATGGCTAGCCCAACACCCTGACCAGAAGGAGAATTAGGAAATGTTCAAGGCATTCCTCAAAATGTTCTCCATGAAGGACTTGCACATGGTGATTATGACCAAACTTTGAACCTTCAAAATGACAGGAACCATCAAATAACACATCACCACATACAAAGGACTACATGACTGTGCGCCCAACACCATCAACTTTGATGAACCTGGACTACGCCTGGACTTCTACAATGGCCTTCCCACACACATTAGATGTCATTTCAACATGACCCGCTGTAAGAACCTCAAGGATGTATTCCTAGAAGGAAAACACGCAGCTCAGAAGTCTGACAATCTACATGCCACCAACAAGCGCAAGGAAAACCCTGCAGCCAAGAAGGTCCTTGACCCAATAAACAAAACAACCGGGCCAACAACACCCATCCTCAAACTGGAAATTGCACTGCACAAGCCAATCAGGTAAGCACTGAAGATACCAACCAGGAGGGAAAATCTCAGGGGAGTGCTTAGGTGATCTGCCCTCCCCCACTTTACAAGACTTGTACAGGGACCAGAATGTGGATTCAATCACCATGATGCAAGTACCCTTCAGCAAACCTCTACTGTTTGCTGCCCAAACTGGAAATAAACTCCTCACTTATCATTTCTGTTTTTTCAGATATCAGGGCACCACACTATTTGACACTGGGGCAGACCAATCCCTAGTCAACAAGAAATTTTCTGACCTCATGAAACTACCTACCACCCAAAGCAATGTCAGGAGAGTCATCATGGTGGATAAAAGAAGCACACCAGTCACTCAAGAGGCAAAACCTTTCTGCACCCAAATTGGAGATGTGCAAACCACGCTCAGTGGCCCAATCATACTAATCCTCAAGTATGATGTTATACTTGGCCTGGACTGGATGAGAAAGACCAAATCTCACATTGACTGGGATAGTGCTACCCTTGCCATAAAACAAGGAGAAATGCATCACCATGTTTACCCAACTCACCTTGATATGCTTATGAGGAATCATGTATTTGTGAAAATCATGGAAACAGAAGAGAAAAAACCCTAGCAAAATCAATTGGAGTACCTGCACATAAAGGGTCATCCACTTTAAAAATACAGAGACTTGACATGAAAAGGACCCCATCCAAGACCAGCTAGTTAACAAGTTCCCCACTGTCTTTCAAGAAACACTGCAAGGACTACCTCCTGACTGCAGCATACAGCACAAAATTGACCTCAAAGGGTGTACCTAAAGCACAACCCATCTACTGCCTCAACCCACAAGAAGACAATGCCCTAAAAGCATACCTTGACAAAGCACTCAAAAAGGGACTCATATAACCATCAAAGTCACCTTTTGGTGCTGCTGTCTTCTTTTTGGCAAAGAAAGATGGAGGACTCTGCCTGGTCACCAACTACAGAGTGCTCAACAAGGTCACAATTAAGAACATGTTTCCCCTGCCTCTAATTGACAACCTTTTTAACACCCTGGGAGGGTCCCAAATCTTCACAAAGATTGATTTGACAGAAGGTTACCACCAAATTTGCGTGAAACCTGAAGACATTCCAAAGACTGCATCTAGAACTAAATATGGATCCTTTGAATATTTTGTTCTCAACTTTGGCATGACAAACGCTCCCAGTACCTTTGTGACCTTCATAAACAAAGTTTTCAAGGAACACATCAGAAAATGAGCAATCATCTACCTGGACAACATCATCATTTACAGTCCCAACCTGAAACAACACAGGAAAGACGTCTTCATGGTCATCTGTACCCTGAAGAGAACCAATTGTTTTCAAAATTGTCAAAGTGCAAGCTCTTCTCAACAGAACTCCCATTCCTCAGTCACATTATCAGCAAGGACGGAATCAAACCAGACCCAGACAAGATATGTGCCATAACCAAGATGCCAGACCCAATAAATAAGAGTGAAATCTGCATCTTCCTTGCAATGGTAGCCTATTTAAGAAGGTTCATCCCTGACTGGGGTGCCCTAACAGCCCCCCTGTCTGCCATCACGGGAAAAACAACCAAGTTTGTCTGGACACTGCTACGTGATCAACACTTCTGCCAACTGAAGGAACTCATGGCCACCGCCCCTATCCTCCAATACCCAAATTGTGAAGTAATCTATGAGCTATAAACTTATGCTTCTGATTATGCCATAGGAGGAGTACTCCGTACCCAAACAGCAGACAAAGACTTCCTCCCTGTGGCATATGAATCAAGGAAGTTATCAGGCGGCAAACAAAGATACCCCATACACAACAAGGAATTGATAGCCATCATACACTGCCTCATAAAGTGGTGATGCTATTTGGAAGGAGTGTCAGGAAGCCATTCATAGTTAGAGGCATTGGGCAGCTTGGAGTGAGGTGTGGCCAAGCCGGCGGGTAAGGCCCACCATAGAATTGGTGCTAACTTGATAATGTAAGATACAGATTGCCCAAGCAAGGACCAGGGTCTGGAGTTGGGGACCATGGAATCCACTAATCCTGTCAAAGTAATGTAGAGTACTCCAAACAGTTGGGTAGAGGTGGTCTTGTCTGCAGCAGTAGGTTCCAGTGGGCGGTCTGGTCTTGGGGTTAATGGTGGAGTCATGGGAACAAAGTATGCTGGTAGGTAGTTGTACTTGTCCTTGAAAAATGAGGGTGATATATTGATCCTCTTTCCTTTGTGTCCTATGTATTTGGTACTTCTAGTCCTTGCCAACGGTTTGGCAATGAGGATGGTTTCCAAGTTGTACTCTGAATAGGCCAGGTTAGGCGGGTATTCAGTAAAGTGCACAGGTCCAAAGGGGGCTCCCGGGATGGTATAATGCCTGGGGTAGTTTGGCAGGTTGGTCTCTGGAGGGGGCAGCGGCCTGGTTATCTACTTGGCCGTAATTAAGATGGAAGATCACTAAGACTAGATAGGGTAGAATTTGTTTGAACCAAAGGTTCATAAACTTTATTATCAAAAATGACAATGTGGTCATCACCACACTGCCAGCGTTTTTATACCATGTGATTTTGCTTCTTTGCTTTTTGCAGGCTTCAGGTCCATGGGCGGTTTGCCAGTAGGGCATGGATCTTGGCTTAGGGTCTGGAGGGCATCAGGTTCTGGTTGGGTACACTCTGGCAAACAGTGGTGACAATGCTTAATTTTGCCGCTTTGGTTCACCATGTCACCTGAGCAGGCTAATTGCATTTCTCTTTCTGGACTGGGGACTGGCAAAAGTTGGTGCTTATTGGCAGGGCTAGTAGTGGACCTCGCCCAAGCCACGGCTTCTGCGTAGGTCTGGGCCCTCAGTGGCACTGGTTTGGCGGTTCTTGGCTGGACTGGCTCTGGGGAACAGAAGTGGCAGTGCTTTGTTTTACTGTTGTTGTTCACCATATCATCTGAGTTGGCCAATTGCAATACTTTTTCTGGACTGGAGACTGGCAACAGCTGGTGTTTGTTGGCAGGGCTAGCAGCAGGTCTTTTCCCAATCTCCTTTAGACAAACTACATTTCCTGCATAGGTATGGGTCTCTTTTGGCACCGGTTTGGCAGCAATCTGGCAACCATTTGGGGAATCCTCAGTATTAGGCCAGCAGGTTGCGGGGCAACTTAACAATTTGAGTCTGTGACTTAATGGATTGGCGGGTCCTGGACCATCCTGGGGGTACAATCTGCCTTCAGGGGACTGGGGTTTGACTCTTGGGTTTTTAATACAAGTATTGAAATGTCATTCATGACAAGGAGCCCAAATGTTCAAGGTACTCACTGACCACAAGTTGCTGGTATTCTTCAAAAAACAACATCATTTGTCAAGGAGACAAGCTGAATGGATAAGTCTCATACAGAGATACCCCATGCAAATCAAATATAAGCCAGGCAAGGAAATGCTTACTGCAGATGCCCTGTCAAGGCTATACAGCAAACATATCTTCTGCACTGATGGTAACCCCAACTGGCCCATGTTAATCATGGAGAATCTCCAGGTAGGGTTCCCACCTGGCACCCCAATGGACATCCAAGAGAAGGTCCTTAAGAACAAACATCTGGGTCATTATTTTAGGTATTAGGCCATTTTCTAATACACATGCTGCTCAAGTCGCAGCATAACACAGTTCGATTTTGAAAAAGTAACTAATTAACATTTTATATTTAAAACATTAATAACTCAATAAAAAATTAATATTTTTTCACACTTTAAACTATCAAAATGAAGCTAAGAATACTATCTTTCTATTGGTATAAAAATTTTAATATATATACTATACTCAATATTAAAGTGAAAGTAATTTAAAAGAGTATAATTCAGATTTTATTATATGATTATATCTAATGATATAAAGTAGATCACTTCAAAGCTAATAAATACTCTTTTTTAATATACAACATATCTTTTTTATTTAAAAAAATTAAAGATAAGATTGAGAGCTTTATTTTCGCATTTTATTTTATTTAAAAAGCTCAATTCTTTAGGATTTTATAATAGATTGAAGTTAGGGTGTTTTTATCACTGTTTAGATTGATTTTAAGGTTCAAGTGAGCTTTGAACCTCAAATTAAGCATTCTTTAAATGGAATTATTTAATATTTTATCATTTTAAAAATATGCGGAAGAGTTACAATTAACTGAATACATCATTTAATTGATTTTCATTGATTACAAAGAGGATATGATGTAATAATAATGCTTAGCTGCTTCACATGTATCACTTGTGCATGAAAACTGGGTATTTAATTAATTCTGCAAACATAAATTCAAGTTCAAACTATAATAAAAGCTATCACACCATTTCTTTCAGAATGGTGTCATTTAGCTTGGTATATAAGAGCTAAAGCACCACAAAGCTTCTAATCCAAAAGACCCCATTCAAAGGCCACATTCTGATCATAACTACTCCAACATTAAGGCACATTTCAGAGATCTGACCAAATTACTGATTCAAAATTCTACCATGTCCTCAGTTAAATTTACTTCTGCCATGCTACCCTTTTTTTCCTTGGGAGCTTCAACAAAAAGAGAGAGAATTGTAATGTTAAAAAAGGCATTCCTCTTTATTGCTGGTGATGATCTTGATAATTTCATCAAGCACTTCCTTACTCAAACTGAATTTGGGAAAGCTCAGTTCCTGCCAACTATTAAAAATCAAAAAGGCAATGAGTTCATTGAAAACTTAAAGGATCTCATGAAATCTTCTCCCCAAAAACATCTCCCAGCCTTGCAATCTCTGGTTACTTCCAGTTACTCTTTAAAAGAGCTTAATGATATGGGGTTTAATATAACCAAAAGTGAGTTTGAATACTCAAGAAAAATAAATAAAAATAAAAATGTAAGTTTAAACAAAAAAGCCAAAAAAATAGTAACTATTCATTAAAAAAAGAAATAACTAAAACAATAATTAAAAAATTGCTGGAAAATTCTTTTGAAACAAGCCAGTTTACAAAAAAAGTGCCTGAAAAATTTTATAAAGATATAGAAAAAGAGATGAGTAATTACTCAACTGAAATTAAATACTCTCTACTTAAAACAAAAAAAGATATATATGAAAATATGAAAATAAAAAATGAAATTTCAGTTTCAATTTCTACTTACTATAAATTAATCCCTAAAAATATAATAAAAAGTAAAAAACAAACCAATATGTTCAATATTTGTAATTTAAAAAATTCACTAGAAAAAAGAAGGAAGAATGTGAAAGTAAAAACTTACCATTACCAGAATCTATATACAATGACTTAAAGACTATTAATCAGAACCAAGACTTTTATGTTTATCAAAATTGTGAATATAAAAAAGATATTAATGAATTAGATGATGAGTTTTGTGTTGTAGTTATAGATTATAAAGAAAACTTAAAGGTTGGAGGTGGCCCAATTGAGACCAATAATTGTTTTTATTCAAAAAAACAATCTCATTATTAGGGTTTGCATTAGTTTTTAAGGAAAACAATAAAATTAAATATGAATATCATGATTTTTTGTCTCAAATATCATCACACAATTCTTTATTTTCAGGTGAGTGTTTTATAAAAATTCTTAAATTAGATAGATTTAAAAAAATAAAAAATATAAAAGTATGGACTGATAATGGAAATCATTTTAGATCATACAAATTTTTATATTACTTATTTAAAGGGGCACCTAAATATATTAAAGGTTCTATAAAATATAATTGTTTTGTAGAGTGTCATGGAAAAAGCATTGTTGATGGTCACTTTGGTGTAATATCAAAAACATTAAAAGAGAAAGAAAACCAGCTTTATATTAAGAATATAAATGATATTAAAAATATTTTTGAGCAAGAAGGAAAAAGAAAAGAATTATATAAATCAGCACTATAAGGCTCAAATATTTCTCAAAAGTCATTCTTTTATATTTATGAGAGAAAAGTTAGGCCTATAAGGAAAGAGCTTGAAGTTAAAAATCTGCGCATTAATCTTTCATATTTGATGAAAGATAGGAAGTTGTATACTTCACCTTTAACATTTGAAAGTTTCTCAGAATATTCTGAGATAACTTATCATTTGAAATCACGTGATGATACCAGAGAAACAAAAATATCAGAAGATGCTAGTGGTGCACTAGGGCAAGTTCATGAAGTAGGGCAGCTTACTAGAGGGTGTATTTTAAATAGAGTTATCAGTCTTTCAAAAACAACAACCTTTTTTTGAAACAAACTAAGAATATTTATGATGAGCCAAAGATAGGGTAATAGTGTTTATAGCTTTGGGGCTGCTATTACTCTCCCATGCAACTCATCATAAATATTTTTGGTTTGTAGTTTGTAGTAGCACTTAAGATATTTTCAGTAATACTATAAGTTACAATTTTCAATTCTAAAATTGATGCCTTATTTTTTAAAAAAATTTATTTAAGCCCAAGATCAATTAAAGTTTTGGAATTTGTTGATTGTATTTTAAGCTTTCTGAATAATTTGAATATGAATAATGCAATTAAGTTATAAAAGGATAAATCTGGCGCCTAGGCATAACAAGAAAAATAATGACCCAGGTGTTTAATAGTGAACAATTAGTAACTAAGGGAATTTCAATATTGGGATATCTCTGTCAGCAAACTGGTACATATAACTATTAAAAGATTCCCTAAGGGAAAACAATGGATATAAAAAGCCTAAGGCTTGTTGTTTTACAACTTCCATTTATTAATAGAAAAAAGAGAACTTTAAGATGAAATAAAATAAAAATATGAATTTCTAAAGTTTAATATATGAAATTGGAAATTGTAAAGATTGAAGGGTAGAAATCACTTAGAATTTTGGCTTAAAGCCTACTCTTCAAAAGATCTTTATTTATAGAAAAAGGCCTTTCTAGTTGGGGATTAATAGTCAGGGAGAAAGCAGCCAAGAAAAGGAGCAACTGGAGAAGTTTGGGTATGACCTGGAAAAGAAAGGAGAAACAGAAGTCCAGTTTGAAGCAGATCTGCAATGTGAAGCTGGGGGGAGCAGCAACAACATAACCAGGAGTTTTGAAAGGTAAGCAAAAATTAAAATTCTATAAATTTAAATTAGAAAATATTACTGTAAATTCAGAACCTGAACGTAAAAGTGCGGGATTGTCAAATCCTTAGTCCAAATTTGAAATCACTTTTGCAGGATAGCCTTTTTCTAATTAAATTGAATTCTTTGTATTTTTATTTGAATTTTTAAAAATGCGGGAACTCATAGACACTTTGCAAAGTTCAAGTTGAGCTGCATATTTCCAATGGACCAAATGAATTAACTGGAATCAGATTTGAAGGGTTCAAATCCATCAACCATTTTCATTAAGTTTACTATGTTTTTTGAAATTGCAGGATTGTCAAATCCAAGAACCAAATTTCAAATCACTTTTGAATGCCACTAGTAAACTCAGGTATTAATTGCAGGAGCTGGAATCCAAATTTAATATACACTAAGTACACTAGGAAACACCAACCCAAATCAAGAAGCTCCACCACATCTAAAATCAAACTAAAAATCCAATATCAATAATCATGTTTAGACATAAAAAGTGATTAAACTTTAAAATCATCCAAACCCAGAAAGTATACAATATTATTCACTTCAAATCACGGATATAGAAATTCTGTTACTATTCAAAGCTACCTCAAGAGAAAATAACTACCCACAACTAAACCAATAACTCCAAATAAATACATATTTAATCTAAAATATATTTTTTATTTTATTTTTATGGACCATCAATTGCATTCCCAACCTGCTCCTGCACCAGCCCGTGGGGCAGCCTGTCTACGAGGGCATCCCAGAGGGCCCAAAAACAGACCCAGAACCTAACTTGAGGGGAGTCATACCAATACACAGGCCTCCCAAGGTGTCATTGCCAGCCAACCACCTCCTGCATCTCAAGCCAGGAACAGTAGCCGCAATCCAAGACAGAAGCCGCTCTCAAGGCCTGCAACCAAAGTCTATTATACACAAAGGTCACCGGGAACACTGAGGTTACTTACACCTCCGCTGTATACCCAGTTGTCACCCAGCCCCGCACTCTTGATCCAAGAGTTGCTACTTCCTGCCCCCACGTCTTTGACACCACCTATGAGCCATTGGCCACAACTGATGAGCCACCTGTGCCTGTGTCATATACCACTATTGACGGCGCCACTGCAAGCAAGCATGATCCCATCTTCTACACAAAGGCCCCCATCTCCTGTGTTGAGCCTGGTAGCCAGGATGCCGTGGTACCTGCCAAGGGCCAGCGTTGGTTGACAGATAGTGAGCCTGAAGCTCTCCTCAACTGCTTGAACAGGGGAATGGCGGTTCAGGATTTTGCATCCCAATTTGGTGTCACAGCCAGGTAAATTGCCAACATCAACACCAAGTATGGCAATACTGGGCAAATTGCCAAATCCACTAAAGCAAAAAGACAGCCAAAACTCCTTTAGCCCGTACACATCAACACAATCAAGCAGTGGGTAGCCAGGGATTGCCACCTGGACACGCTTGCTGTCCAATCAATGCTTGCCACAGAGTTTGGGCTTTCTGTTTCTAAAACCTTTGTTTAAAAAACAATGGTTGATTTGGGCTTCTCTTGGAAGGTGCTCAGAGTTTCTCTGTACAATAGAAACAGTGAAAACCCATTGAGGATCAACACATTTATGTCAAGACATATCTGGCACTAAAGGAGACTGGGAATGTCCAGTTCTTCTATATTGACAAATTTTTGTTTTCCTCCTCCCTCAGGTCCAGGCATGAGTGGGTTGAGAAGGGGTCCAAGGACGGCATAGCCCATTGTGCAGCTGTCTGTTCCCAGACCCATTCAATGGTTGCGCTTCTTGATCCTTGCGGGTTAGATCAATACCAGATGATTAAAGGCTCCCATAACAGCAGGATCTTTCTTGATTTTCTCTGAGCTGTCAAGGAGTACCTTTGGATAAATTATAGCAGCACAACTAATGTTGTTGTGCTTGATAATGTTGGGCTCCACAAAGTGGATCTGGTTGTGTCTGAGTTCCCCCCCATTGACAAGAATAGCCACTCCTCCAGCCACTACCTTGCTGATTGTCCAATGAGACTTCTCTTCCTCCCGCTGTATTCCCCATTCCTGAATCCAATCAAGGAGGTGTTTGGTTGGATCAAGAATAAGGTGAAACAAGGCCTTCCTCAAGACACTGAGGACCTATTCAATATTCTTGAGGTCAGCCAATTTGCAATGCCACCTGATGTGGTGGCAGTTTTCTATAAGCACTCAGAATCATTCCTCCCCAAAGCCCTGGCCTCTGAGCCAATCAGATAAATGGGCACTCTGGGTTTTATTTGTTTTTATTTTTATTTATTTTGTTTTTATTAGGTCTCAAAAATTATTATATATATATAATAATGTGACATTTGATTGTATTATAGACATATAAGAATACATTGAAAAGGTAATTAAAATTAACTATACTAGGTATGAAGAATATATTTTTATTATAATGCACTAAATATTGTATTGACTATTGCACTAAAAAATGATTAAATTAAAAAAGAAATATAATTATTTTATTTAAATAATTGTTAATTGTTGATGGTGCTTTGGCTTTTTTACGCCACAAATTGGACCTTGCGTGTTGTCAAGATTTTTGGTTCTTGAGGTATTGTTTTTATTAGAGGACATTGGGTAATATATGTTGATAGGGGACTGTATGGCAACAGTCTGTAGCTACCAATTGGGTCTTGGGATAATGCTACAGCTTGGCAGAGTCCTTAGGCTGTAGGAGAAGAAACACGGTTCTGCAGATAGACAGTGGCGTGCTCTATCTGGATACAACTGACTACTAGATGTTGACTAGTAGTGATACAATACTTAGAGATCTTCAATCTCTAAGCCAAGGGTGATGTTTTTTCTGCTCAATCTCTAATCAGGAGAGATCCTTATATAGGGTGGATAAGCCCTCTTGCCAGATAGATATCTGACGCATCTAACTCTTGCTAGCCAGTCTCTCTGTTCCCCAGACTGCTAGCTTCAGCCCCCAGAGTTAGGCAGCCATGCCGGTTGGCATGGGACTACAATTGATTACCGGGCCTCAGCTTACTTCACCAGCAATTTGGCGGCATCTTGTTTCCAGTTTATGCATGTGCAAGTTTAGCTCCCTGTCTTTGGGTTTTTGCATCATGCATTATTCACTTTAACATCCTTCTATATTGGTCATAGGCTTCAAAGCATCTGCAGGTGCAAATGTTTAGGCATAATAATCTTCCAGTAGGTTTCTGAACACTTTGTATTATTGGCTGCTAAGCGTTTTGTGATTGTGGACCCGGTCTAATCCAATATGCGGCCTAGTCTTGGATCAGGATCAATCTTTGGAGTAATCATCAGTCCATCAATTGGCCTAAACTAAGGGATGGATAAGTTGATGCTTTTTACAATCAAACCAGCTATATGGCAATTGACTGTCTAACCAATCAACAAAGGGGAATAATGTTCAAGTTTATTACATTATTCTGGAGGCTTGACGTGTGTCATCATATGATCCTTGTTATTTCAGTGCCACTATAGCCACACAACATGGCAACCAATGATTTTTATGTATTTCTTACTAATTTGTACTTAGGACGCAGTTCAAGTATATCAAATATGTTCATCAAATCATATTACAAGGGAAAGGTAATCCAAGTTCTAAACAATCATTTGTTTATAACAATAGTGGAGCAGGCCGCATGATGCGGATAAATTCAATTCTCCATGTTTATCTTTGTGATAAATGGACCCATACTCGACAAGTAGTAAATAAAAACATTTTTAATTCTTTTTTATTTGATGTATTGGCAGCTATAACTAATGTCTTTTAATATACTTAGATATATTAATATTATAATTTACATACTAAAATTTAAAATAAAAATAAAAATATTAAAAGTAGAATATTAATTACAAATCTTAAAAGTAAAATATTAAAGTTTAAATAATCAAAATATAACAATTTTATTAAATTGTGATTTATTTAATATCAAAATATTTGATATTAAAAATGTCAAGATTAAATATTTTACCAGTGAAAATTTTAATATTAAAATAAAAAATAAAATAAAAATTTTAAGTTGCAAGGAAAATGATTTATTAGGGGAATGCAAATTGCAAGGGGAATGTGATTATTCCGGGGAATTATACCCCAAAATCAAATTTTCTGCTAATGCGTCCAATTGGGACCACTTTTTTTTAAAACCAAAAGTCTTTTATTGGGGGGTGGCGTCCAATTGGAACCACATAATCTTCTGTATGTGGTGGATGACTCTGGCGCCAATTTCTAGAGGGGTGGCGCTCAACACCCCAGTGGTGGCCAAATGTCTTATAAAAGGCAATCAGGTGAGAGAATCAACTAGGAGATTTTTTTGGGGGGGCACATAGTACCTGTATAGTGTTGCTATTGCAAATGAGTCATATAGGACATGCTCAAATGTCCTGTATCCCTGTGATGTCTTCTTTCTGTTGAGGGCTACACAGCATATGTTGATCTGTATAGGTACATCTTCTAATTTTTTCATGTTGGCTTTCAATATGCAGGGAGCAGGATTACCAGGTACACTGCAATGTGGATTTGTTGCAAGGTATATTTTTCTGAGAACATGCACAATTTTTTGAAAGTTTGTACTAACCTATTAATATAGGACATTTGGTTAAATTTGAAGAGGGTTCCGGGGGGCGCCCAACTTATATCAGCCCCCAGGCCTCGGCAAACAATATCAATAAAGACTTAAAATTATTCACGAGGACTGCATCCCCAACTTTGTTTGATAGAGCTTTAAAAATTTCATTAAAAATTGCAGATTTCAGATATTCATTTCCAATTTGAAAGTCAGTTTTTATTAATTTTTTTGTATTTGTTGATATTTGTGAAGGGGAACCTTTGAATGCTTTCATATATGTATTCATTGAAGTTCAGTTTTATATCCCCGCAAATTTCATTCATTTCTTTGATTTTGATTGTTGATCCTAGTTTGTATGCTTTCCTTATCCATGGCAAGCACCCCGCAGGTGGTTGATATTCCCTATCTTGAGCTTCACTATTAAAAAACATATTCATATTCTGTTGAACTATTTTATTTATTTGATTTTTATTTATTTGGTTTATAGGGGCCACCAGTGACTGGTAACCCCCATAAAACCAACTTGACGTAAAAGCCGCCACTTCCGCGACCTCATCCCCATCCCTGGTGATGACTAAAATAAATATAAGTTAAACATAAAAAGACTTACTGATTGTTTCCCCTGTGGCCCCCTCAGCCACAGGCGCCATATCGGCAAACTTCATGAGCATTGGATGCTCTTCATTAATTTTCTTAGGCTTAACTTTTCTTATTTTTCTTGCAACTTGTGCTTCCTCTTGATTTTCATTTGATAAAGCTTCTGTATTTCTTGATGCACTTCTTCTTCTTGCTTGTGTTTCATTTTTATCTGTTTTCATTTGGTCAGTTTCCTCTTCATTGGTGTTGATTTCCTTTTGAATTTCTGTTCCTTCAATTAGCTTGATCTTCTTATTGTTTTCTTTGGCCCCCTGTCAGAACTCTCACAAATTGTAGGCCACATTGTTGAATTCAAGACTTGATAAAATAGTTCCCTGTAGATTAAGTAATTTTTCTTTATTCTTTTCATCTATAATATTTCCCAACTTATCCAGAGCATCTTCTTTTGACTGTATCAGTGGCTGGCCCTTGTTACCCAGCTTCCCTGTCACTATTTCCCTGATATTTTTTTCTATCTCAACAATCTTTTGAAGGTGTGCTGCTAATTTGTTGATTAAGTTATAGATTGTTGACATATTGTTCAAATTCCATCAAAAAATCGGTTTTTATAGTACTATATTCAGCACATACATATTTTTCATCATCATTAATAAATTAAAGACAATAAACGTAAATATTGGAGTAAAATATTGCAATTAGACGTCAACTCTTGATATTTTGATATTATGTGCATAACACAATGCATTTTGTTTAATAAAATTCATTGAAAACAAGGCTTTTGTCATTGTAATTTATTGAAATGGATTGTGTTTATATTAGAGAGCCATTAACGCTTAGTACAAATATTGATACATAGTGCATTTTACAGCCTGTATATTTACCTATTGGTAATAATTCTATAAACTTTTCAGTCAGATTTTACAAGGTAATGATAATGTAATGTGTTATAAATTACAGTTTACTGTCATTAATTGGCTGATTTTCTTTGCTGTGGCAATTGTGCATTTTCTGATATTTCTGCACTAGTATCCAATTGGTTAGCTTCACATCCAATCACACAGGTCATAGGAAAACAAGCCACCATCCCGATACTGGATGTGGTCAGAGTGGCGGCTTGTTTTTCTATTGCCTGTGCAATTGGATGTGAAGCCAACCAATTGGATACTAGTGCAGAAATATCAGAAAATGCACAATTGCCACAGCAAAGAAAATCAGCCAATTAATGACAGTAAACTGTAATTTATAGCACATTACATTATTATTACCTCGTAAAATCCAACTAAAAAATTTATAGAATTATTACCAATAGGTAAATATACAGGCTGTAAAATGTACTATGTATCAATATTTGTACTAAGCGTTAATGGCTCTCTAATATAAACATAATTCATTTCAATAAGTTACAATAAAAAGGCCAAGTTTACAAGTATTTTATTAAACCAAATACATTGAGTTATGCACATAATATCAAAATATCAAGAGTTGACGTCTAATTGCAATTTTTTTTGAGTTTTTGTTTTACCCCCCGAAGGGAGTAATTGAGTATGCGTCAACTTGACAGGATGTATCCCAAGGTCTTGCACCTTGACACACTCAATTGCTATGTGAAGCAGTTTCCCACCCACTAATTGCAATATTTTAATCCACTATTTATGTTTATTATCTTTAATTTATTAATGATGATAAAAATATGTATGCTCATAATTTTAAGCTATTTGTAAAATGTACAACATTGTTTTAATTATGGGAAATGTCAATAATGTAAAAAGAAAGTATTATTAATTGTAAATTGAAAGAGAGATATCAATTTTAATAAGTTATCACAAAGAAAAGATTTATTTACTAATCAAAGGACAAGAAGGGAATGGGCAGAATGGACGTTGCCTTCATCTGCGCCTGTGAAAGGGGCAGCATCAGAGATAGTGGGGAGGGAATGGGTGGTGGCTTGGGAGTCAGGGTTGGAAGGCAGGTGGCTTGATGGGGGGTTGGTGAGACAGGGTTTGTTGACTGGGAAGGGGCAGCAAGAGCGGTTTGCTTCAATTGCTTGAATTCTTCTTCTGTCACATATACTGGCTTGACAAAAACAGATGGACTGGCATGGGGGGAGACGGAGGTCCTTTCTGGACTTATCACTATCACTTGCATAGAAGATGATGAGATCAAATAAGTCCTGGATGGACGCAGAAGGGAAAAGCTCATACCCCTTATTAATCTGGGTGCATAGTTTGTTGTAGGTGGCAGGCTTCAAGTGCCTGAAGGCAGAACCAAAAATGTAGAGACATACATCTGCAAGATGCATGTTGGCGTAGTTGATGGGGTAAGACCAGCAGGTATGCCCCACAGCCCTGATTTCTTGGGTAGTCCATTCCCACTGCTCCATCTCCGCACTCAGTACAACTGTGTGCACGGTGTTTTTTGTGGCCCACTCCTTCAGCATGGCCTTGAGCTCCATCTGGTAGGCATACTCATCTGCAGTGTTTGATATTGCCAATTAATAATTGACGCCCAATGGGGAAACTGCCAATAAAACCCCAACAAAACAATACAAGATTGGGCTGCGCTTGTGCACGTCAGATTGGATGCGCTTCTCTCCAAAGTCTTGGATACTGGCCAAGATCTTATCATATGATAGGAAGATGACGTCATTACAGGCCCTCATTGCCCTTCCTTTGATGAAATTAATAATGGTTGCATTGTATGGGTCAGTATCCACCAAAATGGGGCCACCAAGAACCTGATTGGATAGGATTCTGGCGGCAACCACAACTCTGTGCATCCATGAATTCACTGTTCTTTTGTTGGTGAAGATGCTGTGGAGTCCCAACTGGAGACGTACCTAGACCAGGGGCATCCACAGGTCACGTTCTGTAATAGCCATCATGAGAGGGTGGGCTTTTTCACCTTCAGTTGAAGAACAGGCACCAGTTGGGGTCTTCTTGGTAGGGGGACCACAGTTGGTGGGGGCTCTCAGGGTTGCAGCCACAGTTGACTTTGAAAAACCCATTGCGGCCGCAATTTCCCCAAGAGACATAAGCTTGCCTTGCTTTTCAACCATTTGAGAACAATCTCCGGGGTGATCAATTTTCTTCTGCGTCTTGCAGGCTGATTGGCTGGGGGAGGGATATGTCCATCTTGGGAACTGGTCAATGCCATCTGATTGGCTGTTTTGGGGTTCTGGGCTCTCTGGGTGACCCCATGGCTAAAATGGCTGGTTTCAGATGCCATTGCTGATAAGGGATTTGGGTTGGCAGCTGCCTGTGCATGGTGGGCAAACAGGGCCATGCTGGAAGTTGCAGGGGAAAGAACAGACTCCTGTGTGATGCTTGTAGAGGGGCCTGCGGGTTGGGAGTGGCCATAGACATAGGCTTCACCGTTAAGAGACCCAGTGTAGCCCTGCATAATTTTGTTAAGGCCAGGGAACAGCTTGTTGACTTGGTTGTTGTTGAAAGAAGACATAATAAAAATTTTATTATAATTTTAAACTTGAGAAGAGATATGTATATTTTAGTCAATTTTATTGTTATATATGTCAATTTTGTGAATATTACAATCTAAATTTTAGCCAACCTAAAATGAAATAGGGTGATTTTTGAGAATGCCTGTGATTCCTAAAAGAATTTGCACAAATCCACTCTGGATCCTTTGGCATCCTTTTTGAGACACCCATAAATTATATTTATTTCAAATTCATTGCAATTATGATTTGAAACTTGGTTCTTGGATTTGACAATCCCTCAATTTCAGATCTGTTAATTTTTACATGATGTCTATGATTCATTTGAAATACAGGAAATCTCAAATTGTACATAAGAATCCCGCATTTCTGATTCATATATCCCGCATTTTTTTGTTGGGTTTTGTCTTTTGTTAGTTGAGTTATCTGCTCAAGAGATTCAAAATTTGCCAATTTAAATAAACCAAAAAAGTCAAATTAAATGGTTAATATTATTAAATATTTTATTTTTCACTCAGCTGAGTTGCCCGCAAAAGTGATTCAAAATTTGGACCAAGGATTTGACAATCCTGCATTTTTACGTTCAGGTTCTGAATTTACAGTAGGCTAATAGAATAGCCAAAATGAGAGAAGATGACAGCAATTCAAATTTGAATTGACGTAAAAAATAAGGTAACTGACTTAGAATAATTAATTATTAAAGATTTAATTTTTTTCAATTATTAATATAATAAAAGAAAGATTAAAAAATCAAAAGATACTGTAAATTCAGAACCTGAACATAAAATGCAATATTGTCAAATCCCTGGTTCAAATTTTGAATCACTTTTGCGGGCAACTCAGCTGAGTGAAAATTAAAATATTTAATAAAATCAACCATTTAATTTGACTTTTTTGGTTTATTTAAATTGGCAAATTTCAAATCCCTTGAGCAGATAACTCAACTAACAAAATACAAAACTCAGCAAACAAATGCGGGATACATGAATCAGAAATGCAGGATTCTAATGTACAATTTGAGATTTCCTGAATTTCAAACAAATCATAGACATCATGTAAAACTTAGCAAATCTGAAATTGCGGGATTGTCAAATCCAAGAACCAAATTTCAAATCAAAAATGAGGTGAATTTGAAATAAATATAATTTATGGGCATCTCAAAAAGGATGTCAAAGGATCTAGAGCGGATTTGTGCTAATTCTTTTAGGAATCATAGGCATTCTCAAAAACATCCTATTCCATTTTAGGACGGCTAAAATTTAGATGCTTGATTACAGTAGATTTTGAAAAACGCTAATCATAAAATAGAATTATATATTACAATCTTTTTTATCACGTTTCCTTTTCCTTGGTGTGTTGATAGTTCATTTGCTGTTGATAATGTGCTTGTGTTTAATTGGATAGTTTCACCTCCAGCTGCCTTGGCAATGGGAAATCAAGTTGCCTCTGTCAGGGATTCTTTCCCTGACTACTTGAATTTTATTGACAGCTTTGACAAAAACATATCCTCAAATCAACACAACAACAAAGAAATGGGGTCCAGTTTTTATTGGAACAATGAGTTCAATGGGTTTCAAACTCTGAACCCTAAAGAAAGACCTAGTGTTAGTACAGAATTAACTTTTCAACTTAGTTTACCTTTATATATGGATTATATTCATTCAACTTTTGCTCTGACTTTTGAACCAGGTTTTGAAAATGTTAATAATCTACTTAACAACATCACTTACTTCTTGTACTCTGATTGGCTGCAGCTGTGTTCCTTGCCGCTCCGGATTTGATTACGTCTATATTTGAGCCAAGTTCCGTACTTAGTTTCAAGTGATTGCCATAACACAACCTGCTTAATTATGAATAGCCTTATGGATTATCCTTGGATCCTCTGCCTTAACCTTTTAACAACTCATATTATTAAGTTTCATTTGCATCATCATTTAAGAAAAGGTATTAATTTGATTACACATCCATGAAAATCCTTCTTATTCTCAAATATGCCACTTAAATGTCCCAGCCTTCATTATGAGGGTATTTAAGTGAGTTATTCTTATCATTTTTCTTTGTTCCAACAATAAAAATTTATCCAACACCTGCCACTCCTTTTTTCTAATAAACACATTTTGAAGCCATGAGAGGAATTCTATTCCTATCCTGGTTTCTAGCTTACTTCTTGCCAGTGGTATCAACCTTGAAAAACCCAACACATACCACTGATTGGTACAACTCTTCTCCAGATGACGCCCATCAAAAAAAATCCCTTGCTCACAGATGGTTCAAATACCCGTCTGGCCACTGGGGATGTAAATTACAATATGGTTGTTTGTTTACTCCTCCTCCTACTGAACCTGCTCTGGTTAGACCTTACACCTCCTTTTACCTCTTGACGTATTTGGTGAGTTAATATATACTTGGCTGTTTCAGTTCTATGTCTGGAAAATTAACTTACCTAGGACACCTAGGACACCTTTCAATGGTAACAGTTCCTATTGGCTTGGTAATAGCCAAATTAAATTTAGGGGCTTTGGCCCACCAGCTAGGGAACTTTTCCCTGCCAAGTGGGTCCCTGACAGCCTCCCCAAGACCAGCTGCGGTTGCAGAGGCAACTTGATTTCCTATTGCCAAAGCAACTGGAGATGAAAACATCCAATTAAAGCAAGCACATTATCAACAGCAAATGAACTATCAACACATCAAGGGAAAGACAACATGATAAGATAGATTGTAATATATGATTCTATTTTATGATTAGCATTTTTTAAAAGCTACTGTAATCAAGTATCTTTAATAGCAATACATTAATACATAGTGTAGTAAACTGATAGTTTTTCTTTCCCACCTCTCCTTCTTCCTTGAAAGGAAGTTTTTGGCCCCTGGCTACGCTGGGGGCCAAAAAACTTTTAAAAACTTTGTGTCATCAGGAGGGTAGCTTATATATCATTATATGGTTTTATGATTGCTATATTAGTGATTTAGAGTACAGAATATTGCATCATTTCCAGTTTAGACAACTTTATATTTCACTTAATTTCATGTCTAAACATGATTACTGATATTGAATTTTTAGTTTGATTTTAGTTGTGGTGGAGCTTCTTGATTTGGGTTGATTTGTCCTAGTTTCTTACTGTACATTCAATTTGGATTCCAGTTCCCGCAATTATTATTTGAGTTTACTAGTGGCATTCAAAAGTGATTTGAAATTTGGTTCTTAGATTTGACAATCCTGCAATTTCAAAAAACATAGTAAACTTAATGAAAATGGTTGATGGATTTGAACGCTTCAAATATGATTCCAGTTAATTCATTTGGTCCATTCAAAATATGCAGCTCAACTTGAACTTTGCAAAGTGTCATGAGTTCCCGCATTTTTAAAAATACAAATAAAAATACAAAGAATTCAATTTAATTAAAAAAAGCTATCCTGCTAAAGTGATTTGAAATTTGGACCAAGGATTTGACAATTCCGTATTTTTACGTTCAGGTTCTGAATTTACAGTAAGTTAATCCTAAAAAGCCTGCCCTTTGGGGTAGGGCATGACAAAACCCGCTGCACACTCCTGGTTTTCTGGTGATCATTCTGTGGTGGCTTTGACTAGTCAGAGTTGGGATTGCTCCCCTTGTGTTTCTTCTCAGTTGCAATTGGCAATTTTGAACAAACCTGCCAAGGTAAATGAAGCGCCAGTGATGGCAACCACCAAGAGCTTGTTGGCTATGCTTCAACATGTTGTGTCCACAAAGTCTTTGGTAGTTGAGTCTGAGGAGCTGTCTCTTATCCCCATTGATTGTGATTGTTCTGTCCTCCCTGAAGCTGCCCAAGAAATGATCAAGCATTACTTTCATGAGCGCCCTGCCTCTTTAGCTGCCGTCTGTACCACCAAGGAGAAGCAAGATCCTGCTGAGGTTGCATTGTTTGCAGCAAATAAATCTACTTCTGGTTACTTCTTGTTTTATGGTAGCATTAATAACTGCTAAACTATTTTCCAGCCAACTATTCTGTTGGATGCTGGTGCTTATGAGAATCTCATGAGTGTCAAGACTGTCAATTTGTTACAACTCAAGTATAATCCTGGAATGCTGGTTAGGGATGGAAACTGTCAAACATTTCCCTCTTTCAAACTTAAGAAACAAGTGACATTTGTAGTTGCAGACCAATCTTTTACCACAAGGTTCTCCACATGCTCTACTCTTATGTAAACTATCATCTTAGGAGTAGGTTGGTGGCAGGACCATAACATATCAACTCTGCTAAAAGAAAATGCATTACAAGTGGACCACTCTTCCAGAATTAACATTCATATACCATTGTTAGATATGTCATAATTAGAGCAGTCTTCACAGACAATCCATTCAGTTCCTACAGACAACAGCGCCCATGTCAACACTTTGTTGACATGGTCACTGTTGACTCAAAAGTCAAAAGTCAAAATCTCTAATCTTTTTTGCTAGTTGCGCTAGCTTAATTTTTTAAAGTGTTCAGGGGTGCAAACCCAGAAATACAACAAAATTGTGGCCATTTTGACACAATTTAATATTAAACTTAAATAAAAACTCAATTTAACCTGAATTTTTCTTTAAATTTACTAATAAAAATTTGTTTGACAATTTTACGTTGTGAAAACAAATAAAAAATAATGTTGACACTTTTTAAGCATAACTCATTTTCAATAACAAAACTGAAACATCTACAAGATAAAAATTAAGTGTGGATTTAAAAATATTTTTTATTACATCAATATATTAAAAAAGACATTGCACATATAGCTGATTGTTGAAAATTTCATGTAATAAATATATATGTGGCACTTATTCTGGCTTTAATATATTAAGTGTATTGGTGGCTAACAGCAATCCAATAATTTAAGTGTGATTTACTATGTAAGTTACTATAGAATTTATTATTAAAAATAATGTCAACACTCAGGAATGTCTTCTATTTGCTTGTGATTATCTGCCAGGTAGACTTAAGCCAATTAGAGTGGCACAATTAAGCTTAAATTAATATGCCACCTCATATAAAGAATGTTGTAAGTGACATTGTCAACACTTTACCCTTTTCATATCTGTAAACAACTGCTTAACAACTTCCAATATATGCAATGGTAAAATATCATATTCCCACCCCCAAAATATTATTTTTAATAAAGAAATAAAGAACTTTGATTAATTTTTTAACTTATTTTCATATTTTTTTAATTTTAAAATGTGAACAAAATACCACAGAAAACAGTTAACATTTGCTAGTCCGCTTAAATTTAATCAAGCGTACTATGTTTTTCATAGTAAATTTTTAAAAAAATTCAGCAGTGACAATGTCTCAAAAATGATGTCTACAATTTTTCTAATCATCAGTGAGAATTCAGCTTTTTTTTTACTAGTCAACACTCATAATGTTGACACTTTTCATTTCTCACATATGAAACTTTATGTTTTACATGATAAAATCATCTGATTTTTTGATGTTGTATTTTTAACTTTTCTCTTTCATATTTTTTAATTTTTAAAATATATATATATATATATATAAATTTATTACTTTTACATAAATCTCTTAACTTTTAAATTGTTATTTAAAACTATGATAAAATAAAAATACAAGTTTTTTATATTTAAATTTCACTAAAAGCCAGATAAAGTTTAAAGTCATATATTATGCTTTTTAAGTTTTTTTTTAAATACAAAGCTTTACCTTAAAACTTGTAGATTATAATTTTAGGACAAAAACACCTCTATGCAGCCAAAAGGAACCAAGCCTCCCTCCAAGGCCCCAAAGACTCATAAGAAAAAGCCTGTCTCATCAAAGAAGGCCACTACTAAGCCCTTCCCAAAGCCCTCTCCTGAGCCCTTTTCTGAGAAGAGCCCCACTCACTCCACTGGGGAAGAGGAAACTGATGGTTTAGTTACTGACCACAGTTTCTATAACTCAGCTTCTGATGAGAAGCCTAATAAGAAGCTCCGCCACACCAAGAAGTCCCCACAAAATAATTAGTCTCTCACACATGAGGAGCACCACAACAAGCCCTCTTCTGCTTCCCCCATAAAACTCCCCTCCTTCCAGCTCATCCAGGGATGATTGTCAGGGACCCACTCTTGGGCGGCCTGCCCGCCAGTTTCAGAGGTAACTTGGGCCAGGTTTTTTGAGGGCAGGGTCCACCACAAGAGAGGGGCTAACTTTAAGAGGTAAGAAGCAGACTTTCCTAACCAAGACCACGGGCTGGCAGCCAGTACAATGGTGTCCACCACCCCAGTGAGGGTGATGTACACTATACCAAAAAGCTTGCTGGTATGATTGATGGGCAGGTCAGGGGAAGAGGCTGGCATTAGTTTGGGTGTTACAGGTGGTTCCATATAAACGTTATAGGCCGGGAGGTAGTTGAATTTTCCTCTAAATAACTTTGGGGTAGAGAAAATCCACAGGCCTTCGCAGTTGTATCTGACGGCAGATTGGATGTGGGCTAATGGGTCAAGTTTGATGATTTTCTCTGGTGTGTAATCCTTATATTCAGGCTTTAATAGGTAATTAGTAAAATGAACAGGCCCAAAGGGAGCACCAGGTGGACAGAAAACTGAGGGCAGAGGGCCAGGAGGGCCAGGGGATATCAAACTTAACTTATAGACGGCAAATACAAAATATGGTAATAGCTGTACAAGCCAAAGTAACATAACTTTTATTTAAAAATGGCAATAAGTTTGGAGCGCGGGGTCCTTGGGTCTATATAGCACCCCAACTCCAAACTTAACATTTTCTGTTGGGGGTCATTAGGGCATTGGGAAAGGCAAGGCCAGGGGAATTGGGGGCTTGGGTTTAAAGGCAGCAAAATGGCGCTTGGCCCAGGGGTTCTTTCATTGGTTGTGACTCCCAATTTAGCTACTTGATTATCTTGCTCTAGCGTTGTGGTCATGGGCCAGGTTGCAGGCTGGTGCCTCTTCCTTGGGTTGGATCTTGATTGGTTGCTGGTGAAGACTTCAAACTCATGAAGCTAATAGTTGTTGCCTGGTTGCCTCCATTAGGTGTTGTGATTGGTATTCCACTTAGTGCACTAATTTCCTCAGCTCAATCTGTTTTACTGGGTGGGCCATCATCTTCAGCATCAGCTTGCAGGGGCTCAACCCCAGAAAAATGCAGGCGGGCAGTCCCGCGGTCCATAAGCCCCGCGGCCCGGGGGAATCCAGGTTCCGGGTTCAATTCCTGCTCTTGGGCCTGGGTTTCCAGAGGAGGAGAATTTTCAATCCTGACATCATCCCCTTCTTCCCTGGGGCTCCCTCTCTCCCAATTCTTCTTGTTTAGGTAGAGTTGGATGGCTTCTTGGGCATTAGTCAGATTGCTCAGACGTTCCCAGGTACTTTCTTCCATTGAGTATCCTCTCCACTTGACGTAGTACTGGGGTTTTTGGTAGTGAGTTTTGTTGCCGTGTATGTATTTGACTTCATATTCCTTACTGCGGTTTGTTTGGATGGGTGGGGGGGCTGTCTTAATCCGTTGGTGGGGAAGCAAGTTTCCATCTTTTTTGAACAACAGGGATTGGTGGAACACATTGTGAATCTTCCAAGAGGGGGGTAGGTTGAGCTTGTAAGCAACTTCCCCAACCAGTTTGATGATCTTGTGGGGCCACTTCTTTGGTGAGCTAGCTTCCTACAGGGGACATGTAGGGGCACATTGCGGGAGTCCAGGTATACTTCATCCCCAACTTGCAAGGATTGGCCTGGTATGCATTTTTGGTTGGCAAAGGCCTTGTAGGTTTGCACTGCACAATTCAGGTTGATCAAGCATGTTTTTTGTGTGTTGTGGATCTGCTTGACCCAGGAACGTCCAGTGGTGTTAGTTTCTTTCTCGCCAATCTTGGGATCCCAGGTGGGGTCAAACCCATAGTTGGCTTTGAATGGAGACATTCCCGTGGAGGTGTGGTCTTTACTGTTGTATGAAAACTGGGCCATGGGAAGCATGTTGGCCCAGTTGTCCTGGTTGGCGTTGGCATAGCATCAAAGGTACTGTTCAAGGATCTGGTCCACTCTGTTGGTTTGGCCGTCAGTCTGCGGGTGGTAGGAGGTAGATATACACCGCTTGATTCCCAAGTCTTTCATTACTTGTGTCCAATAGTTTGACGTGAATTGGGGTCCTCTGTCTGTGACAATCTCCTCTGGCATCCTGTGTTGGGTGAGTATGCGTTCATGGAAGTGTTGGGCAGTCTCTGCAGCTGTACAATGGGTGGTGATTGTTACAAAGTATGCCATCTTGGTGAAGCAGTCTACCATGACCAGGATTGCATTGAAGGAGAGAGATGGGGGCAGTTTGACAATGTAGTCCATGGAGATGGATCTCCACGGTCCATGGGGTATGTCCAAGGGTCTTAGAAGTCCTTCAGGTTTGTTTCTGCGGGGCTTGGCTTGTGCACAGGTCTCACATCTTTTCAGGTATGTGCTTACTTCTTGGTCCATATTTGGCCAGGCAAAGTTCCTTCTAATGCTCCAGAGGATCTTGAGTCTCCCTGGGTGTCTGGCCATCTCAGAATCGTGATAATCTCTCAGGATGTTAGTCCTGATGCTTCCTTCTGACACAAAGATTCTGTTGTGCAGCATTAGTGTTGTTCCCTTCAATGAGTAGCCTTTCTAGTAGTGGGGGCTATCCAAAGATTTTGAAAGGTCAGCAATCATGGTTTTGGTGAATTTTTCAAGTGATTGGGCTTCAGCACTTCTGGTTTACTGGCCCTGATCTTCATCAATCCCAGGAGAATACCTAGGATAGCTGGGTCCAGGAGTACTTGCGTGTTATGGTTGTGAGTTTCCATGTGAGTGGGTGCCAGGTCAGATCTTCTACTCAGGGCGTCTGGTACTACGTTCACTTTCCCTGATTTGTAGTCTATGGTCATGGTGTATTCAGCCAGTTCTAAAGCCCATCTTGCTTGTTGTTGGTTAAGCTGCCGTGGTTTAAAGAAGTAGACCAAGTTCTTGTGGTCTGTCAGGACCTTTACTGGGAATTTAACACCACAGAGGTATTGGCGCCAATGTTTCAGGGCTTTCATAATGGCTAGCATCTCTTTGTTGTAAATTGGGTAGTTTCCTTCTGCGGGCAGCATCTTCTTGGAATAATATGCTACATCCTGTAGCATACTATCCCCTCCTTCCTGAAGAAGGACCCCACCCACTGCAAAGTTGGACGCGTTGGTTTCCAGAACAAATGGTTTAGATGGGTTGGGCATGGCCAGAACAGGGGCAGAGGTGAAGGCAAGTTTCAGGGTCTCAAAGGCGGTGGCACATTCTGGAGTCCAGGCAAAGGTGACCTTGTCAGAGCACAGGCGGGTCAGGGGCAGAGTGATGTGAGAATTTTTTTGGATGAAATCCCGGCAGTAGTTTGCTAGCCCCAGGAAACTTCTGACATCCTTCTGGCACGTGGGGGTTAGCCAGGAAATCACGGCGTCCACTTTATCCTGAGCCATTGCAAACCCTCCAGTTTTCACTACATAGCCCAGGAACTCTACTTCTGGTTGGAAGAACTCACACTTCTTGAGCTTTGTGTGTAAGTTGGCTTGAGAGAGTTTGCTCAGGATCAGGTCTAGATGGAGCAAGTGCTCCTCATGGGTCTTGCTATAGATGAGGATGTTGTCAAGGTAGGCCACACAGAACTGGTAAAGGTATTATCCCAGTACTGTGTTTATCATGCACTGGAAAGTGCTAGGGGCGTTGCATAGTCCAAATGGCATCACCAGGTATTTGTAGAGTCTATACTTGGTCTTGAATGCTATTTTGTATTTGTCACCCTCTTTGATTCGGATTTGGTTGAATGCATCTCTAAGGTCAATCTTGGAGTATACCTGGGCGCCCGTCAGTACATTGCACAAGTCATCAGTGTTAGGTATGGGGTAGCCGTTCTTTACAGTGATCTTGTTCAATTTCTGATAATTAACACACAGGCGCATGCCTCCGTCCTTCTTTCCCACAAACATCATTGGTCACAAACAAGGGCTCTTGGACACACAGATGAAGCCTTTCTTGGTCATTTCCTTGATGTACGCCCTGAGAGCCAGCTGCTCCTTGTGGTTGCAGCTATCAATGGGCCCGTGTTTGGGTTTGGTGCCTGGCAGAAGGTCAATAGCATGATTGTACTTGGTGTGTTTGGGGAGGCAAGTGGCTACCTCTTTGCTGAATAAATGGGTCCATTTCCCTAGGGAAGTAGGTAGGACTCCCACGCTTGGTTTGATCTGTATGGTCATGAGCCTTTGGGTAGGTTCTTAAGGATTGGTGCAGAAGGGAACAATGTTGCAGGTACCTTTATCACCTAAGGTGACGTTCTGTTCTCGGTAGTTGAGGATGAGGCCATGCCTGTCTGACCAGGAATCCCCAAGGATGAGGGGGTGTGGTAGGCCATTCAACAAGATGAGGGACAAGGGGTAGGTGTTGTTTCCTATTATCAAGGGTAGTTCTTGCTCACATTTGTATCCTGTGTCTTTGGTGCTGTTTCCCAAGATGATCTGTAGACGGTTCTCAGAGGCAGACAGGCCTAGTTCTTGGGCTAAGTCTGCGTCAATGAAGCTCTCATCTGCTCCAGTGTCAATGAACGCCTTTAGTTTTTGGGTTGTTCCCCCAACGTTCACAGATACTAGGATGAACTTGTAAGACTGGGAAGAAGCATTTATTTGGGCCAATGAGATGGGAGCAGGGGGTTTTCTTTGGGCAGGCTCTGGTCAAGTGCCCTGCCTTGTGGCAGTGAAAACAGAGGCCTTCTCTGTAGTGTCTTTGGAGTTCCTCAGGGGTCATTACCCCTCTGTTGGATGTGGCAGTTCAGGATGGGCGGTTCTGAGAGGGCCTGGCATTCTCTTGGTTCATGCTGAGGCCTTTGCACAAAGGAATCAGGTCTTCTAAGCCAAGTGTGGGCGGCTGATGCTTTAGTAAGTCCTTCATGGCTGGGTTCACTCCTTTTTGGAAGATGATGGCTGACAATTTGTCCTCAAGTTGAGTGCGGGTATTTAGTTTAAGGAAATTGTCAATGTAAGCCTGAATGGGTTGAGAGCCTGGGCGGATTTCTAGCAAGGAGTTCAGGGCGCAGTATCTGGTGTTGCAATCCTCCCCAGTTGCCATTAGTTCTGCCTCAAACTTGGCATATTCCAAACAGAACTCTACGTCTTCTGCTGTGGCTTTGCCAAACCAGTCCAGAGCGTCCCCAGAGAGCATGTAAGCAACCCCCAGTATTTTCTTGGTGTTGCTGGCGTAGGAGGGTGCGTTGGTCTGGAAGTGCAAGCGGAGGAATGGCATAGCGCGTCAGGCTTCCTCAAGCATGAGCTTCCCCATCTGGGGCATCTCTACCTTGGTGAGGGACTGGTTTACAATCACGTTTTGCACTTGAGAGGAGGGCTTGTTGGTATTGGTGACGGCAGTGTCAATTTTTTTTGTTTTGTTTGGGTTTGTGCTCTTCCACATAGAAGAGATCAGGTTCATGGTTATCTTATAGGTGTAATAAGTGATTATTAATAACAAAAGCATACAAGATGCCTCAAGAAATAACAACATCTTGGGGCTCAGGGTACCAGGTCTTAAAAAGATTGCCATAATGTCAGGGATCCACTCTCAGGCGGCCGGCCTGCTGGTTTTGGAGGTAACTTGGGCCGGGTTTTTTTGCAAGCAGGGCCCACCACAAGAGAGGGGCTAACTTTAAGAGGTAAGAAGCAGACTTTCCTAACCAAGACCACGGGCTGGCAGCCGGTACAATGGTGTCCACCACCCCAGTGAGGGTGATGTACACTATACCAAAAAGCTTGCTGGTATAATTGATGGGCAGGTCGGGGGAAGAGGCTGGCATTGGTTTGGGTGTTACATGTGGTTCCATATAAACGTTATAGGCCGGGAGGTAGTTGAATTTTCCTCTAAATAACTTTGGGGTAGAGAAAATCCACAGGCCTTGGCAGTTGTATCTGACGGCAGATTGGATGTGGGCTAATGGGTCAAGTTTGATGATTTTCTCTGGTGTGTAATCCTTATATTTGGGCTTTAATGGGTAATCAGTAAAATTAACGGGCCCAAAAAGAGCACCAGGTGGACAGAAAACTGCAGGCAGAGGGACAGGAGGGCCAGGGGATATCAAACTTAACTTATAGACGGCAAATACAAAATATGGTAATATCTGTACAAGCCAAAGTAACATAACTTTTATTTAAAAATGGCAATAAGTTTGGAGCGCGGGGTCCTTGGGTCTATATAGCACCCCACCTCCAAACTTAACATTTTCTGTTGGGGGGTCATTAGGGCATTGGGAAAGGCAGGGCCGGGGGAATTGGGGACTTGGGTTTAAAGGCAGCAAAATGGCACTTGGCCCGGGAGTTATTTCATTGGTTGTGACTCCCAATTTAGCTACTTGATTATCTTGCTCTAGCGTTGTGATCATGGGGCCAGGTTGCAGGCTGGTGTCTCTTCCTTGGGTTGGCCCTTGATTGGTTGCTGGTGAAGACTTCAAACTCATGAAGCTAATAGTTGTTGCCTGGTTGCCCCCATTAGGTGTTGTGATTGGCATTCCACTTAGTGCACTAATTTCCTTGGCTCAATCTGTTTCACTGGGTGGGCCATCATCTTCAGCATCAGCTTGCGGGGGCTCAACCCCAGAAAAATGCAGGTGGGCAGTCCTGCAGTCCATAGGCCCCGCGGCCCAGGAGAATCCAGGTTCTGGGGTTGATTCCTGCTCTTGGGCCTGGGTTTCCAGAGGATGAGAATTTTTAATCCTGAAAATGATTCAAAGCCCCACCCTGATTACTTTCCTGGCTTCTTCCATGCTTCTGCTAGCCCCTGGGACCCTCTTGTGGCCCACAATATCTGCAATGTTGATGGGTAGTTCAAGGTTCCTTCCACCCTGCCAAAATACTTCCCCATAATGAGCGTAAAGGGTGGACTGGCCATGGTGGCCAATGGTTATATTTTCTCTTGTAACAACACCAACTGGGGCTTCAAGAGCTGCCACTATACCTGTGAGGACTGCTCCTGTCCAGTGCGGCTCAACACTGAGCACTGTGACTTAGTCTAAACAATTAAGGGTGAGCACACTTTCACAATGCCCAATGAAATCATAGCCTGTCTCCTGAAATGGTACCTTGTGCAGATCATACCCACCTCCAAGGACCTTTCCCCCACCCAGCTGGCTGTGCTTGCCTGTAAGCACCTCTCCCTCATCAATCTGAAGAGAATGCCAACACTCAATCAGCTGGTAAAATTTGTTAGTGATAGGTGCCAAGCCCTCAACCCCCTGGCCAAGAGCACCACCACAATCAAAGAGCTGTTCTTTACCAATGCCTTCAAGAAGACAGAAGATGGTGAGATGTTCCTGCTCCATGACAATGGGCAGAAAGTGAAGGATAGGATCATAGCCTAAGCCACAACTCAAAACCTGGAGCAGCTCAATACTGCTACCACCTGGCTGTGCAAAAACACATTTGCAACCTGCCCAACCATCTTCAAGCAGCTTTGGGTCCTGCACGGGCAATTTGATGCCCAGGTTATCCCCCTTGTGTTTTTTCTCCTGCCTGGTGCCAAGACAGAGGTCTACACCAGAGCATTCAAAATTGTCCAGGATGCTTTGAGCTCCCTTCCCATCAATATTCTACCCCCTCTCATTCACACCACCAGAGCAAACCCTTCCTCTGCCAAGAAGGATGAGTCTGCCTAAGCCGCTGAGCAGCTAGCTCATGCACGCTCACTTGGGCCAAAGGTTATAATAATGGACTTTGAGAAAGCTCAGTTCAAAGCCTTTGAGGTCATATTTAATGGGGAGGTTCAGTGTAAGAGAGGGGGGCTAAACTAACTAAGTATGGCTCCCATCCTAGGGGAAGAACCCACCAGGACATCATCCAGTGCAGGACTGGGATGGCTTCTCAAAGGGGTGTCCATAGGGAGGACATGGCAGATAGATGGGGGAAGTATGAATCCAAGCCCATAAATAACATCCCACCAAGCAACCAGGGAGCACGCTTGGGACCCAAATCTTGCCCAACCAAGTACTCTTCTGGGGCCTGTGAGACTGGGATCCCCAAGGAAAGTGGGGACAGTCTAGGGGTCATGGGTGGAAAGGAATTGAGGGCAGAGGGCTTGAGGTTGTCACATGTCAAGCTTCTTACAACATTCTCACTGGTGGCAAAGATATCCTGGGCACGTCTAGGGATGTTCTCTAGTAAGTGCATGAACTGATTTGGATGGGCACTAACATGGTGAATATAATGGGAAATACACCCCCAAAGATCTGGGGTAGTACACCATATCAATACCAGATCTGGTGCCAAGGCGTAAACAACAAACTTGACAAGAGGCACCAACATTTGTCCCAGTTTCAGGATCTAATGTCAGCAGCAGTAGGGCTTGTCCCTCTAAGTTTTCTCTTGCTTTTAAGGTTGGCAACACAGAAAAAAAGGGCAACCAAAGGTCTGGAAGAATATGATGAGAAATAGGAGTCCAAGGGGAGCAAGAACGGCAGCCACAGGACAACAGCACCTCTCAAAAGCAGGTTTATTAAATTTAAAGCAGTTAAGAAGAAAAACATGGGTCAAAAGCAAAATGATAAATATTTTGAACTTAAAGTAAGCAATTATAGTGATTTTAATACTAATTTTAAAGTTTGAACCAAATTCTTGAAAGCAACTAAGGTAAGCGTAAGCAATGACACTAACATTAACTTTAGGGGCTTCAAAAAGGACGCTGGGAACCAGGGGAAGACCAGTAAGGTAAGGAATGATAGAGTAAATAATAGCAAGGTCAAAGAAAGTAATGATGCCAAAAAAAGGGACCCAAAAAGTTCAATGAACTTAGTTTGAAAGTATAAACCTTTAATGGTAAAGAATGAGAAAGCAGGGGACCAAAAGTCCCCTGTTTTGCTTTAAGGGAAGCCATCTGAATTTTCAAGGTCAGGTGACCTCAGCCAGTCCTTTGATTGGATGAGATAGAATTTTTGCCAGTAGTTTCAGGGAGTTTGGATGGTTTCTCTCCAATTTCTGACCCAACCTCTGATTGGCTAGTGCCTAGAGGACACTTCTGGATGCCATTAATTTCAGTTGGAATGGATTTTATTGATTTAACCAAAGCGCGACCTGGTTGATTAGACTTAATCAATTTTAAATGCAGGCAAGCCCAAGCCAAAAAAATAATCCAAATTAATCATAGATTTCTCTTAAGTAGGAATAGAGTTCAAAACATAAGTATTTGCTGCTTGGGAAGGGTATGCCAACACAAATATCTGCATTAATTGTATGGGCTAAATCCTCAAGAGAATTAATGGGCTTGGCTGGCTTTGGAGCAGATTTTTTTGTGCGTTGCGGGAAGATTGTCCTATCCAAGGCTAAATGTGGGAGTGACTTTATATTCAGGGCTGCTTCTTCTGATTTTAGACAGGCCCTCATCAAGAATCTCAAGAGCAAGAAGGGCCTCTTTGACAATTATCTTAATGATGGTAAAGGGAAGTGCTGCTTTGCCATCACCCAGTTTGCTGCCTTGCTTTTGTGCGGCCAGAGCATACTGGGATTGGCTTTGAGGCCCTCCTGGAAGATGCTTACATCAAGAAGCACTCCACCATCTTCAAGGGCTACCTTGATTACTTTGAGAGGTAGTGGGTAGGAAAGAAGATGACTTGCTCAGAGAGGAAAGAGCAGGGCCGCTGCAGCATGGAACTGCCAGAGCGCCTGCCTCAAAGGGGAGATGAAGACCACCTATCAGCCTGGAAGTGTGGCACAAGCACCTGAAGGTGAGGTTTGGGTCCAGCCCCAAGTACAACAAATTCTTCTCCAAGCTGCAGGAGGAGCAGGCCTGGAATGTTTCCAAGTTTTGGGACCTGGACAACCAGATGGCACCCAAGAAGCAAGAAGTCCAAGGAGCAGGACTACCAGGAGGACGTTCAGAAGGTGGTAAAGAAGAGGTATAAAGATGGAGGAGATTAAGAAGTACCTTAGAAGATGTTGCCATCTGCTCTTGCTGGTGGCTTTAATTAGCCCAATAAACCTTGCTTTGCTTTGCCTGGATCCTTTTTACTTTTGATTTTTATATTTATTATACTTTTTGGATTGTAAATTTTTTAGGCATAAACGGTAAGATTTCATGATATGGTTTTAATGTGGTTTTGTAAGAAACATCTTATATTTTGTTAATTTTTCTTTAAGCTATAAGATATTTTCAGTTGTGATTATATAAAGTATAATAAATTAAATATAGAAATCTTCTTATATTTTGTAGTTAGTTATGATATATAAAAATATCTTTATTTTTGCTCTCATTTGAATTTTAATTTTTATGGAAATAAAAAATATTTTTATAATAAAGAGTGTAAATTATATAAAAAAGTGAAATGTATTTGCTTATATCTCCTTATTCTTATTACTTATAGTATTTTTTATTGCATTTTCGAACTCTCTGGGGTCATTTTAGCATAATAATGTATTTAAAAATATTTTTTATAAGTGAAAATGTTCAGGTTAAAGTGTTTTGGTAACTAAAAAAGTGTTGACATACAGGAAACAACATTAAGTAAAACAGGTTGTCACTTTACTATAGTGTTGACATTAAAAGTGTTGTGGTTTTTAGTGTTGACATGGGCGCTGTTGCCTTTGTACACCTGTGAGTTCAGACCTACTTGCATGCCTTCAGCCCTGGTCTGTGGCATTTGATGCCACTAGGGGTGAGGTTCTCCCCAAGCATACTCAGTTTGACTTTGACTTTGACTTTAAAGTTACTGTTGATCTGATTTGTATTGCGTCTCCTGTTTACCCTTTAACTTTAAAGGAGGATGAATGTTTGGAGGAGTGGACTCATGACATGTTGGCAAAGGGATACATCTTCAAGAAGGCTTTGTCAATTTGCTCTCTGTTGTTGTCTGTCCAAAAATCTGATGGGTCTCTTAGACCTTGTGTTGACTATGGGAATTTGAACAACATCACAATCCCTGATCCCTACCCTGTAAGACTTCAGACTTTTTCAATAACAGCTGCAGTTGTATCAAAGCCTGTGCTCAACCATCACCAAAAAATTACTATTTCCCAAGGATAAAAGAGATACAGCTAGGATTGAGACAATAGTTTTATTGATGAGCCTAAACAGGAGGAGATTGAATTGCTTGGAATAATAAAACTGTGAGGGTTTTTATATCCAATTCTATGAAAAGGAGATGATAGGAGAATTATGTTTAAGCAAGATTAACTCATGATTTCAAATCGGAAATATATTGTCAGGAGTAAGATTCTGAAAACTGGAATTAAGGGCTTTTGGCTGACATTGATTTGGGCTGAAATAAATTTGTATTTGAAGAAATATAGGCGACCAAAGATGGTAAAGGAGAAACAAACAAAAACAAACAGAAGTCTTACATACCCTTTTCCTCTCAAAGCACAAATTTCTCAGTGTGTTGAGAAGGCAAAGATATTTTCAAAACTTGATCTCTTGGATGCATTAAACCAGATTAGGATTGCAGAGGGAATGGAGTGGCAGACAGCATTCAGAACAAAGAAAGGTATCTTTCAGTTCTGTGTTATGCCTTTTGGATTGAAGAATGCTCCAGCTTTCTTTCAGTGGTTGATTGACTCAGTTTTGGGAGATCTCCTAGGTGTATGTGCCATTGTGTACATGAAAAACATCTTGGTGTTCTCTCTGGATTAGGAGTCTCATAAGGCCCATCTGCCAGCAGTTTTGGAGCATATCCTCCAGGCTAATTTGATCATCAAAAGGAGTAAGTGTGAATTCTTTAAACGTAAGGTTACCTTTATGGGTAATATTATCTTTGAAGATGATCACACTATTGCTCCTGACAAGAAAGCAGCGGTTTGAGAGTATGCTACTCCTGTGACAGTATCCCAACTTTGCAGCTTCCTGGGTACCTGTAATTTCTTGAAAAAGTTTACCCCTCATCTGCCTGAAGTGGCAGCTCCCTTGTATTCAGCTAGCAGAAAAACAACTTTAGTCTGGACACCTGAGTGCGCAGAAGCGTTCACAGCAGTCAAGGCTCTTTTGTTGTCTTCTCCAGTTTTACAACATGTGGACCCAGAGCTTCCTTTTGTGGTCTCCACAGATGCCTCCAAATATGCTGTGGCTGGTGTGTTGCTACAAACTTCCAACAATGGTGTTGAAAGACTGGTGGGGGTACTTCTCCCAGAAAATGGAGGCTTGGGAACACAATTACATGATTTACAACAAGGAATTGTTGGCAGTTGTGGAATTTTTGAAGCATTGGAATCACCATCTCATGCCAGTGTGTCATCCTTTTGTGGCAAGAAGCCAACCATAAAGCTCTCCTGTACTATTGATCAACCCAGAGTTTTGTCAGGTTGTCAATCTAGATGGCATGGAGATCTGACAAGATACAAGTTCTGCTACAAGTTCATTAAAGGAATCTGATAATAACTTGGCAGATGAGTCTGAGCAGGAACACTTCTCATCTCCCAGATGCTAGTATGGACGTCAAGTTTAACACACATACTTTGATTCTGGATGAGGCTATGGTCCCCTTTGTACTAACTCTGCCTGCTACGCTTGATACCATGTATTTAAAAGAGGACACAGACTTAGACTTATATTTCAAAGTAAAGTTCTCTGCCGCTTCTGTCCAAGGTTTATGATAAGTTACTGGAACTAGCTTGTGAACATCCAGTAGGCCAGCTGCAGGTTTATTACAAGATAGGACCAATTTTATATCATCAAGGTTGCTTGTGGGTTCCACAGGGAACTATTTGGGACAAAATCACAGAGGCCTATCACACCTGTCCTATGGCAGGCCACCCAGGGAAAAATAAAACAGTGGAACTAATTTTCCAGCAGTTTTCCTGGAAAGATTTGACAGTGCAGGTAGCAGCTTTTGTTCAAGACTGCCTGATATGTGTTTGATCTGAGGCAATCCAGAACAAGACTACTGGATTGCTGGTCCCACTGCAGCCTGCTTCAGGGCCCTGGACGTCTGGTGTTGGTGGATTTCATTGGTGAACTTCTGGATTCTAATGGGTTTAATAAAATCATAGTAGTGGTAGATTGTTTCACAAAAATAGCACACTTTTTACCTTGCTTAATCACAATTACTTTGGTGGAAACATCTAGGCTGTTTTTGAATAGAATCTTCTCCCTACATGGCATCCCAATGGAGATTGTGAGTGACCGCAGGCCCCAATTTATTGCTCATTTCTGGGAAGCTTTTACTGGAACTCTTGGTATCAAATTATGTTGCTCCACATCTTTTCACCCCCAGTCTGATGGACAAATGGAGAGGGTAAACCAAAGTTTGGAGGTTTAACTACATTGCTACACTAATGCGCAACAAGATGACTGGTGTGCTAACCTACCCATGGCAGAATTCATATATCATAACGCCCCGCACATGTCAACTAAGGTCTCACCATTTTATGACAATATGGGTTACAATCCCTTGTTCAACATGGGTCCTTGATTGGTTAGTAATGTGAAAGCTGCAACTGATCAAGCTACTGCATTAAAGCAGGTTTATCAGGAGCTTCAAGTTACTCTTGCTGTCGCCATGATAACTTACAAGGAATATACAGATTGCAAGCGCCAAGAAGGTCCTATCTACAGACCAGGTGATCTAGTCATGATGGATGCCCGCAATATGAAATTGAAGGTGACCTGCCGCAAGTTAGGTCCCAAGCAAGTTGGTCCCTTCAAAGTTGAACGTCAAATTGGTCCCTCTGCAGATTGGTTATATTTACCCCCATCCTTTAAGATTTTCCATACCTTCCATTAATGATTACTCACTCCCTTTAAGGGTACTGAGACTCCTTCTTCCCAACCCATTCTTGTGAAAGGAGAACTTGAGTATGAGTTGAATTGTATTTTGGCCTTCCATAAGAACCAACACTGACTGGAATATTTGGTGTCTTAGAAAGGTTATCCCAATTCCAAAAATTCATGGGTTCCTCACTATGATTGTTTCATTTCACCAAATCTTATCCAAGAGTTCTATAATTTTATTCCCACTGCCATTGGTCACCCTGAGCTTACCTTAGCATCAATGAAACTTCCTCCTGCCCATAAGAACTTCTCCTTGTCCCATCTCCCATATGGCGGTATTGTGCCCCAGGCTAAAGCAGAGGGCAATATCATGGTAAATTCCACAATGCCAGGAATTATCCAGCCAAGAAAGGAAGGCTCAAAAGGCCAGAAACCCTTTATAAAACTGACTGGCTTAACAGACTTGAATCAAACAGTTGATTGAAAATGAGTTACAGCTGCTCCAGTTTGCCAGTTGAATCCAAAGTCCCCTTGTAATCTGACATTGATAAATCAACATAATTTGAGGGTCACCCAATATGATCTGATTTATCAGCATTCTCATCAGAAGTTGGTCACTCAAGGGTTCTTTGAAAACTGTACTAGATACTCACTTGACAATGTAGAAGGAATAGGAGCCCAGGATCCAGGCGGTATTGCTTAGTCAAAATTTGATATATATTGAATAATTTTCACTGTTTCAACTCTTAAGAGTTGAGTCCTTGCAAAAACTTACTCAATAAAATCAAATATCCCTTGGTCTAACTTTTATTTAAAATGCATCCTGTAGTTGGCCTTCTGCGCTACATTCCCTACAATCTGATTCTAAGCCAGATCATTACTGGAAGATGGGGCCCTGCAGTTGGAACTTTGTTGTCGCCTCCGCCTAATGTTAATCCAATGTGTGCCAATATCAGAGTGGTTCCTCCCACATTTGAAACTGAAGCTTTGGTTCTATCTCAATGTCCTTAATTGTATGCTGAAGACACTCTGATTCTCTCCCAGGTCATTTATCTTGGGCTCTTTTGGTTAGGGTTAATTATTTTACTTAACCCTAGTATCTCATTTGGAAATTTCACAAAACGGTATCTGAAGCTGGGTTGGTGGTTAATCATTAACTATGTGTGGATTTGGGTGGTGATTCCCCACCACCTGGAGACATCTTCTTATTATCTGGCAATTTCTATCACATTACTCAACTCTTCTACATCTGAGTTTTTAGAAGCAGTTTTTCATGAATTTGTGTTTCTTTTCTCCTGTTCTGTTGAGATATCTTTGTTTACTATGTTTATTTGCATCAGCTCTTTTCTGAGTTTTTAGTTTGGGCTCTTCTTTAATTTGTGATTTCCATCTCCAGTAACAGCTTGTCAAATTTATACTTATGGGAAGTATAATAAACAGCAAAAGAGGAAGGTTTAAGAAGAGAAAGATATTTTATTGAATATGAATATAGGCAAATATATAGTATTGTGACAAGCCACATACCGTCCATGTACGTCATGAGGGTCATGGGGCTTATCTGAGTAATGTTCCTCTTAGGTCACAAGGCTTGTTCAAGTTGCATTCCAGTTAGGATCTGGATTAGGTGATCCCTATAAGAGATGGTTGACTGGTAATAGTGCCACTGGTTTACTGGCTGGTTGAGTGAACCACTTGATGAGCCATTTGGTGATGAACTTGGGGCATTAATTCCCTGAGAGGGAGTAATTAAAGGTGTTGTAATATATAAGATAAAGTGACAAATAATGTATTCAATAAAAAATTTATAAGTAAATATATATACCCATCTATATTTTATTTTTGAAAGTATATAAATATTATCTGGTCTTTGTTGGGAATTTTGACCAAGCAATGATGCCAATTATGACAGAGCTCACAGATTAGGATTTCAGCAACTAAATCCATAAATTAGCAGTATAAAAATCAATGAGTCCAATTATGAAAGAGCTTGTGGATATGAATTATAGCTGCCAAACACCATAAATTAGTAGTATAAAATACATGTATATTAGATCAGCAGTAGTCTGACAACCTGAACCATAAATCAGCCAATGGTAAGCGCTGCCATGGCACTTAGTGATAAATGATTTGCTGCTGCACCACTTTGGAAAGTTACAGGCGCTGCCTAGCAATTGAATTAGGCACCAAAGCGCCAAACTGCTTTTACATCAAGTGCCGCCACACCAACTGAAAATTATTGCAGGCACTAAGGCACTGCCTTAATATTAGTTAAGCACCAAGGCGCTAGGTTTAATTCCCCATAATCTCAAATTCCAATATTAATTATATTATTAAGCATTGAGCTTGAAGCATGTTCAGGATATTAAGAAGTGATCCCAAAGTGACCTAAATTATTCCACATCAGCAAGGGCCGCCTGTGCTGGGTGAAGATGAAAATATTCTATTGATTGACCTGTAAGAAGCGCCAAACCTATATTAATAATTACCCAAATTAGGGGGTGTTAGAATGTCTTAGAAGACATGTGACCATATAACAGTCACTGTTAAGTATTTAGACAAATAAATACTCTGAAATATAAAGTTGCTCTGTTTTTGCTGTTTGTTTTATGTAGATAGGTTTGGCTGGAATTCTTCAGATAAAGATTCCTGAAAATTTAGTATCTATATTCAATAAAAGAACAGAAGGCTAGATTGGCCAAATCAATCTTGGAGACTAGGCGTCTCAAAAACAATTTAATTAACTAGAGAAGATTAATTAATAAATACATGGGAATATAACTAATGAGGATTTAATTATATTTGTTAAATTGCCTTGACTGTGTCAAGAAGTTTGATTAAGGTGAACCAAAAGCAAATCCCCAAATTGTGGGTTAAAAGCGCTGTTTTGGCGAATTCATTAGGTTAGAAGTGCTGCTGGGCCACCTAATGGATTTGAGAAGTGTAGGCGCTGCCCAGTGTGGGGGGGGGGGAAAAGTGGGGTGGCGCCTGGTTTGAGTTTTGAAGCATTTTAATGGGTTTTAAGGCAAAAACCCATGAGATGCAAAGATAACTAAATAAAGGCAATGATGTCTAGGAATTCAGGTTTGATCAGCTGGTTTCCAAGTTGGAAAATTGATAGCTAAGTTTTGGAATGTGAATATTCCACAGGGTTTTGGGGCCAGGAGCTGAGAAAGCTCCATGCCAAATTAATACATTGAGATGAATGGCGTCAGGTGACTTCTTCCCATTGTAGGTTGATTATCATAGGCTGAGAATTATTGGGGATCTTTTAGGTAAATATCTAGGTTTGGATGACTTAAATGTCATAGACCACGTGATATGAATCATAGGTTGATTCAGGAACCGGAGGGGTTTTCAGCCAAATATGCCCCAAATGGTATATAAACAAAAACAGTTAAATTTAAAATAAAGATATATTGTTGATTTCAACGCTTTTCCCTCAAACTACTTTTTAATTATCATGTCTTCTTTACTATCATTTGAAAGAGAAAAATTTGGGGTGCTTTGTGTAGAAACTGCTGCTGCTAGGAAGGAAGTTCCTACCAGTTCACTCAAGGAGGTGTGGGCAAGTTTGGAGGTCTCTAAGATAGCACCTGAGGAATCTTTGGTAGAAGTGAAAGCGGCTTTTGAAGAACTATATTCTGACTATTTTGATAAAGAGGGAACCCCTGCACAAGAGAATTGAGTTTATGCATGGGACTCCTGGAACCTGTTGTTAGGGTTCAATGAAATTTTACAATAGGTGAAGGACAGAGCCAATTGTGAAGTTGAGGTGTTAAGAAATAGGGAGGAAAAGAGTGTCAAAAATTATGGCTCATTGGCGAGATGGCAATATAGTGTTGTCTCATAAAATTGCCTCCCTGGAGAGCAAAGCTCTTTGAAGCTTTGTCACAGGAAGGTAATGGTAATAAGAGTCAAGGGTAAGATAACGGCAAGTTTGACTGGTTGGACCTGGATCTGTCACAAGACATTGCTAGCAGCCCAGGGATTAACCTTTGAGAAGGTATAAGAAGAATTAATCAATTACAATAAAATCATCTTTAATCTAGTTGCCCTTTATCTTAATCTTTAAGTACTGTAAATTCAGAACCTAAACATAAAAATGCAGGATTGTCAAATCCTTTGTCCAAATTTTGAATCACTTTTGTGGGCAACTCAGCTGAGTGAAAAGTAAAATATTTAATAAAATTAACCATTTTATTTGACTTTTTTGGTCTATTTAAATTAGCAGATTTCAAATCTCTTGAGCAGATAACTCAACTAACAAAAGACAAAACACAACAAACAAATGTGGGATACATAAATCAGAAATGCAGGATTCTAATGTACAATTTGAGATTTCCTGTATGTCAAACAAATTACAGACATCATGTAAAAATTAAAAAATCTGAAATTGCAGGATTGCCAAATCCAAGAACCAAGTTTCAAAATCATAATTGCAAGGAATTTGAAATAAATATAATTTATGGGCATCTCAAATAGAAAATCAAAGGATCTAGAGTGGATTTGTGATGATTCTTTTAGGAATCATAGGCATTCTCAAAAATCACCCTATTCCAGTTTAGGATGGCTAAAATTTAGATCCTACTATTCACCAACTTATCATATATAACAATAAAATTGACTAGTATATACATTCCTCTTCTTGAGTTTAAAATTATAATAAAATTTTTATTATGTCTTCTTCCAACATCAACCAAGTCAATGAGCTGTTCCCTGGCCTTGACAAAATCATACAGGGCTACACTGGGTCTCTTAACAGTGAAGCCTCTGTCTATGGCCACTCCCAACCTGCAGGCCCCTCCACAAGCACCACTCAGGAGTTTGTTCTTTATCCTGCGTCCTCAAGCATGTCCCTGTTTGCCCATCACACACAGGCAGCTGCTAACCTAAATCATATAGCAACACTAGCATCTGTAATTGACCAAGTGAGCCATGGGGCCTGTGACAGTCCACATGTTTGGTGGTTTTCAGGCTGGGCTTATGTTGGCCAAGTGGAAGTTTAGTGGCTTCTGTTGAAGAAGTAGCTGTAGGACTGGTCTGAGATGTTGGAGACTGAAATGAGCTGGCTGAAGGATCATAAGATGATGAAGAACTGGTGGTCTGGAGAAATGAGCCAAGATTTTGCCAAATTGATTTGCCAAGGTGGTAAGATGTGGAATGTTTTGCCTTGGTTTAGTAGTAAAATCAAGAAGGAATGTGGATAGAAGTGTGGGTAAGATATTTATTTATTAAGTTCCTAGGATAGATGAAGGTATGTTGCTATGAGAGCTGGATAAAAAGCTGTTTTGGTGGGACATTTTCCTTAGATTTTACAAGATTTGTAAATATACAGGGAAAACGTTGAAGAGGTCCAAAAAGAACAGTTTAAAATATTATTATACTATTTAAATGGGTTTAGGTTGAATGCAGGGAAGACTGGTGCTGGAATAATGGACTGGTTAACGCTTTGGTGTGCAAAGAGTTGTTGCTTTGAGCAGTTTAGCTGTGGAATTGATTTTCTTGGTTGGATCCCAGTGGAACTTCAGAAATAGTCTATTTCTGAGCTCTGCATTTATTGGTTGAGTTCTGGCAGGTTTTCTGATGAAAATGATTGGTTGGAAGTCAAAGGCTTAAAGTATAAGCAAGGAAATAGTGAATTAATACTTTAAGCTTTTGAGAAAGTAAGTATGCAAGCTTAAGTTATTATAGGAAAAAGTGAGTGACAATGGTTTAAGCTTCTGAAGAAAGCCATTTTGAAGGCGGAACCGTTGGGAAAAGGACACTATAAAAAAGTGGCTGGCTGGAAAGTTACAGGGTCTTTTTTGGGGTCTTTCCCAGGCCTTTTGAGTTTCTGCTGAGAGGTTTTTGGAAGCCTTTTGATCACCAGCAGGAGCTTGGTTGTACTTATACAAGTGGAATAACAAGGCCATTGGAGCTATAAAGAGAGCTGAAGCCCACAATAACGGAGCAGGAGCCCAAGAATAAGAAGCTGGATCCTAAGTGCAGCGCCAGAGTCCAAGTTTAAGGAGCAGGAGTCCAAGTCTAAGGAGCAGAAGTCCAAGACTAAGGTGCAGGAGTCCAAGACCAATACAGGAGTACAAGATATTGTTGGAGGACTCCAATTATTGACAAATCCATATTGTTTCCTTGACCCCCCTGGGCCATATACTAGAAGGTTTCTAAGGGGATATTCCTTCTGAGAGTGAATAAGAGCCCGTTTTGACCCATATACATATTTCTGAGATACATTTTCAATTACTAGAGAATGACAATTCCTTCCAGCTGGTCCCTGGCTATGATCCAGGACACACTTTGGGGACTGGTGGACAGGAACCCCACAGGGCCACCAATGGAAGCCAGAATCCAGAAACAGCCAATCAGATGGCACTGTCTGGTTCTCAAGGCAGACACACCCTGCCTCCAGCCAATCAGCCTGCAAGACGCAGAAGAAAATTAATCACTCCAGAGATTGTTCTCAAAATGGTTGAAAAGCAAGGGATGCTTATGTTCCTTGGGGAAATTGCAGCCAAGATGGGGTTTGCAAAGTCCACTGTGGCTGCAACCCTGATAGCCCACATCAACTGTGGCCCTCCTACCAAGAAGGCCCCAACTGGTGCTCATTCTTCAACTGAAGGTGAAAAAGCCCACCCTCTTATGATGGCTATTATAGAACATGATCCGTGGATGCCCCTGTTCCAGGTATGTCTCCAGTTGGGACTCCACAGCATCTTCACCAACAAAAGAACAGTGAATTCATGGGTGCACAAGAGTTGTGGTTGCCGCCAGAATTCTATCCAATCAGGTTCTTGGTGGCCCCATTTTGGTGGACACTGATCCCTATGATTGTACTGCCGTCAATTTCATCAAAGGAAGGGCAATGAGGGCCTGTTATAATGCATCATCTTCCTATCATACGCTAAGATCTTGGCCATTATCCAAGACTTTGGAGAGAAGTGTATCCAGTCTTACGTGTACAAGCGCAGCCCAATCTTGTATTGTTTTGTTGGGGTTTTATTGGCAGTTTCCCCATTGGGCGTCCATTATTACTTGGCAATATCAAACACCACAGATGAGTATGCCTACCAGATGGAGCTCAAGGCCATGCTGGAGGAGTGGGCCACACAAAACGCTGTGCACACAGTTGTACTGAGTGCTGAGCTGGAGCAGCAAGAATGGGCAACCCAAGAAATCAGGGCTACAGAGCATACCTGTTGGTCCTAACCCATCAACCACACTGACATGCATCTTGCAGATGTATGTCTCTACAATTTTGGTTCTGCCCTCAGGCGCTTAAAGCCTGCCACCTACAACAAACTATACACCTGAATTGATAAGGGGTATGAGCTTTTCCCTTCTGTGTTTGTCCAGGACCTATCAGATCTTGTCATTTTCTATGCAAGTGATAGTGATAAGTCCAGAAAGAACTCCCGCCTCCCCCCTCGCCAATCCATCTGTTTCACCAAGCCTGCATATGTGACAGAAGAAAAATTTGAGCAATTGAAGCAATCAGCTCTTGCTTCCCCTCCAGTCAACAAACCCTGTCTCACCAACCCCCCATCAAGCCACCTGCCTTCCAACCCTGACTCCCAAGCCACCACTCATTCCCTCCCCATTATCTCTGATGCTGCCCCTTTCACAGGCGCTGTCATGGCCAGGTGTAGCATCAAATCAAGGAGGCTGAGAAGGAGTCCACCCATCGGGATATCTAGACACCAAGGCCCAATACAGGAAGAGGCAGGAGCAGGATAGATACAGCATTCCAGCTGCTAGGGAGCAATAGGCTCCTAGGTGAGGTACTACAACTTTGGTTAGACTAAGGACAGTCAGGATGACCATCCCATATCTGCTGTGGTCATATGGAATGACTTCAGTAGAAGGTTGTGGGGTTGGAGGAGGAGTTGGAGGGTTGAAGCTGCTGGTCCATCCAGGGCTGGGCCCTGGTTGGTAGTCCATGGCTAAGGGTTCTACTAGTGGTGACGCTGGTGACTGAATTGGTTGGTAAGGGATTTTCCAAGGTGATAATAGTATATGGGGTATGAAGTCAAAGACTACTCTGTGGACCATACACTTTATTAAACGTTGTCTGCATCTGTCTTAATTGGAGGGAAATGGTTCTTATACCATTCATCTGGTCTTCCTTGGAAGCAACTACTGGCAGCTCCTTGATGGACTCCAGTAGTCCAACCTTTGGGCATAGGTACTTTGGGAATGGGGAAGGCATTCTTAGGAACAGGTGATAAGGTTCCAAGAATTTTGGGCTGGGTAGATGGGAAGTTCTCTGGGCTTGGGTTGTGGGATTAACTGCTTAATTCATGGCTGGGGGAAGTTCTGGGGTTTGGGTTTGGCCCATTTGGTTTCATCTGAGGATTGCTTGCAGCTGATTGGTGGCTAATTATATCCTGCTCAATTATTTGGGGCTGCTTGGCAATATGGGCCTGCTTCTGGGCAGGGGAACTGTTAATTGCTGGTGAATATTCTGGGTTGAGTGGCTACTCATCTAATCTTGGCCCAATAAAATGATTGGGAGCTGCAGGCATTGTGAGGGTTTCAAAGGCTTGAGGATCTTCTTTAACAGGGTTTGTTTGATTGGTTGGGGGAACTGGGGCATCTTCCATCAGATGATGTTTCATTACATCAGTGGGGGAGGTGGCATGGAACTTGGGGTTAGGCTGCAGGGTGGCATGTGGATTGGGGCTGGAAGATGGGACTAGAACAGGAACTCTAATTATTTTGGGACTGGTTGGTTGATTTGGGGTTGCAAATGATTCAATGTCCAAGTTATTCAACAGATCCAGTTGATACTGGATCTGCTGAATAACTCAGCAATAATCATTGATTAATTGTAGGGAGCCACCCAGCTCATTTGTAGCATTGGAGCTGGTGGCTCTGCTACCGTTGGGGGGCTGCTAGCCCCCTGGGCCAGTTTGCAAACTGGCCCTGGTGATTTTTAAATTTTATGTTGTGTTGATAATATTTAAGCCAATCTATCTTTTGAGAGTCGGCTTGCACCCGCCCTGGTGGTTTGTGGGCAGTTCAAATCCCCCAGTGGGTTTGCGCGGTCTCCCGTGTTTTTGCTTTTCAGTAAAGATTGTGGGTTTGATCCCCAGGTTTGAAATTACAATTTTTGTGGCCCTTACAGGCGCAGATGAAGGCAATGTTCATTCCGCCCATTCTCTCCCCTACTCGTCCTTTGATGAGTAAATAAATTTTTTCTTTATGACAATTTATTAAAATTAATATCTCTCTTTCAATTCATAATTAATAAAATTTTCTTTTTATATTATCAACATTTCCCATATGTAAAGAATGTTTTACATTTGATGTGGTAAGATATAATTATTTCCATGGATATTTTCATCATCATTAATAAATTAAAGACAATAAACGTAAATACTGCATTAGAATACTGCAATTAGATGTCAACTCTTGATATTTTGATATTATGTGCATAACTCAATGCATTTTATTTAATAAAATCCATTGTAAACTTGGCCTTTTCTAATATAATTTAATGAAATGGACTGTGTTTATATTAGAGAGCCATTAACGCTTAGTACAAATATTGATACATAGTGCATTTTACAGCCTGTATATTTACCTATTGGTAGTAATTCATTAAACTTTTTAGTTGGATTTTACATGTAATAATAATGTAATGGGTTAATAAATTACTGTTTATTGTCATTATTTGGCTGATTTTTTTTGCTGAGGCAATTTTGCATTTTCTGATATTTATGCACTAGTATTCAATTGGTTGGTTTCACATCCAATTGCACAGGCAATAGGAAATCAAGCCACTACCCTGACCACATCCGGTCTTGGGGTAGTGGCTTGATTTCCTATTGCCTGTGTGATTAGATGTGAAACCAACCAATTGGATACTAGTGCGTAAATATCAGAAAATGCACAATTGCCACAGCAAAGAAAATCATCCAAATAATGACAATAAACAGTAATTTATTAATACATTACATTATAATTACCTTGCAATATCCAACTAAAAAGTTTATAGAATTATTACCAATAGGTAAATATACAGGCTGTAAAATGCACTATGTATCAATATTTGTACTAAGCGTTAATGGCTCTCTAATATAAACACAGTCCATTTCATTAAATTATAATGGAAAAGGCCAAGTTTACACTGAATTTTATTAAACAAAATGCATTGAGTTATGCACATATTATCAAAATATCAAGAGTTGACGTCTAATTGCAATATTCTAATGCAATATTTACATTTATTGTCTTTAATTTAGTAATAATGATGAAAAATATTTACGCGTTGAAGATAGTACTATAAAAACCAGTTTTTTGATGTAATTCAAACAAAATTTCAAATATCTATAACTTAATAAACAAATTAGAGTCAGCCCTCCAAAAAGTTGTTGAGCTTGAATACAACATAAGGGAAATTGTGGTAAACCAACTGGGAAATGAGGGAAGAGCCTTGGTTCAGCAAAATGAAACTGCAAAAATAGCCTGGGAACAATGGTCAAAGAAGAAAACAAAGAAATATTTTTAAATCTCAAAAGGAAATACTCAAGTGGTTAGATTTCAAAAGTGAAATTTACAACTTGTGGGAATTTGCAAAAAACCAATAGAAAGAATACTCAAAAAATCAAACTAATTGAAGGGGGGAATCCCACATGAAATAAACACAAATGAAGAGGAAACCAAACAAATGGAAACAGATGAAAACAAAAATCAGTCAAGAAGCAGGAGCGCTTCAAGAAATACAGAAAATTTATCAAATGAAAACCAAGAAGAAACGCAAGTTGCAAGAAATATAAGAAAAATAAGCCTAGGAAAATTAATGAAGAGCAGCCAACACTCATGAAGTTTGCTGAGGTGGCGCCTGTGGCTGAGGGGGCCGCAGGGGAAACAATTAGTAAGACTTTTTATGTTTTACTTATATTTATTTTAGTTATCATTAGAAATGGGGACAAGCTTGCAGAAGTGGTGACTTATACACTGAGTTGGTTCTACAGGGGTTACCAGTCACTGGTAGCCCCTGTAAAACAAATAAATAAAAATAAAATAAATAAAATAATTCAACAGAATATGAATAAGGCTTCAAATATTGAAGCTAAAGATAGGGAATATTTACCACCTGCGGGGTGCTTGCCGTGGTTAAGGGAAGCATACAAAATAGGATCAAATATCAACTTCAAAGAGATGAATGAAATTTGCAGGAATGTCAAGCTAAACTTCAATGAATATATATATGAAAGTGTTCAAAGATTCCCATTTTTCAAACATCAACAAATATAAAAAATACTTAATAAAAACCAACTTTCAAATAGGAACTGAATATCTAAAAACTGAAAATTTTAATGAAGTATTCAAGGCATTGTCAAATAAAGTTGGGGATGCAGTCCTTGTGAACACATTTAACCTTTGTTTATTTTATTTGCAGAGGCATAGGAGCTGATACAAGTTAGGCACCCCCCAGCACCCTTTTCAAATTCAATCAAACATCCTATATCAATAGATTAGTTCAAGTCTTCAAAAAATTGTGCATGTTCTTGGAAAAATATACCTTGCAAAGAATTTACGCCGCAGTATACCTGGGAATCCTCCTTCACTGGTAGGACACGCCATTTTGAAAACAGCATCTTAAAAAACGCTATCTCAAAATAAGCCATCTTGATTTTCTGCTATCTTGATTTATTAGTAAAAACGCCATTTTGATTTACGGCATTTTGACTAAGAAAAAACAGGTTTAAAATTTTAGATTTTTTGAACTCCAAAAATTACCCAAAGAATTCCCAAAAATAAAATTTCAAAAAACATTTCTAGGCTTAAAAATGCCTCAGAATTCCAAATCTGCAATAAAAAATGGGGTCAATTAGTAGCAACATAGTTGCGTAAAGCCCAAAAGTTAAAATAATCCCAAAAACAACCATTTTCATCTATTTTAACTACAAAATATACTTTAAAATAAGCATATAATTGTACCAATGTTGCAACTGAACCAATGAGAGTCCAGTACTTGGAATTGGGGAAGACAACAGTCCAATAGGAAAGGACAGAATAATAAGAATAAGGTATTGTTTATTGTAGGATATTGTGATTAATATACTAAATGGGGAAGCCACAAGGCCACAAGGGGGTGGCATAGTGGGGATTTCCATGTAGGGTTTGGAGCCAAGGAATAACTTGTGCGGGGATCAGCAGGTCAAATTGGCAACGCTCCTAATTAGGATGAATTACCCGCCATTCAACATTGCCATCAGATTCATTCATAACATTAGATACGTCGAGGGGCAACTCATCAAGCGCCCCCTGTGTATCGTAAGATATGTTAGCAGGCAAGGTTTGAATCTCGGTTGCAACACCCCCTTGCCCCCTGCTTGTTGTCAGACACCAGGACTGGAGTCTGCGGAAGGTCTGGGAAGGTCCGCACAAACAACCTTTGTGTGGGGGTGGCACGGCAGGGGCGCAAGCAATTGTGATGAAGTTTCTTGGTGTTTCCCTGGGCATCCTCAAGTTGGTAGGTGTGGTTGTCATAGACAGCAGCTACCTTGAAGGGCCCTAGGTGGTTGGGTTCTAATTTGGTAGAATTGGGATTGAGGGTGCAGACAGGGTCACCTATGACATATCTAGCTTTGAGGTGTTTTGTCCCCCCTGTAATCCACTTGTGTTTGATTTCTTGGGCTTTGGCATGCCATTGGTCTAGGGAGGGAGTTGGCACTAAGGGGGGCTTGTCAGGAACCTTGGACGTAGTTTCCCCTGTTCAACCCCTGTCAGACCGTCATGTGTCCCAAAGGCCAGGGTGTTAGGGCTGAACCCAGTGCCCCTGTTGATTCTTGCTTGCAGGATCAGTAGGGCAGTGGGAAGATGTTCAGTCCACGCAGTGTTAGGATGCTCTTGCAAGAGTTTGGCAATCAGTTGAACCAGGGAGCTGTTTAACCGTTCCACATGTTGGTTGGCTTGCAGGTGGTAGGGGGTTGTGACTATTTGTTGGAGCGCGTTCTTGACGCAGTATGCCTTCACAACGTGTCCAACAAATTTGGGCCCGCCATCTGTGATGAGACGCTTGGGTTGCCCAAAGCAAGCCACAATCTCTTTGCCAATAAAGCGGGTAACAGTGGTAGCAGGTGTTTGGTTGGGTGTGGCCCAGGCCACTGGCCAACGCGTGAAGTAGTCAATAGCAGTGATAATATACTTCTTACCCAGTCTGTCTTTGGGAAGCGGTCCCACAATGTCAAGGGCCCACTGTTTGAAGGGTTCCATAGCCTCGATGGGTAGGACAGACTTGGGAGGTGCAGGTTTGGACGTATTCTTCTCACACAACACACATGTCTCAAGGAGGTCCAAGATGTCTTGCCGCATGCGCAGCCACCAGAACTTATGTTTCATGATCTCAAAGAGGTTACACCCTCTGATGTGACCCAAGGTTTGGTGGTAGTACAAGATGGTGTCTCCTTGTTGCGTGGTGGGAATATAAGGTGTCTTCTCCCCTGTCTCTGCCTGGCGGCAGACATTCCCAGCGTTGATGGTGAACTGACTTTTGTTGTCCTTCAGCTTGGAGATGGTGACCAAGTTAAGGCCCTTGTAGCGGGTTGCCTCAGGGCGCAGGTAGAGCATGGGCCAGTCTGGGTCCAGACCGTTGTCCCCAGTGATGGACGCTACGTAGAGTTGTAAAAGAGTGTTGGCTGTGACGAGTTCCTTTCCAGGCTTATATTTGATGCGTAATTGATAGGGGGATAGACGTTCAACCCATCCTGCTTGGCGGCGTGTCAAATGGGACTGTGTGTTGAAGTACTGGAGTGACTTATGGTCCATCAGAACGCAGGGTGGGAAGGTTGCACCTTCCAGGTAACAGCGCCACTTCTCAATGCAGTGTACAATGGCTGCCAGCTCTTTATCATGGATGGGATAATGTTGTTCCAAGTCAGTGAGCTTCCTGGACTCATATGCTACAGGGAGGAAGACGCCATTGTCAGTTTCTACCCTTAGCACGCCCCCTATGGCCCTGTCAGAGGCGTCAGTCTCAAGTTTGTACTTTCAATTTTGGTTGAGAAACTGCAGTACTGGTGCTGTTGTGAGCCTTTGCTTCAACATCTTGAAGGCTTGATCTCTTGCAGGGGTCCAATGGAAGCGCTGTTTGGTATTGAAGAGCTCAGTGAGAGGTGCAATTAGTTCCCCGCAATTGAGGATGAACTTGCGTACATAGGCAACCATGCCCAAGAATGTTTGCACTTGGCCCACATCAGTGGGGGCGGCATGTTAGTGATTGCCTTGATTTTGGCAGGATTGGGCTTTATCCCTAGGGCAGAGATGGTGTGCCCAAGGAATAACAATTCTGACTTGAGAAAATCACATTTTGAGGGTTTAGCTTTTAGCTGGTTTTCCTGAAAGGTGTTGAGGACAGCACGGAGGTGTTGAAAGTGTGTGGTTTGATCTTGACTGAAGACAATAATGTCGTCAAGGTGCACTACCACACACTTTCCAATCAGTTCCTCAAAGGCTTTGATCATCAACATGGCAAAGGTGGAGGGAGTGTTGGTCATTCCAAAGTTCATGACACAACACTTGAACGGCCCGTAGCGTGTGCAGAAGGCGGTTTTTGTCTCATCCCCTGGTGCAATGCGGACCTGGTTGTACCCCGCAGTGAGATCAATCTTGCTAAAGACCTTTGTGCCTGCAAGTGTATCAAACAGGTTTTCAATCAGCAACAGGGGGTATTTATTTTTAACTGTCACCTCATTTAGGGCACAGTAGTCTGTGACCAGGCAAAGGGACTCGTCCTTCTTGGCTATGAAGAAGACTGCCACCCTGTATGGAGAGAGCAAGGGGCAAATGAATCCCTTATCAAGTGCGTTCACAAGGTGCTGGTGGAGGGTTTCATCTTCCTATGGTGTGAGACGGTATAATGGTTGTGCTTTAGGTAACAATCCTTGAAGTTGTACAGCGTGCTGGATCTCCCGGGGTGGAGGTAGTTGTTCAAGTGTTTCACTGAATACGCCCTTGTACTCCTCGAGGAGTGCAGCTAGCGCTGGTGGTGGTGATGTTGACAAGGGAGGGACTGCAGATGGTTCTGCACAGATAACTTTGACTGAACATTGATTAAAGTCTAGTCTCCCCCCTTGAAATCATATGAGCCTGTTTCTGTCATTCTGACAAACACAGTGTCATGTAGTAGTTTGTTCATTTCCATGGGGTAGATCTGGAACCCCACCCCATTTCTATTGAGGGTGATGACAGAGGTATCCCAGTCAATGTAAGGGCAGTTATACCGGAGCCAGTTGAGGCCAGCAATTACGTCATGGCTGAGGTCTGCCATGATTGGCCCAGAGAGCTTAACCTGGACGTTCCCCATTCTTACAGAGAAGGGTACTGTCTTGTGGTTGATGGCCACTCTGCAGGAGTCAGCTTCACGTACTGCTTTGAATCTGCTGGGTACTCAGTCTAACTGCTGGGAGTCAGCAAACGCCTGATCTACCATGGTGTGATCAGCCCCAGTATCTACCAGTAACTTGTGGGTGTTCCCATGGAAACAAAAGGGATAGGACAAGTGTGTTACTTTATTTGCAGAATGAGCGGCTTGCAACACGGGGTTGTTGCTATGGACCTGAAAGACGTCTAGGTTTTTGACCTCGTGAAGATTGTAGTCATGGGAGTTCTTTGCAAGCAAGGGCTGAGAGGGCAGGTCGGTTGGGGTTGTAAGGTCTCTTGTTGTTACAACCCCCAGGCTTTTCTCTGGTCCTCAATTAGCGCTATCTGGAGCTCCCCCTTGCGGGGGCGTTTAGCTGCACTTTCTTGCTGGCAAGGTTGGCAACAGCCCACTTGACTTTGGCCATTGTTAAGGCAGGACGTGGTTGGGGTGGAGCATTGTTGGTGCGGCGGAAGCCCATTGAAGCCTGGTTACTGGCCTCCACAATGGCTTTATAGCAGTTGTCAATAGAGGTGCAGCAACTGACAGGGACCCACTTGCAAATATGGGGTTTTAACCCATTAACAATGAGAGTGAGCAATATGGTGTTCCCATTGGTCACTGCTTTGGAGGCGGCAGCAAGGGCTTGTTGCCAAGTGGCAAGATACTCAGGAACAGAACCAGTCTGCTTGATGGCTAAGAGGGGAGTCCCCAAGATAATGGGAGAGAAGGTTTCACTATATTGGGACTTGGTGGCATCTCAAAATGTTGCCCAGGTGACTTCAAACTCCTGGCTGGCCCAGTTGATGAACCACATGGCAATGGGCCCTGTAAGGCGGCCAGATGCGGTGGCGACCCACATGGACTCAGGAACCTGACAGATACAAAGTCGTGTTTTGGTGGACTGGAGCCAACTGACAATGTCAGCTCCTTTGACACCGCCAGTGAAGGACTCTAGTTGGAGGTTGAGCATACATTGCAACAGATCCAATTGTGGCGGGGTGACGCTAGCGTTGCGCTGCCTGAGGTGGAGCCAATTGTATACACTGGTAAGAACTAGCTGATCTTGATAGATGACATATTCTTTGGGAATGTCCCCCTTGGGGATTGGAAGGAACGTCTCTTGTTGTGGAGTAGCCATGTGGCCTGTACTCTGTCCTTTCTTGGGGGAATTTTGTTTTTAAAATAGGTTGTAACCTACTTCTGCTACCACTGTTACAACTGAACCAATGAGGGTCCAGTACTTGGAATTGGGGAAGACAACAGTCCAATAGGAAAGGACAGAATAATAAGAATAAGGTATTGTTTATTGTAGGATATTGTGATTAATATACTAAATGGGGAAGCCACAAGGCCACAAGGGGGTGGCATAGTGGGGAGTTCCATGTAGGGTTTGGAGCCAAGGAATAACTTGTGCGGGGATCAGCAGGTCAAATTGGCAATGCTCCTAATTAGGATGAAGTGCCCGCCATTTGACATTGCCATCAGATTCATTCATAACATTAGATATGTCAAGGAGCAACTCATTGAGCGCCCCCTGTGTATTGTAAGATATGTTAGCAGGCAAGGTTCAAATCTTGGTTGCAACACCAAATACTAAATGAAACTAAAATAATGATAAAAGTAAAGGAAATAAGAGAGAAGATAAAGTAGTATTTATTGGAAAAGGGCTCAAACATTGGTAGAAAGAGCAACTGAGATAGCTTGGAGATGCTCAAGCTTGCTATCCTTGGGATAGTAGGCAAGGACCACCTTGCTGATTTCAGTGTACTTTTTCACTGCTTTGGTCATCTTGGGGGGATCACCCTTGGTCTTTATGCCAGTCTTAAAGAGGCGCGCAGAGATGGCTTGTTGGGTTTTAAGGTGGACCATGATATTATTGAATTTGGGTTTATGAACCCTAACCCTTGTAGAAAACTGGCTATGCCACCCTTCAAGGGAAGAGGTGGCCTTGATCAACCCGTCTTTGACCTGCTTATAGCAGTTCCAGGTGATTGAGTCACTGCCTTTTCTAATGTGGTGTGCTCCTTGGAAGATGCCAACACATTGAGTCTCAAAATACTCAATGAACAGAGCAAAGGCTGCTTGGTTGGCCTGGATATAGGGATGGCAGAGGAGGGCATCATAAAAGGCATTGGTCTCCTCCTTTTTCACAAGGGCAAGGGCAGCAAAGCAATTAAAAATGTCCTTTGCTTATATGGTGCCTTCAGTGTAGACCAGCTCATGGCGGTTGGAGCACTTTTAGAGGCAGCGGCAGAGTGCCTGCTGGAAGTGGAAGTGGCATCCCTGAAGGGAGCTCTTAAAGACACAAATAAAGGCATTTTCCTGAGCCTGTTTGAAATCCACCACCAGATATTTGTGGTAGGGAAGGCTTTCTGGCTTTTTCTTAGTTGGGGTGGGAGCGTCTTTTTCTTGGGAGATGGATTTTTCTTGCGCCCTCTAGTCTCCTTGGGCTCCTCTTCAATAGTTGAGAGGATTTCATCCAGTTTGGCCTTCAAAATTGTGAGTGCCCAGACATAAGTTTCCTGCTTCTTATTTGGGAGGAAAAAGAAGACCAGGGGAAAACCCAGATTTCCAACCTGCCCATGGATATTTCAAAGCTTGCTGAAGAGCTTTGAGCAGGTTGAGAAAGTTTCATCTGCAAGCCAGGTCTTGCACTTGAGGAGGTTGTGCAGATCCTGGCTTGTTGCAAAGAAGATGATATGCTCTGGGGCATGTTGACCATCATCATAAAGAAGGAATCTCTCCTCATGGCAAGATAGTTTTTGCTCCTCAGTAATGATCAATTGGTCAATGGAGCTTGCACTGATGCCTTCAGTGCTCAGAGCATATCTCTGATCAGTAAAATATCTCTGTAGTTTCAAGGCGCCACCAAAAGTTGCTAGTTGGGTATCATTTAAATTAAGGAGCACATTATTGATGACCTCAGTTGCAGTTTTATCCTTTGTGGTTGGGATCACCTGGCAAAGAAACCAGCGGATAAGGTGATAGAGAGGGTCAAAAGGCTTGGCACAGTTATGGTTAACAGTAAGAGCCTTAAATCTGGTGAACCCATAAGTTGTGAGCCTTGCTGAGCAGCTAACAATATCACATTTGAAGTGATGTTGGTGGATGGGCTTCTTCTTTTCATTACAGCTGAAGCTATAGCCCTTGTAGACAAAGCTGGTACCCCCTTTCTTTGTCATAATTGGATAGCTGATAAGGTATGTTGTTGTCACAAAAAAGGTGCCATTTTTGTTGCATACATTGTGGATGGAGTTAGGATCCCAGAGCTCAATTAGCTCATCTGAAGGAGCACCAGGCTCCTGCTCCTTTTCATCCTCAGGCTCTGAAGTGGGGTCAGAATGGCAATTGAAGTTGAACAACTTCTCTTGGGGGTCTGAGGGGGAGTACACAAATGGAGAGTGAGGAGGGGTAGGACTGTTTCCCTCTTGTTCAGGTGATGAAGTTGGGGTCTTGGGGGGAGCTTTGGCCTTAGAAGGGTGCTTCTTTGGGGTTTTCTTGGCCTTTTTGGCCTTGGGCGGAGTGATTTTGGACTTGGAGGCCTTGGGCGCAGCTTTGGCAGTTGACTTGGGAGGCATCTAAAAGTGAATTAGTATCAAAATATGATCAATTTGGTGATTGTTTTTAAAGAGAAAATGAGAATGCTTTTAATATAAAAGTATCAAGTTTTTTACATAGAATTGTAGAGGAGATCAAAAAATATATACTATCAAAATTTTAATTTTTTAAAAAAATAATTTTTTATTAGTAACACAAGTAGGCCAAACTTTGAGTTTTGACTGAAAACTTGCTTTTGCAATGGCGTTTTTGAAGTGACGTAATTGAGGTGCTGTAGCTCAAAATCATAGTGTTTTTGACCATTTTTTATATTAAATTAACAAATCTACAGTAGAGCTACCTCAACCAGGCTAAAGAGTAAAACTTGAATTTCACAAAAACTAGCTTATACAACTGGGGTTAAAAAGTATCCAGTTGTTTAGAGGAGATCAAAAATTATATATGTGCAAAGTTTCATATGTTTTCTTACATTTTTTATAAATATGGTATTTGATGTGAATATGTACTTTTTGAAAAGTGGAAAGCAAGAAATGTGTGGGGGACTAGATATAGCGTAGCCTGGCGTCATAGGTAATTACCCCTTATTTTCCCCTATCCATTGTGCACATTGAATCAATTGGGTGATATGAAACTTGGTGGAATTTGAAGTGACATAAATCAAAATGGCATAATCACCCCCTTCCATATTAAAATCACTATTAAAATATTTATATTGAGGAACCCCTTATCAATGTATCCATGTATAATAAAGCTATAAATTACATATAACAAAACTGGTTTTTTTACCCAGCAATGACAATCACTAGAAGGACTATCATAGTGGTGTCAATTTAGATTGTTCTTATTATAATTGTCTTAGATTAATGCTATAGGAAAATCTTCTGGTATTATACAACAGGCTTTATTTTAGTTCAGGTATAAGCTTATTTTAGTTTATGTTACAAAAGTAACAGTTTCAAGGCCCTGGGCGGGAATTGAACCCACTCCTAGCCACCAGGCGGGGCTAGCGGGCAGGGGGAGATTTGCCTGCACCTGGTTTTCTGCTTTTCAAAGCAAATCCAGGTGCAGGAACCATTCCTGCCCTGGTGGCAGCTGAGGGGCCTGCTTTGGGCCCAAAAGCTATGTCCAAGCCTTGGTGGGTTTGACTGGGCCTGGGAAGGCTATTTTTAGCTGCCCAGTAAACCCAGACCAAGCCCATCCTCCATTAATTAATTTGGGGTCCCCAATTGGGGGCCCTTTTTTAATCAAGCTCTTTGGGCTCAAGAGAGCCTGTCAAGCCAGTCCAAAAATGGTGATTTAATTGGGAAAAACCCCAAAACCCCAGAATCCAAACCTGCCAAAATCAATGACTAGCCAAGCCAAGATGGACCATCAAAAAGCCAAACAACTGTTCATGAAAGCCCCCAAAAATAACCATGAAGCAGCAAACCAAACAGCAGAACCTGAAATGCCAAGCCTTGCCACACAGATAGCATCAGAAGAATACCCAGAGGCACCTGCATGTTATTAAGTATATAAATCAGAAGCACCTGAAAAAGTTCTGTATTGTCATCCTTATAAAATAAAGTTGTTATGCATCTTTGGTTCACCAATCTGTTTCCATACCTATTTTTGATACTCTTCCATCTGCATACACCCAAGCGTCAGCACTCCTCTACTGGGATAGATAGTCAGACTCCAGTTGATAGAACCAAAGCCTTTGACTACTACTGCCCACACAACGCTCCCTTTGGCCCTGTGCATTTCACCAAGTATCCTGCCAATCCTGACCACAAACCCTGGATATTGGAAGACTTGCAGTAGGACACCCACCCAAACGCTCCCAAGGAACCCTACCAAATTGTCTGTGACGGCAAAGCAATCACCATCTACCCTTTGATCTTCAACAGGAAGTACACCAATCCTGCCGCCTACTTGGTCCCCATGGAACCGCCCCCAACATCCAAACCAACCATCTCAACCCCCCCACTTCTGATGCCTCTGGCCAGAGTAGTCAATTCCTGGGAGTGCTTTACCTTGCGCTCACAGGATTGATTGACTCTGCCTTGCCAGCAGCTGGACCTTGGGCTGTGGCTGGGAAGGCTCTATCCTACCTGGTAAAGTTAGGTCCCATCATCTGGTGGGCCATGCCAGTACCTGCTTTGACTTCTCCCTCACCTGCTGGAGCCCCACAGTACTCCTGGTATCCTGACAGTTTAAGATAAATGGCGTAATTTGAAATGATGTAAAGTCAAGATGGCATAAACATGTCCCACACTAAGTGATTTCATATGTAAATAAAGTTAGCAAAATAAGATTTAATTAATCTGACTCAAAGTGACAGAATCAAGATGGTGCAAATTCAAGATGCTGCATTATAAAAGTATATGAAAATTTTAACTATTTTATTGTTTATTTTATTTTTTTGTGATTCAAAATCACTAACACAAAAAATGCCATCTCAAATTAAATTTGAGATGCTGTTTTTGAAATGGCGTGTCCTACCCCTTCACTGCATATTAAAAACCAACATCAAAAGTTGGAGGATGTACCTACTCAAATTGATATATGCCACTTAGCACTTGAACACCAGAAGACACTGCAGGGATATAGGACAGTTGAACACAACCTGTATGACTCTTTTGCATTGGCAACGTTGTATGGGTACTATGTGCCCCCTGAAAAAAACCTATTAATCAATTCACTCACCCGGCTTCCTTTAATCAAACGTTTAACAGCCACTGGGGTACAGGGTGCCACCCCTCTAGCAATTGCATCCAGGGTTGTCCACCACGTACAGAAGAGTATGTGGATCTAATTGGATGCTCTAGCCAAAAAATTAATTTTGGGGTATAATTTCCTGGAATAATCACATTCCCCTTTGCAATTAGCATCCCCTTAATAAATATGTTTTCCCTTGCAACTTACATTATATTTTTTTAAAAAAAATTATTTTAATATTAACTATTTTCACTAATATCTAATATTAAAATCTTAATATTAAAGTTTTAATTTAAAATTTAAATATTAAAATTTTAGCATCTAAAAGTTAATATTAAATTTTTAATATTACATATTTCAATATTTAAATATTTGAAATTTAACTATTTTTATTCAATTGTGATTTATTCAATATTGAAATATTAAATATTAAAAATTTAAACTTTAATAGATAAATTTTAAGATTCATAGTTATAATTTTACTTTTAATATTTTAATTTTATTTTAAATTTTAGTAGGTAATTATAATAGTAATATATCTAAATATATTACAAGACATTAGTTATAGTTGCAACCACATCAAATAACAAAAATAAGTTAAAAATGTTTTTATTTACTAGCTTGTCAAGTACAGGTTCATTTATTACATATACAAATAACGAGAATTCAATTTATCCACATCATGCGGCCCGCTCCGCTTATATTCTAAACAAGTGATTGTTTAGAACTCGGATTACCTTTCCCTCATAATATGAGCTTGATAAATATATTTGATATGCTTGGCCCGCGTCCTAAGTACTAATTAATAAGCAATACATAAAAATCATTGGTGCTTGTGTCATGTGGCTATAGTGGCACTGAAATAATAAGGATCAGATGATGACCTGCAAGGTCCAATTTGTGGCTTAAAAAAGCCAGATTACCAACAAGGATTCACAATTTTTTAAATAAAATTAATCTATTTTTATCTTTTTTAATTTATTTATTTGTTAGCGCAACAGTCAATATAATATTCAATGCATTATAATAAAAATGTATTCCTCATACCTAGTGTCATAACATCTTTGATTACTCCTTCTTGGGGAATTAACGCCCTGAGTAAATCACCAAGCGGCTCACTGAGTGGTTCACTGCCCAGTCAATAAACTGGTGGCACCATTATCAGTTAACCATCTATGTCGGGGGATCACTCAATCCAGGTCCTAAATGGAACACAATCTTGATTAAGCCTTGTGACTCAAGAGGAACATTACTCAGATAAGCCCCATGATCCCCATGACGTAAATGGACAACATGTGGCTTGCCATGATACTATATAATATTATATATTCATATTCAATAAAGTATCATTCTCTTCTTAATCTTCCCCTTTATTTTGTTTATTATACTTCTCAGAAGTATAAACGCAACAGTGGTAGCACAGGTAGGTTATTCATACCTACCCAACTCAAAGGAAAAATTCCTCCCAAGAAAAGAACCCAAACAATTTCACTCCCTAACGGCTGGAGAGATTACAAAGTAAGACAAGATGTTCCCCCAGGCCTTGTCATCTACAATAACGTCCTTGTACCCATTGACCAGTACAACACTCTCAAAGCCCGCAGACTTTTCCTCACCACACCAACCACAACAGCGCCTACGCAACCTGAGATACCCAATATTGTGTTTCAACGCTTATGTACCGCTGAGATTGGCGCCTTTGCAGTACTACACTGTGAGAACGCTTCTCTTTGGATCAACAGCACCAAGAGCAAGTTCAAACAAGTGGAGTACCCCCAAAGACTCTGGGTCAGCAAAATTGCTCTCCGTGTCACAGGGACTGCTTCATGTTTTGTTACCAAATGGCTAGCTCAACATCCTGACCAAAAGGAAAATTTGGAAGTGTTCAATGCCGCATTCTTCAAAAAGTTCTCCATGAAGGACTCAGACGTGGTGATTATGACAAAACTTTGAACCTTTAAAATGACAGGAACCATCAAAGAATACATTGAAGCATACAAAGGACTACGTGACCGTGCACCCAACACCATCAACTTTGATGAACCTGGACCACGCCTGGACTTCTACAATGGCCTTCCCACACACATTAGACGTCAGTTCAACATGACCTGCTGCAAGAACCTTGAGGATGTATTCCTAGAAGGAAAAAACGCAGCTCAGAATTCTGAAAATCTAAACGCCACCAACAAGTGCAAGGAAAACCCTACAGCTAAGAGAGAGCCTTGCCCTAATAAGCAAAACAACTGATCCAACAGTACCCATCCTCAAAACGGGAATCACACTGCACAAGCCAACAGGGCCAGCATCAAAGATACCAACAAGGAGGGAAAAGCTCAGGGGAGTGCTTAGGCAAGCCGCCCTTCCCCACTTCACAAGACTTGTACAGAGAACCAGATGTGGACTCAATCACCATGATCCAGGTTCCCTCCAGCAATCCTCTACTGTTTTCTGCCCAAACTAGAAATAAACTCCTTTCCTATTATTTCCATTTTTGCAGATACCAGGGCACAGCACTATTTGACACTGGAGCTGATCATTTACTCATTAACAAGAGTTTTGCAGACCTCATGAAGTTACCTACCATTTGAAGTAGCATCAAGAAAGTCATCATGGCAGACAACTGCAGCACACCAGTTACCCACAAGACAAAACCTTTCTGGGCCCAAATTGGAGACGTCCAAAAAACAATTAGCGGCCCCATCATTCCAATCCCCAATTATGATATCATACTTGGATTAGATTGGATGCCAAAGACAAAGCCTCACATCAACTGGGACAGTGCCACCCTCACTATCTAGCAAGGAGAATTCCACCATCACGTGTACCTGACACATCTTGACACCCTCATGAGGGACCAGATATTTGTAAAGATCATGGAAACAGAAAAAAGAAACTGACATCAGCAAAATTAATTGGAGCACATGTACATATGAGGTCATACACTTCAAAAACACAGAAAACTCAACACAAACAGAACCCAATTAGAGACCAGCTAGTCAATGAATTTCCCTCTGTATTCCAAGAAACACTACCAGGATTGCCCCCTGATTGGGGTATACAACACAAGATTGACCTAAAAGGTAGTGTGCCTAAGGCACAACCCATCTACCACCTCACACCACAAGAAGACAACACTCTGAAAGCTTACCTTGACAAAGCACTCAAGAAAGGCCTCATCAGACCCTCAAAATTACCCTTTGGTGCTGCTGTCTTCTTTGTGGCAAAGAAAGATGGAGGCCTCCACCTGGTCACAGACTACAGGGCCCTCAACAAGGTCATAATGAAGAAAAGGTATCCCCTGCCCCTAATTGATGACCTTTTTGATGCCCTGGGGGGTCCCAAATCTTCACAAAAATCAATTTGACAGCAGGATATCACCAAATTTGCGTGAAACCTGAAGATATTCCAAAGTCTGCATTTCAAACTAAATATAGGTCCTTTGAATGTGTTGTCCTCAATTTTGGCATGAAAAACGCTCCCAATACCTTTGTAACCTTCATGAATGAAGTATTCAAGGAACACATTGAAAAAAGAGCAATCATCTACCTGGATGACATCATCATTTACAGTCCTAACCTACCCCAACACTGGGAGGACGTCTGTGCAGTCCTCAGTACCCTGCAGGAAAACCAACTGATTGTCAAACTGTCCAAATGCAAGTTCTTCTCAACTGAACTCCCATTCCTTGGCCATATCATTAGCAAGGACAGTATCAATCCAGATCCAGACAAAATACGCGCTATAACAGATATGCCAGCCCCAAGGAACAAGAGCAAACTACGCACTTTCCTTGGAATGGTAGCCTACATACGCAGGTTCATCCCTGACTGGGGTGCCCTAACAGCTCCCTTGTCAGCCATCACTTGGAAAACAACCAAATTTGTCTGGACACCCTTACAAGATCAACATTTCTGCCAACTGAAGGAACACATGGTTACTGCCCCATCCTACAATACCCAAACTGTGAGGGTATCTATGAGCTAGAAACCAATGCTTCTGATTACACCATAGGAGGAGTACTCTGTATTCAAACGGCAGAAAAAGACTTCCTCCCTGTGGCATATGAATCAAGAAAGCTATCAGACGGCAAACAAAGATACCCCATACACAATAAAGAATTGGTTGCCATCATACACTGCCTCATGAAATGGTGATGCTATCTGGAAGGAGCCCAGACATTCAAATTACTCACCAACCTCAAGTTGTTGATATTCTTCAAGACACAAAAACACCTGTCAAGAAGACAAGACAAATGGATGAGTCTCATACAGAGATACCCCATACAAATTGAATACAAGCCAGGCAGAGAGATGCTTACTGCAGACGCCCTATCAAGGCTATACAATAAACACATCCTTTGCACTGATGGCGACCCTGACTGGTCTATGTTAATCATGGGGAATATCCAGGAAGGGTTCCCACCTGGAACACCAATGGACATCCAAGAAAAAGTCCTCAAGAACAAACATCTGTTCAAAAACGTATATGGTACCCTTCACTGAATACTTCCAAATAGTGACACTGTACCCTACGTCCCGTCAACACAAAAGATTGACACAATCCTCCAATACCACAGAGACTTGGGACACACCCGTAGCATAAACTTGCATGAATATCTCAAGACTTGCTACTGGTGGCCCAACATGCTAGATGATATCAGAGAGGTACTGGAACAATGCAAGGTCTGTGAGAAGTACGCACAAACCAAAGCTCCATCCAAGTCAGTAGTACCTGTATCCATCATACAACCCTTCAAGGTATGGTTGTTGGGTATTGTGGGACCTATGCCTGGTGAAAGCAAAGGCAATAAGTACATCATCACTGCCATTGACTATGCAACCAGATGGCCCGTAGCACAAGCCACAAAAGAGCACAAAGGCAATGACTTGAGACAATTCATTGGCAAGGAAATCATAGCAAAGTTTGGAAAGCCTGACCTCTTAATCACAGATGGAGGCACTGAACTCAAAGCTATTGACACCAACATCTTTTTTGCCAAAAATAGAATAAAACACGTCACAGCCAGCCCATATTACCCACAAGCAAATGAACGTGTAGAACAACTAAATGGCTCTCTAGTGGAAGCCCTCAGTAAGTTATCTGCCAACAATCCAAAAGCCTAGGTTGACATGCTACCAACTGCCCTTATGGTCTGCAGAGCACAAGTCAACCGTAATACGGGCAAAAGCCCTTATGAACTTGTCTATGATCAGAAACCCTCACTTGTCAGTAAAACCACAGGACCACAACTGCCACTTCCAAAGAAGATACCAGACAGTAATGACCTAAAAGTACTACAAGCCAGAAAGGACCAAGAAGTGATGGAACAACAAAGGGTTCAGCAGGAAGCAATCCCATTGCAACAAGAAAGGTTCCAAGTCAGAGACAAGATCTGGGTTATCAATCACAACCAACACAAATTAAGCCCAGGGTTACATGGACCAGGCATTGTCATGGAAGTGAAGCCCAATAACACCTACCTCATCAAAGGGATTGGAGCTTGAACTGAACTGAAACATATGCATCATGACCGACTTTGTTTGTGGAAGGCAAGAGCAGCCCAACAAAATTCAAGGCTCCCTGTACCCAACGCCAAACTGGATCAATATCAAGCCTGTATACCAGATACTATCAAGAAGATTCCCAAGGCTCTGCCTTCCAGCACCCCAGGGGGAGATGTCGCAACATCTTCAATTACTCCCTCTTGGGGAATTAACACCCTAAGTAAATCATCAAGCGGCTCACCAAGTGGTTCAACGCCCAGTCAATAAACTGGTGGCACCATTATTAGTTAACCATCTATGATGGGGATCACTCAATCCAGGTCCTAAATGGAACACAACTTGCAAAGCCTCGTGACTCAAGAGAAACATTACTCAGATAAGCCCCATGATCCCCATGATGTACATGGACAACATGTGGCTTGTCATGATACTATATAATATTATATATTCATATTCAATAAAGTATCATTCTCTTCTTAATCTTTCTTCTTTATTTTGTTTATTATACTTCCCAGAAGTATAAACACAACACTAGTATAATTAATTTTACTTACCTTTTCTACATACTCTTATATGTCTATAATAAATTAAAACGTCACATCATTATATATAAATAATAATTGTTGAGTCCTACTAAAAACAAAAATAATAAAAAAAAGCCCAGAGCGCCCATTTATCTGATTGGCTCAGAGGCCAGGGCTTTGGGGAGGAAGGATTCTGAGTGCTTGTAAAAAGCCGTCACCACATCAGGTGGAATTGCAAATTGACTGACCTCAAGGATGTTGAAGAGATCATTGGTGTCCTGAGGGAGGCCTTGCTTAACCTTATTTTTGATCCACCCAAAGACCTCCTCAATTGAGTTAAGTAATGGAGAATATGGGGGGAGGAAGAGGAGTCTCATTGGACAGTCAGCCAGGCGGTGGCTGGCCAAATGGCTATTTTTATTGATGGGTGGGAACTTGGACACAACCAGATCCACTTTGTGGAGCTTGACATTATTCAATACAACAATGTTGGTTGTACTGCGGTAATTAATCCAGAGATACTCCTTGACAGTTCGGAGAAAATCAAGAAATGTCCCACTATTATGGGAACTATTGATCATCTGATACTGGTTCAACCTGCAAGTCCCAAGAAGCGCTCCCATGGAATAGGTCTGGGAACAGACAGCTGCACAATGGGCTATGCCATCCTTGGAGCCCTTCTCAAACCACCCATGCTTAGACCTGAGTGAGGAGGAAAACAATGATTTATCAATGTAGAAGAACTGAACATTCCCAGTCTCCTTTAGTGCCAGATATGTCTTGGTATAAATGCTTCAATCCTCAATGGTCTTCTCATTGTTTCTATTGTACGGAGAAACTCTGAGCACCTTTCAAGAGAAGCCAAAATCAACCATTGTTTTGTAAACAAGGGTTTTAGAAACAGAAAGCCCAAACTCTGTGGCAAGCATTGATTGGATAGCAAGCGTGTCCAGGTGGCAATCCCTGCCTACCCACTGCTTGATTGTGTTGATGTGTACGGGCTGAAGGAGTTTAGGGCTGTCTTTTTGCTTTGGTGGATTTGGCAATTTGCCCAGTATTGTCATACTTGGTGTTGATGTTGGCAATGTACCTGGCCGTGACACCAAATTGGGATGCAAAATCCTGAACTGCCATTCCCCCGTTCAAGCAGTTGAGGAGAGCTTCAGGCTCACTATCCGTCAACCAACACTGGCCCTTGGCAGGTACCACAGCATCCTGGCTAGCAGGCTCAACACAGGGGATGGGGACCTTTGTGTAGAAGATGGAATCACGCTTGGTTGCGCTAGTGCCGTCAATGGTGGCATATGATACAGGCGCAGATGGCTCTTTAGTGGTGGCCAATGGCTCATAGGAGGTGTCAAAGACGCGGGGGCAGGAAGTAGAAACTCTTGGATCAAGATTGCAGGGCCAGGTGGATAACTGGGTAAACAGTGGAGTTGTAAGTAATCTCAGTGTTCCCGGTGACCCTGGTGTAGGAGACTTTGGTAGCAGGCCTTGAAAGTGGTTTCTGCCTGGGATTCAAGCTGGTAGTTCTGGCTTGGGATGTGGGAGGTGGTTGGCTGGTGCTGAACCTTGGGAGGCCTGTGTGTTGGCATGACTCCCCTCAAGTTGGGTTCTGGGTCTGTTCTTGGACCCTCTGGGACGCCTTTGTGGACAGGCTGCCCCACAGGCTGGTGTAGGAGCTGGTTGGTATTGTGATTAATGGTCCATAAAAATAAGATAAAAATATATATTAGATTAAATATGTATTTATTTGGATTTATTGGTTTAGTTGTGAGTAGTTGTTTTCTCTTGATTTAGCCTTAAATAGTAGCAGATTTTCTATATCTGTAATTTGAAGTGTATAATATTGTATCCTTTCCAGTTTTGGATGATTTTAAAGTTTAATCACTTTTTATGTCTAAACATGGTTATCAAGATTGAATTTTTCATTTGATTTTAGTTGTGGTGGAGCTTCTTGATTTGGGTTGGTGTTTCCTAGTGTGCTTATTGCACATTCAATTTGGATTCCAGTTCCTGCAATTAATATCTGAGTTTACTAGTGCCATTCAAAAGTGATTTGAAATTTGGTTCATGGATTTGAAAATCCTGCAATTTCAAAAAACATAGTAAACTAAATGAAAATAGTTGATGGATTTGAACGCTTCAAGATTGATTCCAGTTAATTCATTTTGTCCATTTGAAATATGAAGTTTGACTTGAACTTTACAAAGTGTCTATGAGTTCCCACATTTTCAAATATTCAAATAAATACTCAAAGAATTCAATTTAATTAAAAAAAGGCCATCCCGCAGCAGTGATTCAAAATTTGGACCAAGGATTTGACAATCCCGCAATTTTATGTTTAGATTCTGAATTTACAGTACTTCTGCATGATCAGAAGCCATTTCTGTATAAAAACCATGTTTTTGTTTGATTCTGGCTCTTCTGATACAATACTACTCATATCCTCACATATTATTGTATTCAAGAAAATTTCCTGTGCCCAATAATCTCAAATAATTGTGGTGCTGTAATGCAAAAAGCGTAACAGTCTTAAAAATCATCACTATTTATATTTGCCAGTGAATCCTTATTGTCAAAACCGCAGGCTCAACCCGCCAGCAAGGTTCCAACCAAGCAGGTTTGTGACCCGCAATCTGATTATCTGGTCACCCAAAGCCAGACTAGGAAGTCAACTCAAATTACCAAATCCAACAACATGAACAGATGATGATCCTTCACAGTGGATACCTCAATTTGGCGCTTGACTCATTATCAGGATCAAGCCACCCCCTTCTTCCATCCAGCTGTGTGATCACCAATCTTGTTCCTACTATCCTTGATTCACATGAACTATATAATCACTATCTCCCAATAAAGATTATTATCTAGTTTTCTAAATATTTTCCCCATGTAACTCTGCTAAAACAGCACAGTTACAACATTGGTAGCACAGGTAGGTTCTCCATCCTACCTTATCTTGAAAAATTCCGCCTGTTGCCCGCACACGCTGCGGCCAACAAATCCTCAACAGAATCATGTCTGGCCTCCTGCCCAACTGGACTCTGTATACTCCTGGTACCGAGATACCTGATGGTTTTGTCCTCTACCAAAACACGGTGATCCTGCTACCCGCCTTCAACGCCATGTCTGCACAAGGGTTCTTTCAGGCACCTTCCTCAATGCCGCAACCAGCTGACAAAACCACCATGCCCGCCTATGTAGCACAAAGACTTTGCAGCGCCGCCTTGGAGCCCTTTGCCGGGGCCAACAACAACAATGCTGCCGCATGGATCCAGTCCGCCCAGAGCAAGCTGGCTCAAATGGAATGCCCACAGCAATTCTGGATTGCGGAGATTTCCATTTGCCTGACCCATGACGCTGGCACCTGGTGTGACAAGTGGCACAAAGAGCACACTGACAAGAACTGGGATACCTTTAAGCAGGACTTCTTGGCGAGGTTTGTGCTTAAGGATACAGCGCTCATGATCATACGCCAAGTAAAGAACCTGACCCAGACAGGCACTGTTAAAGAACTCACCTGCGCCTACAAGGAACTCTGTCTCTGTGCCCCATCTGACATGGCCTTTGACACCCCAGCAACACACCTCATGTACTACAACCCCCTCAAGTTGCACGTTATGAGGCATGTGAACCTGGACCAGGTAACCAACCTGCAAAGCCTGTACTGTGAAGCAGAAAAGGCGGAACAAACATCCAACGCTCTACACAAGGCACAGACTGGGAAACAAGAAAGGCCCAAGGACTCCCATCCAAGCAGGCGCTCTACTCAACCACCTCCTGGAGGCAACAGAAACAACACCAACCACAAACCCACGGGTTTGAATGGGCATGGAAATGGAAATAATGGCCAGTCAAATTGCACTCATTTCCGTGTCACTGCCACCCAAGGCAACCAAGATGAGGGAAAAGCCCGGGGAGAGCACTAAGCAAGCCAAGCTCTCCCCACACAACTCCTGACTTGCCCAACAATGAATACCGACCCAAGGACGTGGACCAATGCCCAATGATCCAAGTGCCCTTGGAAGACCTGGTACTATACACCATTGCCAGACATCCCAATAAATTGATGTCTTACCCTTTCCGCTTTTGCAGTTACACAGGCTCAGCACTCCTGGACTTGGGCACAGACCAAACCTTAGTCAACAGTAGCTTTGTGGATAAATTCAAGCTGGCCACTAATCCTTTGCGGATTAAAAACGTGGTCCTGGCTGATGAACACCACATTGCTGTGACAAAGGAAACTGCCCCCTTCTCTGTCATGCTTGAGAACCTCCACTCCACCATCCAAGGTCCTGTCATTGACTTCCCTAAGTTTGACATTGTACTGGGACTAGATTGGTTACAGAAAAACAACCCCCATGTGGACTGGGCAACCTCTGTGTTGACCATCAAGTGTGAAGGCGTCAACCACCAGATCTACCCCGACTCCGTGGACCAACTCCTACGTGACCACGTCTTTGTACGCATCACTGAGACTTTGGACAAGAAGGAAAACCTGAAGGCAATTGACTGGGATTCCTGTCAGTATGAAATCATACACTTCAAGGACCACCAGGATACCTCCACGCCTCAAGACCGCAACATTGTGGCCCAACATCCAGAAATCTTTAAGGAAGCGTTACCTGGGCTACCCCCTGAGAAACACATTCAACACTCTATCCAACTCAAGGGGGCTGTACCCAAAGCACGCCCCATCTACAGACTGACCCCAAACAAGGACAACGCCCTGCGCGCCTATCTCAAGGAGGCACTAGAAAAAGGACTTATCCGCCCCTCACAGTCTCCCTTTGGGGCCGCCGTATTCTTTGTGGCTAAAAAGGACGGTACCTTACGCCTGGTCACAGACTACTGCGCCTTAAACAAAGTCACCATTAAGAATTGTTACCCACTGCCACTGATTGACAACCTCTTTGACGCCTTGGGAGGAGCCACTGTCTTCTCCAAGATTGATCTAACTGCAGGCTACAATCAGATTTGTATCAAGGAGGAAGACATCCCCAAGACAGCCTTCTGCACTAAGTACAGTTCCTACAAATGTGTGGTACTCAACTTTGGCATGACCAATGCCCTGTCCACCTTTGTAACCTTCATGAACAAAGTGTTTGCGCCACACATAGGCAAACATGCCCTAGTGTACCTGGACAATATTATTGTCTACAGCCCCTTGGTGGAACAGCACCACAAAGACCTGGAGGAAGTCTTTGCGACCTTGGCACAACACAAACTGTTGGCCAAACCCTCCAAATGCCAGTTCTTCCGGGAGCAACTACCCTTCTTGGGACACATAGTCTCAAAAGACGGCATCAAACCCAACAGTCAAAAGATACAAGCCATCTGCAAGATGCCACCTCCCAAGGACAAGTCAGAACTATGCACCTTCTTGGGAATGGTGGCCTATGTACAACGCTTCATACCCAACTGTGGCGTCTTGACTGCCCCCTTGTCCGCCATAACAGGCGCCAAGTCCAAGTTTGTATGGACCCCCCAACGTGACCTCTGTTTTAGACGTCTCAAAGAAAAGCTCACAACAGCTCCCATCTTACAATACCCCAAACAAGACAGAGAGTACCAGATGGAAACCGACGCCTCAGATGCATCCATTGGGGGAGTACTACAAATTAAGAATAGTGATGGTGACTTCCTGCCTGTAGCCTACAAGTTGCGCAAACTGACAGATGGCAAGTGTTGATACCCTATCCACAACAAAGAACTGCTGGCCATTGTACACTGCCTAGTCAAATGGCGCTGTTACCTAGAACGGCAGGAAGAATTCACAGCACTAACCAATCACAAGTTGCTCATCTATTTCAAGACGCAAGCAAACCTGTCACGCCGCCAAGCGCGGTGGATGGAAATATTAGAAAGGTTTAACATGCTCATCCAATATAAGCCCGGGGCCAAGCTTGCCATGGCAGACGCCCTGTCCCGTCTGTATGTCTGTGCTTCAAGGGGAGAGAATGGGCTTGACCCAGACTGGCCTCTCCTAGTGCTACGTACAAAAGACAAAGGATTCCCTGCAGGCACAACCAACATCACCAGAGAAACGGTCATCAAGAATGAACATCTCTTTGCTGACGTATACGGGACTCTTCACAGAAAGATGACGGATGGCACAACCATTCCCTACATTCCCACACATCAGCAAGTCAACACCATTCTTTGCTACCACAGAGATCTTGGACATACTAAAAGCCAAAATCTATACAAGTTCCTAAAGCATAAAGCCTGGTGGCCAACCTTATACCGCAATGTCCAGGAAGTGTTAGAACAGTGCAAGGTTTGCAAAAAGTTTGCTAAAAGCAAAACCCCGCCTAAGTCTGTACTCCCCATTTGGACCCAACTACCGTTCAAAGTATGGGCTCTTGACATTGTGGGCCCCATGCCAGGAAAGCACAACAACAAAAAATACATCATCACAGCCATTGACTTTGCAACAAGGTGGCCAGTAGCCCAAGCGGTGAAGGCACACACCGGCAACAATGTACAACAATTTATTGGCAAAGAAATAATCAGCAGGTTTGGAAAGCCAGAACTCCTGATAACCAATGGAGGCAAAGAATTGACCTCCAAAGACACCAATGTGTACCTCACCAAGAATGGGGTCAAACACACTGTCACAACACCATACCATCCACAGGCCAATGGACGCGTAGAGCGGCTTAATGGTAGCCTTGTGCAAGCCCTAGCCAAACTCACTGCTGGGAGACCTGAAGACTGGTATAAGCAGCTACCAACTGCATTACTTGTGTGCCAAACCCAAGTGAACAGATCCACCGGAAAAAGCCCGTTTGAACTGGTATACAGCACACAGCCAAATATCATTCAAGCATTGACAGGACCTAAGTTGGAAATTCCAAGTCAAGTCCCCTCTTGCTCGGATCCTCAAGTAGTAGAGGCCAACAGCAAGCAAGCAGCCAAAGAAAAGGAACACCTACAAAAGACATTTGTTCCCATCTGCAATAGACATGAAGTTGGGGACAAAGTTTGGGTCATGAATGTTGACAAGAGCAAACTACAACCCAAGAAAGTAGGGCCAGCAATCATTCTGAAGGTAAACAACAATAACACTTACCTCGTGCAAGGGCTTGGGAAACGCAAGCAAGACAAGACCTTACACCATGATTGCCTACAACCCTGCAAAGCAAGACAGAAACAACAAGAAACCGCCCTGCCTGCCACCAAACAACAACTGATTCAATACAGCGCCTGGGCTCCTGACAACCTTCCCCCAGAGGAGGCTGACCTTCAGCTGGGGGGGGTCAAAACCGCAGGCTTGACCCGCCAGCAAGGTTCCAACCAAGCGGGTTTGTGACCCGCAATCCAATTATCCGGTCACCTAAAGCCAGACTAGGAAGTCAACTCAAATTACCAAATCCAACAACATGAACAGATGATGATCCTTCACAGTGGATACCTCAATTTGGCGCTTGACTCATTATCAGGATCAAGCCACCCCCTTCTTCCATCCAGCTGTGTGATCACCAATCTTGTTCCTACTATCCTTGATTCACATGAACTATATAATCACTATCTCCCAATAAAGATTATTATCTAGTTTCTAAATATTTTCCCCGTGTAACTCTGCTAAAACAGCACAGTTATGACATTATTAATTAGTATTGACTGATCCATCTTCATCACAATGGCTACTGACATAAATAGATAGAGCACATCCAGAATAAAATGCTATATTATAGGTGCTATATCATAGGGCTTAAGATTAATCATCAATGGAATTTTGAGTGAATCAGATTGGTGCTAAAAATAGGATCTTTTTATTTAAGAAGCACTTGAGACATAGTGATAAAATTATCATTGGTTGAATAAAACCTCATAGAATGGAAGTTTAGGCAAAATAGACTCAATAACACTTCAGATGATTTGCATTGCCGGGAGAATATCCCAGAAGATTAGCTTGGAGAAACTTCATCATCAATGGATGGAGCCTGCCCCTTTAATGTCTGATTTATCAAAAGTTGGACAGAGCATTGCCCAACTGCTGTCTATTTCCCCAAGTGCAGGATGAGATCCTGCCCAATGGCTTTTATTGAATTGATCTTACATACCCTCAAGGAATATCCCTCCTGAAGAGTGAAAATCACATGGAAGAATATTGATAGCATTTCAAACCACATTTATGGGTTAAAAGCATAACTCTAAGGATTAAAGCTAGCAGCTTGGGGGTGATAGGCTGGCCAGCAAGATGTTGCAACTAAACCAATGAGGATTCAGTATTTTAATTGGGGAAGACAACAGTCTAATAGAAAGGACAGGGATAATAAGAATAAGGTAGCATTTATTGTAGAATATTATGATTAATATACCATATGGGGAAAGCCATACGGCCACAAGGGGGTGGCATGTTCCATGTAAGGATTAGAGCCAAGGAATAACTCATGCGGGATCAGCAGGTCAAATTGGTAGTGCTCCTAATTAGGAGAAAGTGCCCGCAATTTGATATTACTATCAGATTGGTCCATGTCGTTAGATACGTCAAGGGGCGACTCATCAAGCACCCCTGTGTATTGTAAGATACGTTGGCAGGCAAGTCTGGAAACTTGGTTGCAACAAAGAGTTATTAGTGCAAGACACCAGTCTGGCATGAGAGAATTGATTCTATAAAAAGCTCTTCTAAATGGACATGGAAGAGAGACAATTTCACAACCCTTTATATTACTGTATTATATTTTCATGTTAAAATTCAAAGTAACAAAAATACTTATTATTTAGTTCAAGGATTTTTTATGGTCTCCTCCTACTCCAAATAGCCACTGGTACCTTTTCTGTTGACTTAAAACTTTCTCACCAATTGCTTCCAGGGATCTTATAACTGAAGCCCTCAAGTTCACTATCCCCAATCAAAACCAATGAGAAACTCATCTTTCTTCATACAGATTTATTCCTATCAACAACCTGAAAAAATGCCAAAGTACACAAAATGTAATAAAATAATTCTTTCAAGACCAAAAATATCAGAAATGTTTATTTTTCTATACTGCATTTATTATTTCAGGTTTCAATGTAATATTTAATATATTTTTTACCTATAGCTTTTTTAGTAAACATAGTAATTTTTACTTTATTCTTGCATATCTTACAAATTGGATTTTTTAAAAAACCTTGCATATAAATATGAAGTTACTTAAGGAATTAAGTATCTTAATTATAAGATTCATATTTTTCATTAAATGCAGTTATTTTATCTTAAGTTTTTTTTCTGGATTCTGTAGGATCACTTTACCAAACAAGATTTTATCTTTAATCTTTGATTAGTGGTTAATTGTATTATTTAAAGTTTTATTTTTTGGGTTCTTGCTTACGCTAATTTACTCAAAAAGTTATTAATTCTAATTCTCTAAGGCATTGCTACATAGCAATGACAGTGTAAAGTTCTGTGGCCCACCTTTGGCCCTGGATTGGGATGTATTTCCCAGACCATCAAAAAAGGTGGCCCGCGTGCAGGCAAAACCCCTCCAAAACCTAGAGGACTTGGCCCACACGGTAGACGAACGCTTTGTGTTGGCCTTCCCGGCTGAAGTTCTCATTTCCCCTTTGGAGTCCCCTCCAACTGCGGAAGAGACATTAATTCGGTTGGATTGCTTGTTGTCCTGGTGTCACCTGGTCCTGAAACAATTAGCAAACCAACAAAAAAATGCGGGCCACATGAAGTTGGAAAGGTCAAATCTGCGGCCCAGGGAAATTGGGTACCAAAACCCCGCGACCAGTGGTGTCCCAGGTAGCTAATTCCTCCGGCCTAGGAGTCCTCCAGCCCAAAACAATTGGGTTCCGGAGCTCTCTGGTGGAGACGTCAGAGGAAGGCATTAGGGGAAATGTGCATCCTGAGTCCTCAGAAGGCTCCTAGCCAATTAAGGGGCTGAGTCTTACATCCAGCCCCTCGGCCCCTATTTTCTGGGTCTCAAACCAAGATAAGATTGGCTAGTACTCTTTAATAGGCTCCCCTTTAGATTGCACTCCAATAGCCCCTTTCATAACCCCCTCCCGTCCTATCACCCCCCCTTTGCATAAAATGGAAGCATGGGCCGTCAGGTCCCTTGCTTATCAATTCCAATTGTTGAATAAACTCCTGACTTTGCAAATCTTTTGTATTTTAAAGTTTGTTTAATAATAAAGGTATTTATCCCAACTCCCGCTGTTGTCCCCGCCTCCCACTTTCTCTGGCCTGCCTGCCCGTCCGCCCGTCGTTTTTTGTTGGGAATTGTTCCGAGAACAATAACTTGGACCATTCCCTGTTATTTACCCGAGCACTTAATTGTCCCCGCCAACTGCTTTCCCTGGCCCGACTGCCCACCCACCTGTCGTTTTTTGTTGGGAATTGTTCCAAGTATATTAATTTGGATCATTTCCTATTATTTACCTGTGCACCTGGTCCGTCCGCCCAGTAGTCTTAGCAAAAGAAGGGCACCCGCTGAAATCATGTTGTCACCTTGGTACAAGATGGCTGTGTGGATACTGTTGCCCATTTCTCTCTTGTTCTGGTCCTCAAACCCAGTCTTTTGGAGCAAACTTTCCTTGATTTCTCAATCTTCTGAGTTTATTCCTGGTTTTTTTGCAAATGTAATTGAGCATCTGACCCAGATTCCCATCAAACCAGGATCCTATGGGTTGTTCTCTTGGTTGTCTTCTCATCTTGAAGAGTTGTTGCCACCTTTAGAATCTGTGACTACTTAAACTCCTTCTTCTGACTTGGTCAATCCTTCCCCCTTGCGCCAAATCCCTGAGTCAAATACAGAGGCCCCTTTCACTTGGGATCGCTCTCTGTGGTTACTTACTGGAGCCATGGTCATGGCTTTGGATGCATACTTCCCTCCCCTTTCACATCTGGTCTCCTTTGGGAGGCCTCTTTGAGCGGCTATCCCAGTCTTGCACTGGATGGCATCCTGGTGGTTGGTCCCACCAGGATGGGAGCCAGACTTTGTTAGTCTAGCCCCCCTCTCTTACAGCCAGCTTTTTTTGCAAAACATCATGCTTTTTGGCCTTGAAGTTGGCCATTTTCTTTCTTAAAGTCCTCTATTTCCTTTTTGTAAAAAATGTAATATCAGTTTCAGCTTTAAAGCTGCCAAAAATCTCCGACCAAGCCTGATTTTTCTTTCAAAGTCCTAAAAGAATAAAAAATATGTTTTTTTTGTAAAACTACAAAATTCCAAATTCCCCTCTAAGATACATGTTTCTCCCTCAGAGTTCACTATTGCAGGTTGATGATTTTTGTTTCATGTTTCACAAGAAAACCCCCACTAGAACATGTCCCAATCCTTTCTCAAAGCTTACAATCTGATGAAGAAGACCATGTAACTTTATTAGCAATATTTATTTTCTAATGAACAGTTAGAATATTAGGGTTGGATTATTCCTAAAACCCCAATAGGCAATCAACTATATCATGAGTGCTATCATCTGATTTAATTAGCCATTATTGATAATCATCTGTGCCTAGCTTTATAATGGATACTACAATTGTAACTTGGAAGGAAAAGGGATACAGTAGTTATTAAAGCTTTGGCGGTAAGCGAAAAACCCGAGATTTAAGCAAAAATTAGTCATCTGAAAGTGAAATCGATGGTCTCAGAATGAAATAGAAATGAACCCAAGTCTATTGTAAATCAATATAAATTTGTTGGTTTTTGATTTGTTTACATCTGATTCATTTCATTTAAATATCAGTTGATTCCATTTGCAGATGAGTTATTTTTGCTTAGCACCATAGCTTTGAAAACTACTGTATACTTTATTGAGAAACACATGACAAATATTATTAAAAAGTTTAGGAGTGATCCTGTGAAAACAGCAAGAGTTAACATCAAGGATAAATATGAAAGAAGATCTTTAATAAATGACTTGAAGTAGATTGGAATTTGATAAATAAGTCACAAGACTGAACTTTTTGACAGGGGATTTGATGATTAATAAAATAAATCAAGTGGGTGTCAGTGAAAAATAGAATCTGTAAATTTGTGGAGAGCTATAGTTGAGACTAAGATTAATCTACAAGTAGAATATATAGAAATGGTTGTGATAATGCACTGAGTAGATTGGATATTAAGTCTAGTTTAGTAATGAGAAAAAATATAACACTTAACAGTTCTAATATCAACAAGCTTTAAAAGCAATCCGAACAAAACAATGGACTATTAGGTGCACAAAATGTAAAGGCAATAAATTTAAATAATTCAGGTTGAAAGTAAAAGAGAAAACATCTGATTTATAATATCAAAAATAATGCAAAGTTAACCAATTCCAATCTGGGAATTTGACTGTAAAATCTAAGTTACCAAGTAAACTGAAAATTGGTAGATTTCTCCAGGAAATCAGTTAATGAGATATTATACCAACATTCTTATGATAGATGTACCGTTTCCAGAGGGCCTTGTCTCTGACAAGTCGTGCAAAGAAGTTTTTCCAGTATTTGAGTGTGAGGGCTGGCAACCGGTAATCTTTCCAGGTGTTGTATTCCTCTTTAAAGACCAGACCTTTAGAAAGGCCGTGGTTGGCATCAGTTAAGTTTGCATAGTATTGGGTGTATCCAAGCAAGTCGCTTGAGCTGGGATCATATCTGTAACTTCTGATTGCAGGATGATTAAAGGGGAGAATGCTTGGACCAGTAGTCATGATGGCTATAATCTCTCCTTTAGGCATCGTTGCATCTTTTCGGTTGGCTAAGGATGTAAAGCTGTACGTAGGCTTTATATCGTGTGTCTTGGAGATGAACGAGAGCGTGTCGACTAAAAGGTGAGTGTTGTTCTGGAAAGTTTCCTTACCATTAGTATGTCCCCAGAATATGCCAGAAATCACATAGGCATGCTTTCCCGTGATATCAACAAACCGCCGGTAGCATTTATCAAGAAGAATCTCACGGCCATGTTCATCTTTAGGTGGAATATGGCCCATGACATAAGCCTTTTGGGTGTTTTTTGCTATGTCTTTAAGAGCCTGCTCATACCAGTCGAGCTGCACACTGCCAGGGGATTGACGATCATCACACCCAGTTTGGTCTTTGTTGGCAATATAGAAAAACATGGAATTGAGGTTGATGATTTTGAGGTTTGGGACGCGAGGCAATGACTGTATCCAGTATCCACCTTTCAAAAAGCTGGTTTGTGCCTGTCCTGGGACAAGGATTTCCAGACCTTTATACCCCGCCCAGAGATCCAAGAGCTTTTTATATAGCTTCTCATCGACTCCTTCTGCGATGATATTATGCTTCAATACATCATTATTCCCTATTGTTGGCACAACCAGTGTGTGGTTCAAGTCGAAACTTTCACTGAAATAAGACAATACACGCGAATGATCTTTCATAACATCTGAAGTTTTCCTCGACCTTTCCGGATCTCTATCGTGCCGAGCACTATCGCCAGTATAAATAACAAAATCTACATCATGAAAAGCTTGCTTCATGAACTTAAAGGCTTGGTCAGTAAGCTTAATTGGCGAATCGCAGCGTGACCCAAGAGTGCCATATTCCCCTGCAACGTTGTCTTGAGCCCTGGGAGATTTTCGATGACACTGTGACTTAGGATCAGAATTAGGAAGATATTCTGGGTCACTATGAATATCTATGTGCCAATTAGCTTTAAATAAATTAAAAATCCATTAAATATTTTTATAAAAATGCCCAGTATATATAGGAAGCTCACAACTAGGCCACTTGAATCTCAACCGGCATGATCCAAAATATCTTTTTTGTTTTATAAATTAAATGATTTTGGATGGGAATCAAGAGCCCTGCTCATAACACCGATCTGATTGAACGAATAAGAGCAGATAGGATATTGATGCTAAATATAGACATATTTTGTTTTGCTTAATCAGCACCTTTTTCATAACAACAAAGGTTCGAATAATGGGGATTTCAATCTATGCATTCTAAACATTACTTCCATAATTACTATATTTTCCCTAACTTCCCAAGAAAAGATTGCAAGCTGTTTTTTCACAGATCCGCTGCCCTTTCTTTGAGAAAAAAAGCATAAAAGAATAAAACTTCAAGCCAAAAGACAACTTTAAAAAGCCTTTTACCTGTCACATGAAGGAATGTGCCACTATTCAACAAGTGATCAAAATAGCGAACTTCACAAACAGGGTCAGGCGGCAAGATATCGTCGTCTGAAGAGATTTTGACTGGAGAAGATGTTACAGAATATAGTGAACACAAAACAATAAGCAGCCAACAACGATGGGATTGATGCAAGTGGCGAAACATTGATAAAGTACATGAACACAGCATCAATTTATAAGTTCAGTTTTGATAAAGTGACTAGCATAAGTAGGGTGCCACTAGCTAATGAGCCATAAGAAGCAAATGGTTTCAGTTCAAACTCCTATAAATTCAAAAACAAAGAAGAAAGCTTTGACCAAAGTTGGGTTAGGGGCTTGGGTTGGTAGACTTCATTGAACAGTGTCACTGCACCAGGGATATAGCTGCGGCAGATTAAAGATGCATCGATTACGGCATTTGCTGTAATCAATGCATCCAAGCCGTCGCGTTTTCAGATTCCCCTAGATAAGGGAAATCTGAAATTAAAAAAAAGGTCAAAGACGGCTTTCTTTTTTCCAGACAGGCCTGATTCTATATATATTTTTATATAAAATTTTTATTTTTTAAATGTAAAAGTTGAATTTGAATGATTATCTTTTTAATTTAAAATTTTAAAGAAAAAAACACAATTTTTATTTTAAAAAAATCTGTATGTAGATTGTACAGCTACGATTCTGGAAAAATCGTAGCCAAGACGATTTTCTGGAATCGTTTCCAGATCTGAGACAAATGGCTGCTTTTTTTATAAAGCAACCATTGTTTCAGATCTGCTGCAGACCTAACCAGGGATGTTTTGGCCCAACCCCAGCTGGCTTTTGACTCTGGGCTGCAGCAGCACAAACAGCAATTATGATATATTTAATTTATAAAAAATCTTTGAATCAGGTAGCCCAGAGCCAGAAACTGCCTGAGTAGTACTACAGTGAATGCAAAACATAACAATTACGGTAAATACTGTAATTATTGATTTTTTATAGCATTTTCATACTTTGATTCCCCTAACTTAGGGGAATCTAAAA